>VWZX01009335.1:5345469-5750561 GCA_013399015.1 Galbula dea
GCAGCTCTTCCGCCACAGCCCCCGGGGAGGGAGGGAAGGCTGCGCCCCCCCCGCCGAGCCCCTCATGCGGGCGTTGGGCCGTTTCCAACCAAGCAACGCGCACTGCGCCCCAGTCCCCCGTAGCCGGGGAGTGCGCGGGGGCCGCAGAGGAAGAGGAGGAGATATGATGTAATGCATACAGCGAAGGGCTTCGCCGCCGCTGCGTTTTACTGGGGGGGTGGGGGGAGGGGATGAGGGGTGGTGAGGGCGCAGTAGCTGCAGCGCGGTGCCCTCCCCCGGGCNTCACGCAGCGCTGCGGGGGGGGAAGGGGGGAAAGGGGAAAATGAGGTGAGGTCCACAACCCCCAGGCCCACTCGCCTCACAAGGAACCCGGACAGGACGGACTGTGGCCTCCCGCCGCCCCCCTCCCTTTCCCCCGAGGAGATCCCAGCTCCACCGACCCTCCTGCACGCCAGCCCAGGCGCCCCGCGGTCAGTCCAGCTACCTACCATGGCGCGGCGGCGGCTACACGAACTGCGCGACCACGAGCGGCTCCTGCTGCTGCCTCCTCCCCTGCGCGGCTCGGAGAAGTGCTGGGGCTGTGAGCCTGCGCCGCCCTGCTATATATGTAGGACGGTATCCCTCCGCCAGAGCGGGGCCTTTTTTTCTCCTCCCCAGCGCGGTATGTGTGAGGGTGATTGCGGTGAGCAGCCCTGCCCCCTCCGCGGCCCGGCTCCTCCCCCGGCGGGCCCTCTTTCCCCAGCTCCCTTCCCCCCCTCCACCCCAACGGGCTCGCGACTGCTCGCCCCCCAGAGGCAAGGCAGTGACGGCTGCCTGCCCGCCCGGCACTGGAGCAGTGTCCGCGGCGGGCTGTGGCCCAGCGGTGCTCCCACCCTCTTCCTGCCATGCTCCTCTCCCCTTCCCCTGTCTCCTCGCCCCCTGAGGTAAGAGCCATGCAGGCACAGGCCCTCCCCCCACCACCGCCCGAGGGAGAGGTCCCGTTCCCGGGGCGACACGGCTGCAGCCTGCCGTGGCTGAGCGGCCCCTCCCGCTTCCCCCGCCCAAAAGCCGGGTGGCGAGGGATAAGAGCAGCTCGGCCTCGGCAGCGGCAATTTTCTGCCGAGCACTAGTGCCGGCGGAAACCGCGGGGGCCGGGCCGGGCCGGGCCGGGCCGGGCCGGGCCCGCGGGAAGAAGGCAGCGCGCCGGGGAGCTGCGTCACCGCAGGGACCCCGCCGGCCCCCCGTCGGGGCCTCACCCCATCTCCCCGTCGCACTCTAGGCCGGGACCCTCCCGAGGATGAGGAGAAATCTCGGCCGAGTTGGTGCTTTTATTGTTCTAGACGGCATTCCCGCTGGTGGTGCAGTGCCCCGCGCTCCCCCGGTGAACCCCGAGCGGCGCTTGGGAGAGGATGATGGAATGGGAAGTGTTGTTGTAATAAAGCACCTTCATGGGGAAATCTGAACGACAAGGCGAGTACGACAGAGACTGTAAAGCTGGTATGTTGAAGCAAGCACAGCTGCCTTTTTTTTTTTTTTTAAGTCGTAGGGCTTCTGACAAGCACCAAAATATAGATGATGGTAAAATTCAAGCCAGAATTAGATGGTCTGCAACTGATCTGTCACTTTAGCCCCTTCTCAGCAGAATGGCTGTAGCCTGCACGTGAGAGGCAGCAAAAGCATGTCCTGATGTCAAACGCTTGCTTTATTTCTCCTCTGTCTGCTCTGAGTATTTTATCCACCAACTGATAATAACCGAGATGAATACTGTAGCATTCACACTGTACCTCCTTTAATAGGTATGGAAGCACAGACAAACACGGACCCATGTTGGAATCAAGGATTTTGTTTCTGTTCATGACAGGTACCCTTGGATTTTGAGGTTCCTTATAGTTGAAGGTATTTTTAGTTGAGGTTTTAGTGTGGGGCCTCTCTCTGGATTGGGAGGCTAGCAGCATTTCCAGCGTGGTCATAATTCTAATGATTTGCTTGCTGTATAGCACTAAATCTTTTAAAATACATTATTCTATTTCTCTGTTTTTGAAAAATCGTGCATACTTTCAGTGTTTGAAATAAAGACAAAATCAGTTGAATTCTTTTTGGTTTACAATTTCAATAGCTCTACCACTGAAGTAAAAATTTGCTTGCCTTTCTGGAACACAGTGATAAATTGGCAAACAACAGTTACCCACTTACAGTCAAGAAGAATTTCTCATAGCAAACAAAATGACATATTTAATGCCTCATAGTTTGGTTCCTAAACCATCCTAACATTTGTGTAGGAACTAGTGTATGAAATGGAGTCAGAAAACTGATTTACAGCTGGCTAGTCTGCAAATGATACATTTATAGAGAGCTTCAATTTACATGCAGAATATCCAGCTTCCTGTTTTTAATACTACTAAGCAGTGACATTGGGGGTTTTTTTGGTCTGGGGTTTGGTTTTGTTTGTTTGTTTTGTTGCTATGGAAGAACATGCAAATTGATCTTTTGTTTCCAGACCAGACCAACAATTTTAAGCTATTTTCCCAGCTTAATTTCTTTCTGGAAAACATGGCATGATGTTTCACTGATGGGGGCTACAGAGCTTTTAGTTAGGTAAGAGAAATCTTGGAACTCCCAGAGTCTCACAGAGATGTGTGAAGAGCAGTGTTCATCTAGAAAGCATTCACCTCATCGTGCTGGACTTAACACAGGTGAAGATCTCATTGAAACAATTCTGTATAAATACTGGGCTAAGAAATTTGTACAATTAACTTGCAAAGACAGATAGCTAGTGCAATCTTATGGTCTTTGGCCAAAATGTTTCTAACACGCAAGGCTGAAGGTACTATCAGGAGAATAATCTTACCAACATTTAAATGTGATAGTTTAGAATGTGGGTGCCTTATTTCAGTCTCTTCAGAAGAAAGTTGATTTTAAGTGCATGTAATGTGTTCTTCCATTGATCCAAGCCTTCACTTGTTAAAAAGTGAAGGGATTACATTTATCTGTTGAGGAAAGACTATGAGACAAGTAGTTAAAATTTATGTGGATTCTTTTAACTATCATCATTACAGCATTTGGAAATACGTGAAGAAATTGGGAAATGTGAAGTAAAAAGCCAGTCAGTCACATTCCATGGATGTTGCCAAAGGTTATCAGGGCCTTTGAGTAGAAGGATTGTTGTGCATTTATTCCTGTTTTTCTTTTTAACTTTTTGTGTCTGCTTTTGCCAACTCCTGATGGTTCGAGCTTATAATTAATTTATATTAAAAATGGAAATTAAAAATAAAGTTACTTTTAAAACAGCTTGGAATATAGTTATCTTGCTTTATTTAAGAAAAATTTCAGTGTGGTAATTAAGGTGCCACAGTTAGGTTCTGCAGTAGTTTCTGTTAAATTGCATCATTCTGTTTTTGAAAGTATTTCACAGCTAATGCTCCAAAATAACATTCTGACTAAGGGGAATTTTTTTTTCCTATAACATATGGCAGTGACAAATGTAAACAAAACAGAATACAAATGTTGTGCTGCTTGTTTAATGTAGGAAATAATAAAAAAAAACCCTCCTCATCTAAACTGGCATCTGCCTGCTCCACAGACATTTGCTTTCACTTAGTTGTACAGATAGATTTTAATCAGTATTCTTTATTCTCTTAAAATTTACATTCAGTTGTGGGCAGGCAAGAAATGCCCGTGTCATTCCAATGACATACAGTGTCAGATGATTTGCCAGGATGTTCTACTGTCTCATTCAGAATATCCTGGATCTCAGTGAGAGCTGTACTGGGTCATGGAATTACTCAATAGTTGTGTCTAAAACCATAGAACTTGGCTATTCCATTGCTACAGAGCCTTTTTATGAATGGAGAGCTATGCAATAGCTATTAAGATGAATTTCTGACTGGATAGATGTACTGTTCTAAATGCTTTAACTCTCTATTACGAAGCATGCTCTTGCTGACGTGTCTTTAAGCAGTAATATTAACAAAATATTATTTTATAAATGTATTAGTTGCAGTGAAAGACAACCATTCTATCAGTTATTACATTTCTAAAGTTTGCCTTAATATGATAGTAAGGTTACAGTGTTGGTGTCTGTTTCTGCAGAGACTTAGCATGTCCATTCTTTGAGAGGAATTCTGTTAAGAACTCAGGAAAATAATGAACCTTACCACATACATGCAAGGTGTGCTTTTGAACCTTGGCTTTGTTAACATAAACACTGAAGAACCTGGCCTCATGTGTATCAGTTCTTTTCTCATATATACATAAGGTAAAAGAAATACGAAAATTAAAACATTTCATAGACATCTGCCCTGGGAGAATGGATGTGAGAATAGATGGACAGATGATTGTTATATCATTTAATGCACAACTGGGAGACTGGCATTATGGCAGTAAGCATAGATAACCAGTATTTAATAAGTTAGAAGTGTAAGAAACCCAAACCAAGTATATATGCATGTGCAACATCTGTGCAACTGGAACAAATTCATAGTGAGTTTTCATGGCTATAATACTGCCCATTACATGTGTGAGCTACCCAAACTGGGTTTGAATTCATTGGACTGCTTTTAAAGTCAATTGAAATTCTGTTTGTGTATCAGAAAATAGCTTTTTACTCTCTTTATAAAATTCTGTTCATACTAGCAATGTTTTTTGGGGAGACCATTTTCCACAAAATTTGTATTTCCAAATTCTATTGGCAGCTGTGAAAATCTAAGCCATTATCCTCATAAAAATACTCTTATGAGCTTCACTAAGATTGCAAATAAGTGAGTGGAGCTCCATTGAAATAAAAAGCTAGAACAGAATTAAATTTGACCACGTTTAAGCAAGATGCGAAAATTGATATTGTCTTAACATTTAAATTTCCAGAGCTGGTAGCTCATTTAAATGGGAACATGCATGTCCTTGTAGAGTACTGTTTCTTTATTGAGAGAGAGAAGAAAAAAACCCACAGAACTCCTCAACCTTTTGTGCTCATGATTTCTTTATTTTTGCATCATTCCCACTGGTTTGTGTCAATATCACATACCATTATGGATTTTCTCTGAGCATTAAGTGTCAGAAGGCCATCTATGTAACTGAATAATAGTAGTTGCTACCTACACTGAATGCCCATTGTCTTGTACAGTTTTAGACAGTAATAGAAAACTGATCTAGCTGTTGGTTAGAACTAAAATTACTTACACATTGCAATTAAATTAGTGAATCCTTTTCTAGATAGAGGTGCAAGTTGGCATCCTTGAGGCCTTATAATTTGACAGGCTTTGTGTTTTAAACTTGGTGCAGTTTGAGTTGGGAAACCTTAAAGATCCTATCTTGAAAAGACTTGCACAGATAGGAATTACAGATCTGCTCCCATACATAAATCCAGTCATACATCTTGTAGATTAAACATTGTAAAATAATTCTTTTAAACCAAAGTGCTTTCCCCTACATTTTTACACTTGAAAGGTAAAATAAATGAAAAAAAGAACAAAACTCTTTCACATTGTCTTAAAAAAACAGCCTTTTTTCCTAGTCCTATAAAGAGTTCTCTAGAAACATTAGACTGTATTAAAGAGAATTTTCCTTCTCAGTTTTTCTAATTGCCAGTTTCATAGGAAGGTAAACATTGTGTGATTCATGATATAAACAAAAGTTACTCTTTCCATTTTTCTATTGTTTATGTTTTGTTATTGTTAGTGGTTTTACAGATAAAAGCCAAATGATATCCACTATTTTTCAATGATCAAATCCAAGAGGACAGAATATTTAAGTATGGGTTTGCAAAAGATTTCTTATTTTTACATAACATTGTCAAGCATACCTAGGTCTTGCTTCTTCACATGTATGAATTATGTTCCCTGATGATGATTCCAGATAATACATCTGTGTAGAATACTCAGTTTAATATTCTGTCAAGAAAATACTTACGGGAGCAGTCATGCTAGTGATAGGAAAAGTTGTGTTTCTACTTTCAGTAGATGGATTCCTCAAAATTTTAAATAATACAATGTAGCAAACAATAAAAATTCTAAGATTCACCTAATTAGGAATGGCTTGAGTTTGCACTTAATTTCTTAAGAACATGCTGGAAAACTGAGTGGGCCAAAACCTGGTTTATTTTATAGGTTAAAATTTCTGTCTTGGAACTAATAGATAAGAAATGGCTGTTGCTGCTAGCTACAGATTTTGAACCACTATATGGCTTATAATGGTATAATAAACAGTGGTAAACAAACATGCTTCCAAAATTTTAAGTTCAAAGAAAGGTTAGAAATCAGTTCATTTAAGTCCAGTGCTGCTGTTTCTCCTGTCAGTTTGTCCTATTTAACATAGAAAAAAAAAGATCTTTGAAGATACTCAGAGTTGCTTTTTACATAACGGAAATTACTAAATGAGCTATTTGCATTGTTTTTTACACCTCTTCTTTGTCCATGAGTAATTGATTTTCATCTGCATATTCCTGTGGGGCAAGCTAGGGCATTAATTTTGCAATAGAAGTCCTAGATAAATCTAATGAATATATATGATGTAGGCAAACAGGTATGTAAAATCCACAGAAACATCTTATGGCCAAGTCTCCCTTACTTAACTCCAAACTGTAGTTTTGTAGTAGGTCTGTGTTAAATTATTTGGGTCAGGTAGGACTGTCATAACTCTTCATGCTACAGCTAGAGGTAAAAAATTCAAAAACTCCACATACACAGTTCAAGAGTGATCATAATTTTAAAATCAGTCATAGTTTCTAGTACAGATTTTCAGTAACTGTAAACATGCCCTGAAGTCAATAAATCCATGTTAATTTGCATCAGTTAGGGATTTATTCTTCCATTCCTTTCTCTCACACACCTAAAATGAGGAGTTTCTATTAGTTTGTCACATTCCTTGGGATAAGAAGCTACAAGATCAAAACCACCTGAGTTAATGGATGTCAAATACTGCTATCCAAGACACATCCAGTATTATAACTAGCCATGCTATGGAGCAGGCCTGAGGTGAGATGTATTATACATACATTCCAAATTACAGATGCTGGAAGCCAGAATCATTGGCAGGTGATACTCGTCTTCATTTGTCTTAAGTATATGACAAAAGCTAAGGAATCATTGCACTTCTCTGGACAGCTATTTTAACGTTGCTTGTGCCTGTATCATTAATAAACACACTTGATAATTAAATAATTGATCACCACTTTTGGGGAGGAAAATACCCAAGTTTTTCAACAACCTTTAAGAAAAAATACATTTCTAGAATGAGTTCCCAGAAACTGTAAAAATAAATGCCAGTATCTGCAGCCTATTGCCAGTGAGCCAACAGACTGCCTCTCCCCTGGGAACCTGGCATGGCAGTACCTAAGAAGTCCTCTACTGAGGGCTCATCTTTTAAAGTCTTTTAGTGAAAAGAATTTTTAAAACAAAAGGAACATCTGATGCCTCCAGAATATGGGTTCTGCTATCTCTCCTAAGGTTTCTCTTTGATCCAGTTCTTTGTTTAGAACTTCTAGTTTTTTACCTTTGGGGGCACTAGGACATGTGAAGTCCAATCTCTTAAAATGTCTGACCCTCAAAGTAGGCTTGTGCATCCTTCCTAAAGCACCTCACATCATTGTTGAAATTCCAAAAATGGTACCAAGAAAACCTGTGTTTGTAAACCTGGAAAACAGAGCTGTCCTATGGGGTCTGCTACTCTTCCCAACAGTTTTTTTGTAAGTACAGTTTACATCAGCCACCTAATTTTTTGTTCTGCCTGGCTCATTCTGAAGCTGTCAGCTTCTGTGAAACAAGAATATGCCTAAAACCTGATCTGTCCCAGGCATCTAGCACTTTGTGCACACCTTTCCTGGCAAGCAGCTTCAACCTTCCCCACAGTATGGCTATTTGTTATTATTATTATGGTAGCAGACGTATGCTAGATGCCTATGAAGTACTTATATTTAGTAAGTGCACTGTTACGTGCTGGCTGTGAAGCTGTCAGCAGCAGTGTTAAAAGAGCACAAGGCTAACACAAAAGTGCACTGCACCAAGAATGGGATTTTTATGCTGTACAAAAGGGAAGTGCATTTAATGAGTTTATTTTGGTTAGCCTTCAGTTTAGTTTCAGGTTTGCCAATACTGACATCATTTTTCCAAGCAGGGAGAACCATCTAAGACTTCTCTGCATCACTATCCTTGGGCTGGGCCTGTGTGTGGGCTGATGCAGTGCTCAGCACTCCAGATCATTTCACTTTGGCATCCATTCTGCTTCTGCTGTCTCTATCTCCATATTCTATTTTAGGTGCTTCCAGAGCACCAATCTTCTTAACTAACATATAACTGAAACAAGATATTCAGCATTAAATAAGCAAAAAGCAAAAGACTCAAAATAGACTATTTTGTTATTATTATTATGAGGTTAAATCACTTAAACAGATATCTTCCTACTCCTCCTTCCACTTCTTTCTTGTCCTCTCCTTGGGGACACACTGCTGGCCCACAAGCTTCTGGAAAAAAAAATAAATTCTGCTCTATGATGGGTCCCTGAGTGCTAAGTTGTCATCTAGCTTCATTCTTGAAAAAAAAAATGTCTGAATTTTGGCTGTCCGAAGATCCTCAAGTCAATCCCTCAGACTCCCCTGGGGCTAAGGAGTGTCTTTTGGAGAATCTCTTTAGATACCCTTACCAGGCCCTGGTGCAGGTTGTTCCAGCTGGATGTTCCATAAGTTAAGGGATCTTACACTGCTGTCCCACGCCAGCCACCACAGCATTGCCTTGCATGGATACACAGCTACATCTGAACCTGCACTTCAAAGTAAAGTGTATCCATTGCTTAGTCTGTGGCTATAGGGAAAGGGAAGATTTTTAGGTAGGCACCCCAGAGGAAGAATACAAAGGAGTAATTGTCGATACACTGAGGAGTTTGCTACAGGAGATCTAAGTAATTTGGTAAGACGCCAAGCTTCCTTTATCACCTGCCCCTCGTCAGGGGCCTTTCTCCCGGGTGCTGCGTGCTCGGCGGTCAGCACTGCGGGAACTGATTGTCGCTCTCAAAGGTGCCACGGCTGACATTCGCTGTTCACTGACAGTCGTCGCAGGGCTCTCAGCTGCGTCTCTAGCAAATGCCATTTGCCGGCTTGGCACAGACAGCTCTGCAGCTCCTCTGGAGTCACTTTAAAATTCGCCTGAGTTGAGGCTTTGGCTCGGCTCTGGTGACTCTCCAAGGTCCCGTTCTCCACGCAGGGACTTGTGATGGCGGTTACCCTTGTAACTAACAGCAGGGGGCCGGGCGGCACAACACAAAAACACTTTGCTTTCCCAGAGCCTCTTGCCGCCTCCCGCGGGAACTTTTATTCTCCCCACCCCCGCCGCCCCTTCCCGCAGCCAGCGCGACCGGGGCGGGAAGGCTCTATACTGGGCTCAGCCGGAACGGCAAGGGTCCGGTCGGCAGCACTCCGCGCCCTGCCGTGTCCCACAGCACCAGCAGGGAAGAGGCAACCGCTGAGATGTCGAAAGCAGCGGACAGGCTGCCACGGCGAGCGGCGCGGCTCGACTGCGCCTACGCTAGCAACAGGGCCTATATCCTCTCGCGGAAGGTTACTGTTCCCTGCCTGGGAGACGACCGCGGTGCAGTGACTGCACTTTGTCAATGAACGGCTGATTGGCTGGAGGGACTCTGCAATGGTTAGCTGGTAAGAGTCAAGCCTTCTGATTGGTTGCGTTGTACCTGCAATGCGTCAAGTGAAGATGCTGGAGTGCGCGTACTGGAGGGGTACTGAGGGGATGGCCCTGGCTGGCGGAGGGTGTGGCGGCGGCGGCGTTTGCGGCGGTGGCGTTCGCCCGGAGGCAGGCCTTGCCGGGCCCGGAGAGGTTTGAGAGGTTGGTAGGGCCTTCGGCTCTTCCTGGCGGTATCAGCAGCCCTAGCGCTGGATTTCGCGCCTCTTTGTGCTGCTGCTGCTGCTGCTGCTGCTGCTGCTGCAGCTTGCAGTAATCGCAGTTTCTTGGCTCGTGAGCCAGAACTGGCAGGAGGAAGCTTTTCCTCAGACAGTTATCTGCACAGAGACAGGTTTCTGTATCAAAAAGCAGAAGAAAGATAAAACCTCCTTCCTCATTCCTTCTTAACAGCACAAAATGCCAGAGGTACGAATTGTGGCGGTACAAATTTGTCTATTCAGCCCTTCCCCTGTCGGTGCGAGGAGCATTTCTTGGACTGCTGCTCGAAGTGACAGTTTGAGTGACAGTTGGAGGAGGATATGCACGGTAAAGTGATGAGTGATCTCTTAAATAGCTTGTTGAAACACTGCGAAATCTTTCAACGCAGAGGTGCTTGTGCAAAATCAGATGGCAAACGCAGTGCTGTGCAGAGGCACGCGAGGTTGGCCTGCCTCCATCTGGGACTTCTGGACACTGTTGGGTGGCTCAAGCCCTTTGGGCCTGGCCAAAACCCACTGCAGTCCTGTTGCGTAAGAAGCTACAGACATGCTGTAACCACTCTGTGGGTTTTTTAATATGTCTCTAGTTGAAATAAGCATAGATAAACTAGAAGCAAAAAAAACCCCAAAGCTTTCTTTACATCAATAAGAGACTTACAGGACTGCTTTAAAAATGATGGGAGTTTCAAACCAGCAAAAACTTCCTGGCACATCTGCAAAGCTAGATACAATGACCATCTAAACGTAGAACTAGGTTACAGAGTCTCATACTACTATCTAAACTCTTCAGTATTTCTGTTATTGGAGTGTTTTCATTGCTCATCTTCAAAATCCCATTCTTGAAGAGTGAGTCAGCAAGAAGTCTGTGAATGTGTCACGGAGCAGTATTTTAAATAAGATTTCACTGCTAAGCAATTATTAAAGAGCATGTTTACATATGAAAAATCACAAATTTGCATATGAACATGACAGCCCAATTTCCTAACTCTTGTAGAAAGTTTTCTTCCTAACTACACTTTTCAGGATAACATTCCTGATGTGCTATTGGAAAGATTTTGTGTTAAATTCCATGGTAATTTGTTTCCTTTATTCTATTTGCTTAATAGGAAGTAGAACACTTTTTATTTTCAAATGATTGTGATTTCCTTTTCACAGTCTTTTTAAGCATAAACTGCTTTCCTGCTGGTATGAACACTTCTTACTGTCTTTTTTCAAAGAATTCTTTCAAAATATTTAAAAGAATCTAGTCACTTGTAGTCCTAGCCAAGTGGAAGTGCAATGAAACCTTTATGGGAAAATTATATGCCTGTGTAATTATAATTAAAACGTTTGTGAGTGAGGGTTTTTGAACGTGAAAGATGAAAGTGAGATTGAAAACCCATTCCATTTCTTACTTCTTCATTTGAAGTATGAAGTAGTGTTTTGGAAAAAATCATGTTAGAAAACCTTTGGTCTAAACCAGCTTGAGGCCTTAAGAAATAGAAAGGAAATGGGTATAAAGCACTGGTAAAGGCATCTCACAGTGTTCAACCTTAAACATTGTATATCAGTTACAAAGTCAATTTGTTTTATTAATTTACTAAATGACTATACAAATAATAGAACTGCATTAGTGTCAGAGAACCTGAAAAAAAGCTTTTAGAAGTTTCATCATTCAGTGAGAAATAAATATACCAATTTCAGGGTTGACAAGTAAATCATTGTTGCCCTAAATAGTCTCCTGTAAAGCAGACTGTTTAAAACGTAAACTCAGGAGCTTTCATGTGTTCAGAACAGCAACTATATTCTAAGAATTAGCTTTGAGCACGAGTTTCTGGAGTGAATCAAAGGGAATAAATATCAGTTGCCTGTTTATTAGAGTTACATTGATCAAGTTCAGGTAATTCCAAATCAATTAGTTCTATGTGATAATGCTTTTTTTTTCTACAGGTGCCCTATGTAGGCCATGTCCAAAGCCATCACTGAGTATGGGAAAGGTAATACAGAGTACTAAGCAGAGTTTGTTACACTTCTAAATATATCACATTCAAAACATTTTGGCTAAGAACATGCACCATCCATTTAAAGTAATCGTTTCAAGAGCAATGTATTTACAGCAATGTCATTACACTAACATTTGTTAAATATATGCAGGTCTGCCATCTTATGGAGCCTGAATGGTACTGCCAAATAACAGATTATGGAACCACGAGTTCATCTTAGGAGAACAGTTCGAATTTTTCCTTTTCAGTTACTGTGCTCTTTCTTCTATGCGTGCACCATTTTGACTCATTGTATCTATTTGATACATGGATTTCTTGCATTTTTGTACGCGTGTAAATACACAGTCAAAGGCATTGTAGTTGCAAGTTCAAGCTTGGAGAAGCTGGGAAACGTTGAAGTTGGTTGTTTACATTATACAACAGCCTTGAACAACATCATCATGTGCTATTCTTTCCTTCCGGTCCACTGTCTGATTAAGAGTTCAGGTTAGATGATGCTATTTAATGAAAAGCTGTTCAGAATTTTGCTTTAGCCTCTTTGTTTGGAGTGTGACTATGCTGTCTGTGCTGCAAGCTAGTCAAGCCCTATTCTAAAGACAATTATTAATTTCTATATGGGCTTTTCTGTAGCTGTTATTATTAGAGTATTATTATGAACAATTTTCAATGAAGTTTGCAAAGGCCAAGGCAGACAATCATCATGGAAATTTTCAGCCAAAGTGATTAAAGTTTGGCAAAGCTACTGAAGTTGCTAAAATGATGCTCTTTTGTTTGCTTGTTTGTTTTTATTTTCTATTTTTACAAAACCTGATGTCAGACAAACTTCATAAGTGACTTTTGGGTCAGCCAAGAACAAATGCACAAGAACACAAGAATGTTATAATTGGTACATCATGTATTAGTATACATTATTTTCTCTTTTAACTGGTGCAAATCTATTTTTAGGTGAAAAGGATTCCTCAGGAAGACCTATTACTTTGCTGTTGAAAAGTTTGAGGTGAGTTAGGAAAGTAGTTGATCTAAGTGGTTGTGATACTGTCAGATATTGCAGTGGAGCACTTAAAATAAAGCCAACTGTCCAGTACTCAGTGAAGTTTTGCAGAGTTTTACCAGCTGCTGGAAAACCTAGTAGTGCCTGAAACCAAAACACTTAGGAGCATGTCTTATTTCACTTGAGTTGTGCCTGTACCAGAAAATACTTCATATTTTCTTCATTTAGTGTCATAGAATCACAGAATCACAGAATGTCAGGAGTTGGAAAGGACCTTGAAAGATCATCTAGTCTAACCCCCCTGCCACAGCAGGATTCCCTAGACCATGTCACACAGAAACACGTCCAGACGGGTTTTGAATATCTCCAGAGGAGGAGACTCCACAGCCTCTCTGGGCAGGTGTCATTTGCAAATATTCATATTCCAAGTATCACCCTGATACTCTTGCTGGAAAAGACATGGAGCACAAACTGCCCTTTAAATTACTGTCAACTGAAGTTGCTGATGTGAAATACTATTTACCACCATAACAAAAATCTTAGCATAACTGGTTTTGTGTGAGAACTCAAACCAGTGTCTTCTGCCCTGTCAGAATTTTCCCATATATAGGAAAGGTTTTCTCCCCCATTTGATCTTGGTGGATTGAAATATCCTGTTTTCATATGTGTCGGAGTCCAATACTCTGACCAGGTTCTTTTAGCTACTCCACATGAGGGGATTATATTTAATATAAAAAAATGTTTGTTTGATTTTGTGTTACATGATTTTGGTTTAGAAGAGTGCTACTGAAATCACAACACGAGGATAAAATAGCAATTGCAACATACAACTCAGTCATAGTAGAAACATCATTCTTCTTGTGAGTCTCTGTATGCTCACCATCCTGGGTTGAAGCCAGCTCAAGCCCATTGCTTTTTCCAAAGTATGTGTCTTTGGTTGCTCAGTTCCTCACATGCACACTTCTCCCCTGCCACACTGGTCTGACTAGGTCAGGAAGACGTTGTTCTCTACTAGTTAAGGAAGGCTGTTTATACAATGTGGTGACCCACAGGTACAGCTGTATATCTAAACCAAAATTACCTTCCAGTCCTCTTTCTGTTGAGGTAAGTTCAGTTTTAGGATGGTTGGTGGTCATTCTTTACAGTCTTCTTTGGGTTAATTATTTTTTTGCTCATCACCTCTGCGCCTTGGTCCCTTGTAGGAAGGTGTAGGCTGGTCTCATTCCACCCCTTGGCTCAGCCCAGCATTCAACAATTATTGCTGTTGTACTGTGAGCTTTAGACATTCATCACATGAATTACTAGCCCTCTTGCCTATGTATGGTGAGGGTGAGAGCACATGGGAAAACAGTTATTTAAAGGTTTAGTATGTGATTTAACTTAATATCATGTATATTTGATTTCTTCAGCAGGTAACAGGTCAATATCAGCAAATAACAATACAGTGATTATTAACAATACAAGCGTAAGATGTAACATTAGTTTCAATACATTGGTAGCTTTTGATGACAAATCTTTAAGGATAACATACCAGTGATGTTTAGTAAGGCTGGTTTACACTTTCACTAATTGAATCCATTCATTATTATGATATACCATTTTTACTTGGTTTTCATCTAAACGTTTTCCAGTTTCAGACAGATGTTAACCTTGGCATTTTGCTTTAGAAAGTCATCTTGTGGATCAAAGGCCATTCCCCATGTTACTGTATCTTAAACAATGTGAAATAAGACAACTTTTGTTCAATTAACAAGAAGTTAACCTAGAAATCTGTTTGTTTGTTTGTTTTTTTGTCAGAAATATATGCCAGATTATAGCAGCGAATGTTGCCAGGTCCAAAATTTACATCAAAATTTCGAAATCCTTTTTCTCAGAAGGTGTTTAAATGCTTTCTATCTCTGCTAATACAGATTCTGGAACAGTTTTCTATCCATCATGTACCTAAAAATGCAACTTCTTTACTTGATCTTTGCGATTTCAAGTCAGAAACACTAATACTTCATTCTTATAAATGCTGGATAATACATTTGTACTTTAGTGAACCATTTCTTCATCTTGTCCTTCAATTGTTGCTTCAGGTGGGAGGATGACTGATTCTAGCTGTCATGTGTAAAGGTGGGGCCATGTTTAAAACCTTGGGGTAGGTGATTAAAGGTATATTGTCTTCCACTCCAAGTAAATGCAAACTGTGGTTTGTCTTCCTCTTGTATCAGGATCATAAAGACCATACCTTTTGTAGCTAACAGTTCCACCCACAGAAGAGCGTGATCTTATCTACAGTGTTGGGAAGAGGGACTGTTAAAGGACCAGGTGCTTTTATTGAAAGCCCTACAACAATAGTCATGTGCCATATCCTGTCTGGTTTCTTAAAAGGCCATACTGGGCTGTTATGTGGGGGATCAGTTTCTTCTATAATACCCCTTGCTCTAATTGTTTGACTAATTCTGTCACAGGTTTTATGGCAGGAGTTTATGGCTCTGAGCCTTCTTCCATTAAGGGGGTGTGTTGATCAGTTACAGCATGTGATTAAGTTGATGGGTGTAAACTTTAACTTATTTGTTATCCCTCCTAGCATAGATTCCATGACAACAAAACAGACTGATAACAGAGCAGGGGCTCCTAGGCTTAATCTTTTGAATAGTGGCAAGTATTTGATGCAGCTAGTAGCACCAAACTTCCATCCCTCGACCGGTCTGCAAGGACATGCAAGAAGATACTTACCCTCTTATGCCACTTCTGTACCTGTGTCCATGTGTCATGTATTGAAGCCCTCAATTTTAACTTGCCTTCCTCATCTCTACCAAAAAAAGACAGCTCCGTTCCCACATCCACCTCTGCTCCATCCGTGTCACATTTCCTACCTTGCCTTGTCCCCAGAGTCTTCAAAGAGGTGGCTCTGGCTAGGCCTCTACAGTGGGGACAATGATGGTGGAGAGGCAAGAGCTGCTAGCCTGGACAGCAGCCAATCACAGCCTATCAGTGCCCATCTGGCTGGTGTTAGCTACTGATCATACACAACTCCAGATGTAGAGGAGCTTACTCCCAAATTACACAAGCTGTTTCAGAGTCAATGTTCTATGCCAGAGCATACTGGAGACACAGAGAGACTTTGCAGTGTGAATGGTTAGTGACTCCTTGGAGCTACTTTTGTAGTGGCGATTGCTCCACAGCTCAGGTGAGTGTGTATCTGCCTCCTGGGTAATTCCTTGTAATATAAAGAGTGTTAAAATAGCAAAAAATATGTTGCTGATTAACAGGATTATTAGTCTTGTCTAAATCTGAGAGCACTTCAGTGCTTAAACACTCGCAGTGTTCCTCTGCTTGATTTGGTCAGAAGCTTGTCCCAAATAGAGGTGAAAGCAGAATGTGGATCAAGTTTTCATGCAAAGCTGCATTTAAAATAAAATCTGACTGCACAGATTAAACCATAGTTGAGTTAGTATGTTGAGAAAAAAAATGTATAAACTGGTGTCATTAGTTGTGTGCCTCATCCTTCAAATGTGTTTTACTGATAAAACAAAATCCCTGCTTTCTTCAGCTGCCAAACAGCAGGGGTGTCACAGGAAGCTCAGAGACTGATACATAGAAAATACTATTGTGGATCAGACTTGAGCTCAGACTGGGTCAGTGTCTTTCTATAGCTGTGGTAAGAACCAGTCCTTGAACAAAGTACTCACTGCTGGTAACAGGAGACAATTTATCCCCATAAAAGATTGTATCCTAAGCTGTACCAGTAAGAAGTTTTCTTACATTTGAAGCGTGACATGTAATAAGGCTTCCAGAATTATTGTGAACAGCTGCAGCTCTGGGTAGTTTGTTATTCATGTACATTTTTAGAATATACTCAGTTCTTGACCTCAGTGGGTTTCTGTAGCTGTATGTTTCACCATGTTATTACTCATTGATTTGGCAAACAGTAATCAAGTACATTACTTTTCTGATACAATGTATGATACGAGAGTTGATGTACGGTTACAAAAGAGGCAACATTTTAGCTCTTGTGGTTTATCTGAGAAATCAGCAGTGAACTGCCTCTAGCTGACTGTATCTTTTAGCTTAAGAAATCTGGGATTCTGATCTTAATTTGCAATGTCGACATGTCTTAAGCTGGATGCTTGGTGTTTTACTCAAACAATGTATTCTGCGTTTTCTAATATTTCAAAACAGCCTTTTCTGGTTATTTTCAGCTTTACTAATTATGTGTATGGTTTTTTTACCTAAATGCATATATAAATGAGTATCATTAGTACAGAATTTGGTTTACTCCTGTTTAACAATAAAAGCTTGCACAGATGGCTGCAAAACAGAACCTTCAAACACAGCCAGATTTGTACATTTGTGCTGATTTTTTGCTTAAGGGAACACAGTTCAAAGTGCTGTACTGCCAAATCCCTCCCTGCAGTAATTCTCTTGGCTGTGGTGGATGGCCACATGGGATTGCCTGTGGTATCTGGCTAAGCTAAGAGATTCTATGCAATTCCAAAGGGATTTGTTTGACAATACAAAAAAAATGAAGTCTGAAGAGCATGCTACTGTGTAGAGCGTTGGACAGTTCAGCCATTTTCAGAAATCACAAGAAATAATCAAAATTTACTTTGATGTAGATAACAAGCAGTAGAAAACGTTGTACCCACACTGGCTTCATGCAGGTACAGAAAATAGGAGGGTCAAACAGTCCAGCTGGTTTTCTGAGATTTTAGAAATTGTTTCAGAACTGAGGAAGTGATCTGGAAGCTGCTGTAATTCTGTCTGTGTGGCATCAGAAATGCTGGAAGTAAAATTTTTAGAATACAGCTGCCTACAGAGAATCTGAGAACTACAGGTATATAAATTGCTCCTACTCATCTGAATTTTTTTTGTGCTCTATAATGGAGGATGCTCTGGAGATCATATAATGGATTAAAATCATGGAATGTCCTGGATTGGAAGGGACCTACAAGGATCATCGAGTCCAACTTCTGTCTATGTATAGGACAACTGCCCCACCCCCCCCAATAAAAGGAAAAAAGGAAGGAAAAAAAAAAAAAAGGAAAAAAAATCACAACGTGTGCTTAAGAACATTGTCCAGATGCCTCCTGAATTCTGTCAGGCTTGTAGCCATGACTGCTTCCCTGAGGAGGCTGTTCCAGTGCTCCACCACCCTCTGGGGGAAGAACCTTTTCCTAATATCCAACCTAAACCTTCCCTGGCGCAGCTTCATGCCATTCCCTCAGGTCCTGTTGCTGGTCACCAGGGAGGAGAGGCCTACTCCACTTCCCCTCATGAGGAAGTTATTTTATCAATTTATTTTCCTAATCTAAACAACCTGAAAGATGTGAAAAGCTGGCTGAGTCTTTGGGCCAAAAAGACTTGACATCACTAGAGAATATCATATCACACAAGACTGCAACATAGGAACAGGCCAGAAGCCTAGTTGGCTTCACTGGTATTGCTTATATGGGGCAGACAAAACATACAAAAGTGAAAGTCCCAAAGCTGATTTAATCAAGTTGTGCACATTATTTGAATATTTGAAAATAATTAAAATAATTAGTTTTTAATTTTTGATGATCCATTAAAGGCAAAGTGATAGCTATTAGAGTAAAAATACTTGTGTTCACTTGGAAGTTGGCCTGCTTTTCTGTGGCAAACTGTATTATTTTTAAATAATCCAAAACCATTTATGGTTCAATATAAATAATACAGAATAATCAGCTGGCTCTAAAATGTATTTCCACACTGATAAGTGATTTTTTTTTATTGCAATTTGTAGGAAACTACTGTGCTTTTAAGCTTTGTGTTAGCTTTGTAACAGACAACGAAGAAATAATTGCCTTACAACTTCAGCTGGATCCTCTGTGTCATCCAGCTCAGTCAGGAAGAAGCTAAGCAAAAGATGGAATGCTTCTCAACATCCTTCTCCTAATTGCAATGTTTCTTAGTTTGTTTTACAAGTTATACTTTATAGTGTAAATGTCTCACTGGTGGTGTCACATAAGACATTTTGACCTTTTCATTCTGCTCCCATAATTCCCTCTAGAACTGGCCAGGCTTCTTGCTACTGGTGTTTCAATGCTACTTCCTTAGTTCCCTGTAGGAGAGTTTGCTGGGTCAGATATTCAAACTGGGTCTGTGTTGTATTCACCTGCCCTAAAAGGCCTCCTCCCATAATCCTGTGTGCTGGCTATCGTTTCAGCTGTCTCCACATGAAGTTGGCTGCAGTTGGCTTGAAGCCCAGCTGGGTTTGAGCTGTTGCTGAGGGGAAGCGGGTAAGGTGTGACTGCAGCATGCTGTCTGTCACTCCTGGTTCTGGGAACATGGTGAGAAGAAGCCTCAGCTGTTTCTTCACAAAGGCAGCTTTGGGTTGACAGCATTCATCATCTCTGGCTCTGCATGAAGGTGCATATATTGTTTCCAGGCCAGGCACAGTCTTGCAAGAGGCATTGGTACAGTAGTCGGCCTCAGCTAATACCTATGCTGGATGCAGAGTGGTTGGTTTTACAGTTGTGACACAGATAATCTGCAATGTAGATAATCTAATCATAGGTAATTGAGAATTGGCTCAATGTGTGTTACAAGCCTACTCTCACTTAATCAAAAGGTAGTGATTGCACTACTTGCATAGGTATTTTACTGCAGTCCAAGCGGCAGTGTCAGCTTGAGGTATTCCTTTTTCCCTTTTTTTGTTCCCTCTTCTTCCAATGGCATGCCACCCATTCAGTTGTGCTAGCACAACTTTTCAAGGCAAATTTTTTTTAGTCCAATCAGTTCCCTGACTTAGTGCTGACAAATTTTAGTAAGCATTATTTAAGAAGCCCTACAAGCAATTGTGCTGGCACTGGTGAGGGACAGAGGGGCTATTAAGAAAGCTTTAAGCTACTATTGCCATTTGTTATTGTGAAACAGCAGCCACAGGGTAGCTATACTCCTGTAATTCCACTCATTTTAATAGCTGTACCACTGTAAATTAGGAGTAATCTCAAATAAAACAATGCTTCCAAGATCACCAAATGTGCTTGCTCTGAGAAGGTGAAATACTAATAAATGAAAATTGGTGGTAGGTAGCTGGAGATTTGAGGGAAGGCTTATTCTTCCCTGAAAAGAAAATAATTTAGGAATGACATTAATAAAGAGAATTATTTCATTTTAGCATAGGAAAATGGTATTATCTTTTATTACTGAACTACCACTTAGAAAACTGCAGGGCTGCAAAATTACAAAACCACACACAGTACTCTGTGAAAATCAAGATGGCTTCACTAAGCCATGTGCCACTATATGCTTCATGGCTTCTTGGGAATGAAAAGCAGAGCCTCAGCTTTCCACATCATCTTTGTCAGTGACTTCAGTGAGGAAAAGTCTACAAATAAAGTGGCCACTGGAGGTTCCCTGCAACACAGACACAGTTTCACAGGGCCAGAAATTGGAGAGAAATAAATCCCTGCTTGTCCTTGCTGCTGCCTCCTCTTGCTCTATCTTACTTGTGGGGAAGTAAAATGCATGGGGATATGGGAGACGGGTAATCGTCAGGCTTCAGAAGTCACTTCTAGGAGTGTCATATGGTAGTTCTAACCATGGTTTTGCTTGAGAGGGTGAGAATCATTGTGTGCAGAAAACATAATTGAAAAGGAAAACAAATCCAAACAAAGGGAATAAATACAGAGCAGGCACTTTGCCAGGGAGCAACAAAATCCCCTTGACAAGCAGAGGAGCTGATGGCTGTCAAGCTGTTTCCCCGACAGGGAAGAAAGATGTCAGATTCTGCCACTAGAAAAATCTCCCACCCAGTGTGGCTATCAAAGCACAGCTGGCAGCCTCAGGGAAAGAGATCCCTGAATAACAGAGATCACCTGAAAATACTGTGTTTCTCTTCACTTGAGAAGAACAAATGCTATTACCAGGAAACTCACTTGTTTGGCTACAGCTATTGTAGTTTGCCATTCCGCAGCTCTCACTGGCTAACTCTAGGCTTTCTTACTGCTTTCCTCACTCCCTTTCCCTTTTAGTCTTTCTTTGCACCCCTCCCCAACTTACCTATGTTCCTGACAACTTACTGAACATATTGTGCTGATATCTGAATGTGCTTATCTCCAGGTTTGTCTGCAACTGCTAGTCCGATTAATTTACCTTTTCAAATAGTTACCTACTGAATAGCAATAAAAAGTAATTCTAGCAGCCAAAGAAAAGCCCTGATCTAAGCATTTTAAAATAGGATGCTTTCTAGACTAGGTCTTAAAGTCTTCAGGGTTCATATTTCAGTAGTGGTACTCTAGTACAGGGCCTCCATTAATGATTATGGCTGCTCAAGTACTTCTGTAATGTCAACATTTGAGTTTTTTTCTTTCCCAGTATATTGTTACTGATTTGTTTGCTGACAGATTTGGGATACCAGCTCACAAACCCAAGGTACGGTGTTCTATAAATGAACTTGGAAGAACCTAGCAGAGCCTGCTTTATGCAGCTCTTCCTAAATTAAGGCTGCTTTGACAGTGTTTAGAGATTGCACAGTTCATATGAGGCTACTGTATGCTTCTGCTAAAGGCCGTAACATAGTTTGTGGTGGAGTGCAGCTTGCCCTTTCAGTGTGTACGTGCCAGAAGTTCTTGATTTTAAGCATATGGTGTGCTTTCTTAATTAAAACAACAATACGCTTAGCTCAAAAGAAGTACTTTAGTCTAAAACTCGCTGGCACACTCTTGGTAGCAAAGGTGGTACAATACCATTTTAGTGTTATACGGTTACAGTTCCTTTGAAATACAGCTGCAGTTTTTTATCTCTTCCAGTACAAGATCACAGAATCACAGAATGTTAGGAGCTGGAAGGGACCTCAAAAGATCATCTAGTCCAACCCCCCTGCCCCAGCAGGATTCCCTAGACCAGGTCACACAGAAGTGCGTCCAGATGGGTTTTGAATATCTCCAGAGAAGGAGACTCCACAGCCTCTCTGGGCAGTCTGTTCCAGTGCTCTGGCACCCTTACTGTGAAAAAATTCTTTCTTGTATTCACATGGAATCTCCTATGCTTCAGCTTACAACCATTGCCCCTTGTCCTATCACTGGGCTCCACTAATTGTCTGCTCTGGTTGGCTATACTTTAATGTTGTTCTGGATGTACTAATGAACATTATTAATGTGTTTCTTAGTAATTGATAAATAGCATAAATATGGTCAGGTATGTCTGTGTTAGCTGCATTTCTCTTCTCTGTAGATTTTCTGTATTTTTTATACATTATTTCTGTTTTGGAAAAATAACCTAATGTAATTGCTAGGCTAAATTATACAGAGAACAGCACATATCTAATATAGATTATAATGAAAAGAGTAGACATTAATGGACTAAGGCTGTTTATCAAAGTAAAATGTACAGGATAATAAACTATCAGTGAAACATTTTAGAGCGTTTCCATGTTTAAATGATACTCTTCCACTTGTACAGGATATTTTTGACAAATAATACTAAATTCTACAAATTCAGTAGTTTTACTTTTTTCTGACTTTTACCCTTTTTCTGCCTTGCAGTTATTTTTCACATGGTCTTATTTTGCTCTAGAGAAAGACTTCATACCTATTTCTACATTCTCCTCACGATTGCCATGCTGGTTGTCTTGAATCCCTGTCCTCCATGTGCCTTAGCATAGCTTCTGGGAGGATCTGTTCCATGATCTTCCCAGGCACAGAAGTGAGAATGACAGGTCAGTCATTCCCAGGGTCCTCAACCATACTTTTTCCATCAACCTTACTTTTTCTCCTGAAACATTTAATGGACGTACAGCTGCTCTTTTTTAAAAAAGGGGTTCAATGTTTCCCTTTTACTGGTCTCCAGGGACTTCATCTAACAGCCGGGACTTCTCAAATATTGTGGGGAGTAGCTTGGCAACTACATCAGCCAATTCCCTCAGGACTGTGGGATGCATCTCAGCAGGTCCCATAGACTTATGTACGTTCATGTTCCTAAGATGGTCACGAACCTGACCTCCACTTACAATAGGAGGGACTTTGCCCCCTGGTTTTCATCTTGCAGTCCGCTAACTTGGGAGAAGTGGGGAGAGAAGTGAAGACAGAGGCAAAAAAATTGTTGAGTACTTCAGCCTTCTCTTTATCTGTTGTTACCAGCTCTCCAGTCTTGCTCATCAAGGGAAGTATGCTTTCTTTGACCTTCCTTTTCTGGCTGACTTACCTGTAGAAGCCTGTATTGTTATTCTTTACGTCCCTTGCCAAGCTCAGCTCCATCTGTGCCTTGGCCTTCCCGACCTCATCCTTTCCTGACCAGGCAGTGCCCCTACACTTTTCCCAAGATACCTGTCCCTGCTTCCACTGCCTTTGCAGTTTCCTCTTGCCCTTTAGTTTGACCAGCAGGGCATGACTAGGCCATGCTGGTCTCTTCCCTTTTCCTGATTTCTTACATCTGGGGATCATGAGCTCTTGCATTCTGTGGAAAGCATCCTCAAAGATCTGCCAGTTCTCTGGTCTTTAGTCCAGCCTCCTGCTCACATGGGGAAAGAAGATTGTTGCAAACATTTTGATGAGGTTGTATATATTCATGTTTGTGGTACAGACTGACTAGAAGATGTTTTAAATACTCAGTTTTCTTTGAAATTTGTCCATTTCAAACTGCTTCAGTCCTATATATGCGTATAAAATAAGCTATGAAATACAAGATTAAATAGACATATCTGTATTTTCACTTACAGTGTGGTGAAGGTTCATGGACATTCAAATTATTCTGGCTTAAGCTATTTTATTGCACCAAGAACTATGTTTGAATTACCATCAACCTTACTTTTTCTCCTGAAACATTTAATGCATGTACAGCTTTTTTTTCCCAGCCTTCTAGGCTGAAAGAACTGCTTTTATGCAATTTAATGTGTATAGGAAAACACTGAGGGACAGGTAAGGTGAAAAAGATGTGCAGGGAAGAAGCAAAGTCATATCTTTGAGGAAGGACCTTAAAATTAATGTCCTTTCTTCTCTACATGAGAATTAAATTTCCTAATGCTGTTATAGTACTTACCAAGTGTACTTGCCTATGCATTCTCCTCTTCTCAAGGTTGTGCAGTATATTGCTGCTCTTCAGGTCAAAAGCAACAGCACTTCAGCAGAATAATTGCAGTTTGTATAAAAGGACATTCACTGCTAATAACATAGAGGATTTAATTTTAATAAATACATAGTTGATTAGTCCCAGTTAATGTATTATTGTGACATAGTGATGCCATCCATAGCCTAGGTATGTTAAGTTGGTGTTTTTATAGGTGTAGTAATCCTCAGTGTGCTGAAAGAATAGTGTGATAGTTCAGGACAGCAGGATTCTGGGTCATTATATTGTAAATTTTTGGTTTATTTCTTTTTACCATGTATTTCAATGCCTGTCATGTCAGTTGTCTAGTGACAGCAGTCAGCATTCTGTCAGAGAGGCAATGCTGCATACAGTTCAAGCAGTATACAGATTTTCTGGTAATAAAACTTTTCAATACCAATAATAGATAATTATTTAAAAATTGAAATTTTCTGGGAAACTGGGGGAAAGTCTGCGATCTGGATGGCAGCTGAATAATGGAATTTTGCAGCACAAATGGAGATTGGAGAGAGGAAAATCTGCAAGCATCACAGCTCAGTTGCTGGAAACATGAAGCTGAGCAAGATTTCTGATGAGGTTGAAAAGAGATTGAAAAATGCAGATATATAGTGGAAAACGTGAGCTACTAATACCAGTCATCATGGCTAGGCTTCGCGAATGAAGATTTGGGAAGGGCTCTACCCACATTTGTTGCAAACTAATACCAGTACAGCCCAGATATTTGTTCACATGACAAAGTTCCTCTGAATCTGAGGTTAATGTCTGAAACCCGAATAGGCCTATCAAGAGTATGGCTTTGAAACAAAGGGGTTTTGTATTTATTTGATTGCTGTTTCTGTTTTGTATTATGGAACAGTGCATACATATTTCATACATACATACAGGGTCAGCCTGGCCAAGGCTTTAGTTCAAAGTTCAAGGCCAGCAGTGCCATGCAGCTTGAATAATCAATAATCTCCTTTAGGTTTCTGAATGTAGAATCAAAACATGTATCTGAACTGAACCAGTTATCTTTATTACATACCTCCATTGCAAAAATACCTGTAATAGCTGATCTATCCAGCAAGCATTTGATAACCCAGCATGCTTATCATAACTGAAGATTTTACAGATAGAACATGGATCAGTAAATAGAAGATTTATTAAAGAAGCATTAGAAAGATGGCCTTACAGCCATCAAGTATTAGCAGTAATGCATCTCTGAATAAGATCAACTTATATAAGTTTATTTTCTGTTTAATTTTATCTGTTTAAGGAAAAATGTAAGCACCATTTCTGTGTAATTTTATATCCCTGTTTTATTTATGATTTTGGCTGCTAAGATTTTGTTCAGGTATTGTTTATTACATTCTATGAAAAAGGAGACAGTAGAATTGCATATTTTCAATAAGCAATAACAATTTTCAAAATCACTATATAAAAGACTCTAGGAAGTATATACATACTGACCTGTCAAATAATACTGTGAGAGTAAAATAAGATACATCAGATATAATAGCAGTGTTATACAATATCCTCACCTAGAATACTTACTGTAGGTATAATACAGTATATAATTAAAATCTGAAGAGAAAGTAATGAATCAGCTCATTTCCCTTTAAAAATACAATAGAAGTACTTTTGAAAGACAGAGGTAAAATTATTATACCTTTGTATCAAACTATGTTCAGTTTTGATCTGTCACTTTTGAGGATTGGAAGAATAATATCTAGACAAGTACTTAAGACAAATTTTTTCTTAGAAGACATCTTCTTGAGTTGCCCTCTCAAACAATGGCAAAGTATGAGATGATAGAGAGCTCTGCATAATTTCCTCTGTGAAATGTCCCAGGCATGTCACCACTGATGCTCTTCGCATGGATCTGGTTACCTGGGAAGGAAGGTAGGCAGGGAGAAGAGCTGGTGGCATGGCAGTGCTGGCTGCCAGACCACATCCAGACTCGAGGCCAGTTGTCTCCCTCTTCAAATGAATGGCAGAGGTGGGAAGGGCGAAGGAGTAGGAAGTATAATAGCGGCTTCAAAGGGAATGGAATAGGGTGAAGGTGTCATGGACCTGACAACACTGACAGGCCTGAATGCCCCTGCGTGGCTTTCCCCAAGGTCTCCCCAACTCTGCCCATGGCCAAAGACCCTGTATCACCACCTCTGGGATGTCAGCTCTTGCTGCAGCAATGCCACCACAGGGCTGGTCTCCAGCTCCGCATAGCCCTGCCTTGCGCGGCCATGGGCACCACCAAGCCCTCAGGCATACCTGTGGGCCCATGTTCCAGCACAGCCTTGGCCTGTCCTTGTCCCCAGGGTGGTGCCCGATTGCAGGGCTGGGGCTGCCCTCAGTGCCCCTGAGTGCCCTGCTTCTGGCTGGGGAGCACCATGCTGGTTCCCATACCTCCTATCCCAAGCCTGGGTGCTGCCAGCCCACACAGCATCCTGTCAGCAGGGTAGAAAGAGGAAATAAAGTAACTATGGGGACCTTATCAAGCATCACTGAAGCCCCAAACATGAGATGCTCCTGCAGGAGATCATCTCTTTGGCATTGTTCTCCTTGTGAGGCTGTCCATGGGATGGTGCTAAGGTTACAGCCCGGCAGCAGTGCATCGCACCTGGCAGGCATGAAACTGGAGCTCCTACATTTCTTCCTGCCAAGCAGATTTCAATAAAAAATTGCCCTTGGTAAAATTACTTGGTAGATTTCAATACACATGAGTAGTGTTGGCACAGACAAAAGGATTTCTTCATGAAAGAAACCTGAGAAGGGGCTGGGAAAATGTAGAGGTAGGCTGGAAACTTGGCATGCCATCAGAACAGGAACCTATGTTATTAGAAACCCTGTTGTGCTTCATAGGTCTCACTGCAGGGAGATACAGACACAGCACCCTCCCTTCACATTTGCCCAGTTCCTCTCGCTGCTGGAACATGTCATCTTAAAACTATGTTTTTTCTTATTAGAGTAAGCTGCTAAGTGTTCTTATCATGATACAAGTGCATCATCACATGATGCTGGCACCATTCGGTACATCAACAAGGTTTGAAAAGGCTTGTGGAGCACAGAGGTGGATGCTTGCTACTCTCTCCCATAAGGGTCATTCAGGGTAGCCAAAGATACATGTAAACACATCCAATTGTCCCTCTCACTCTGTGGTCAGAATTACTTCTGTGTCCTCTCCAATGAGATTCTGCTCTTACAATCATTAAAAAATTTGACAATATTTTAAGGATGCTTGTTTCTTTATATGTGTGCAATGTAGCCCTTACTAAAAATGGTTGCTGTTATTTCTGCTGCTTTTATTCAAGGTACCCTCTATGTATGCTTTAGTATAGTATTATAAGGCTTGTTCTGTAGGTTTTTGTATATGAGAACAAACTCCTTTGTGAAGAGGTTATTCTCTTGGTATCTTAGAGAGAGATGAATCTAATCCTAGCAGGAGCTCCTCAGTCATCAGAGTGGAAGGAAGAACTACAGGTTTTATTATAGAGGAGGTAGCAAGTGTGGAGAAGCAACAGAAAATATGAAAGACATGAGAGGCATGGTATCACGGGCTCTAAGTTAGGGCGTGGAGAGTGTGACAGAGCAAAATGTGAATATGTGAGGCCCAGAACAAAACCAGCCTGCTGTGGCCTTTCAGGCCCTGGCAAGGGGCCCCAATTTACTGCTTTTTATGGCATCTATTTCATGAAAGCCACATTCACAAAGATCTACTACATTTTTATTGTAATACAGAAAATGTTATAGACCTGATGAGAGGGTAGGTTTTGTCCCTAAATACATTATAATTTTTGTCAAACTATAAAAGAGAACTCAAGTCCCAAATCTATTGAAAACTACCACTCTCACATCTGCTTAGGCAGTTCAGTACATTGCTCACCATAAGGCTTTCCAAAGAAGAAAAATACTTATCAAAGAAGAAAAAATCCTTAAAGTGGATTATTAATAAAAAATATTAACTATATCAGACCTTCATATGTAAAATAGGTAGATACAATGTAAAATGTGGACCAGAGTGTTCTTAAGTAAGGAACTTGTTAATTCCTCTAGTTACTTAATTCCTTCTTACTAACAAGGAACTCTTGTATATAGCTGCTGTGTTTTCGTCCATCTTGTGGAAAGCTTGATGGTTTGCTATTATTAGAATAGAACTGAGGAAACAACACTCAAAGTGTTTCAAGTGACTTTATTCTATATATCAAGAGGCGTTCTGGTCAAGTTCTTCACTAATGCATAAGAAAAGGAAGAAAAGGCTTGGCTTAACTGAGTTGAGGCAAACTATTTGTAATAGTACTTTTTGCCTATGAAGGCTTAGTAAATATTCATATAACATTATTAAAATACATTTTGCAGAGTTTTAAGACAAAAGCTGCAAAATAAAACTTGTTAGACCTGGGACTAAACACACTGCAGAAAAATACATTTCATCAGAATGGGCACAGCTCACTCAATCAGTCAAGGAAATGTCAATGTAGTACAGTTTACTACATAGCCAGTATCTACTAATGATAAATAGGAACTACTTGTACAAATATATGCAATAATTCAAAAGCAATGTTCATACAAGTTTTAACTTCCACTTGTGATAATGGGAATTATTACCTGCATTTATGTGATAGTGTTAAATAATGGTGGGAGGGGATATTTTCATGTCATGGTAATACATGTATGGTGACAATAATAACACCCTTTGTTAACTTATCCCTCTCTTTATCTGTATTTGGGGCTAATTTCTAAGGACACAAGGCATAAATCTACATTTAGGATTCTTCCAAACTCTCTCTTTGGTCATTTTCTGTATTCTCTTTGTTGAGAAGTTGTTAGCTACCATCACTATAAGCAGCTGAGACAATGTGAATAAAGACAATCAGCAAATAAACTGAATGCTTTTGTTATGAAATCCATTTAGTTTATCCTGCATGTAGAGTATCAATGTCCTGAAAGGGCTTTGAGTATGGTTTGTAAGAGAATAGGGAAAAACTCAATTTTCTGTAGGTGGTGGTTTTCCCAATGCTGATGTATGCAGAATAAATGCATTTACAAATTTCAATAACTATCCAAATAAGATTGTAACAAATATTTCTATGAGCAGGAGAGTCCTTACTCAACTTACCCAGTAGGTTAGACTAACAATATGAACTGCACACACACTGGAATTTTCCTCACACTGAAAACTCTGCTCTGCATTGCCACCTGTTTTCACATAATTTGCAGTAATTTAATAACCCGTAACCTCCTGTTAAATTTGGTTGAAATTGGTAATGAGTTCTAAAACTACCTGGAGAAATTATGCCAGGCAGACAGGAAGACAAATGTTGGTTCAGGCAGCTTAATAGCATAGTTTTTCTCTTCTCAGGAAAAAGGCTAAAATAAGTGCATGTGACAACGTATTTTTTTTTCAAATTGTTTCTTCAGAACATGGCCACAAATTGCTAATGTGCTTCTTCTACATTTTTTCCCCTATCTTCTGTCCAATTCTAGGCAGATATATATTTCTATGTATTATGTACTGCATTTTCCACATTCTAATGTTTTCCTGCAAAACTTGATAGATGTTAACAGACTTGAAGAAAAACATTGCTCCACATCAGTATGTGAGCATACATCTTAAAGCCCATTCTTTCCAAGTTGGGAATTGGGCCCCACTCATTTGATGTCTTCTAGACTATCACTGTCCATGGCCACTATTTTATTCTGAATCTTCTTCTTTCTGTACTTACATTATTCTATCCTGTTGATAAAAATGAATAGCATTTTATACAATAATAAAGGTAGAGAACAAGGCTTAAGAAATAGTTCTATAGTTTTCTAACGGAAGTCATCACCAGCAGGATTCCTTGGCATCTGATTTCATAATCTTCAACATTTACAAAAAGGCTGCAAATGGCAGTGGATGTTGAGATGACAAAGTCTGCAGATGGTGCAAAAGCATCCAGGGTAATCAACTGGAAAGCTGACTGAGAAAGGTCATTGAAGTACTTCAGAAATAAATCATAAAATGACAAAAAAAAAATCATCAGTGTGAAACAGTGCATTTAGGGAAACTATTCCTAACATCTATACATGATAGTTACCTATTATCTTTTGCCACTCAGGAACGGGGTCTTGGGAGACATTTTAGCTCAGGAGAGGCCAAAAGCCAAAACAGAATGATCAGAAGGTATTGGGAAAGGAGCATAAAACAAACCAGCTATATAATCCCTAAACCCACTGTACACTTATAGCTTAATCATTACATGAAACTCTGGTCGTGCAGTTGTATTAGTGAAGAAGTTAGAAACCCTAATAATCAAAAAGAAGAACATTATGGAGTGGCTTTAATATACAAAGAAAAAGGCAGACTTCTGACTCCAGAAAGGAGACTATTTAAGTATCTTAACAGTGTGCAAAATTTTGCAGGGAAAGTGAATAGTGACGCTTATTTTTCCTCACAGGGCAGGATCAGGCACTGGGCTTGACACAAAAAGGAAATACTATTTCTGGCAATTCTGAATTAAAAACTGGCACACCCTGCACAAGAAGGCATGCAGTGTAAAAGAATAAATTATTTTTTCCAGTTCCTTTATGGAGGGCAGACTCATGGATTCTATTAAACATGATGGGTGATGCCCTGGTCAGGAGGCTTATACAGGAGTGACTGACTGCAGCAGGTTATTTCTTCTCGAAGCCCTTGCTACTGGTGTTTGAGACAGGCTGTTTGGCTATATGGGCCTTCAAACATACCGGGGATACTAACAGAAAGGAAGCATGGCTTCTTAGAACATCTTCCTTTGTACAGCTGAGCATTCCAGTCTCGAGATGTTGCTCAGATTGCTGCGTCCTAGTGAACGCCATGAAGGAAAGCAAGGTGGTAGGGAAGGAAAGACTGGCTCTGAACACCCCATCCCCTCCTCTTTCCCCAGCAGTTCCCTTCTCCAGTCCCCTTAATGACAGCGGCGGAAAGCGCAAGATACCCGGAGACCTGGAAAAGGCAGGACAACCGCAGCGGCCCCAGCACTGAGTCTCTCTGGCCGCAGCCTCCACACCCCACCACCATTCCGAGTGGTTGGGCGGCCGAACTACATCTCCCAGCATGCTCGGCGCCACGACGCCATCTTGTGCCGCCGCTCCGCGGAGCAGTTCGGGCAGATAGTGGTGGCAGTGAGCTGAGACATGGCTCTCTTCCCAGCTTTTGCCGGTGTCGCCGAGCCCGGGGAGACCCCAGCCGGCAGCAGCGAGGGCTCCAGGAAAGGTAAAGTCTTGGGAGAACCCTCTTTCCCCAGAAGTCCTCCGCAGCCCAGGCCTCGGGAAGCCCTTCCGCTCCCACTCGCCTCCAAACGGAGCCGCCTGCACCGTGTTGGCCTCTCCCCGCACCCTGTCGGGTCTGCTCTGCCCGCCGCGCCGCGCCGCGCCCCGCCTCAGCCACCGAGTTAGGGCGTGGGCGGTGCTGGAGCCCGCGACCCGGGCAGGGGCCATCTGTGTCCAGCGCTTCCCGGCTCTGGGAACGCGGCAGGAGGCCGGCTCCGCCAGTTAGCCTCGACGCTGAGAGTGCTCCGTCAGCTCTGCTTCCGCGGGCGGTGTGCCCCTCATCGCCGGCTCCTCCCTCCGGTGCAGGCTACGAGCGGACGCCTGGCGCATACAGGCGTTCCTCGCGTCACTGCCGGCTTGAGTAAAGTTACCGTATTTAGGAATAAAGTTACTTCCCGTGATGTAACTCTGGGAAGAACCCGAAATAGGGATATTCTCATCGTGGCAGGTTCTCGTATGTGTTCATATTTGCTTCCAGCTATTTACTAGTAGATGCTAGAGGCCTGGCTGTAGAAATACTCATCTTTGAAAAATAACGTGCAGGTTAATGTGTGTGGTGGCGAAGGTTTGCTTTATGCAAAAAAAGAGGTGTTTTTTTTTTAACCACTATCATTGGATAACTTAAAAAGTGTTTTCTTATTTCCTTGCTTACAAAGCTAAATCTTAGTTGTAAAGGATAGTTTTTGAATTGTCATGAGTTGAGAGAGCTTATGATTCAGTTTGTCCTTTTGACTATCATAGTTATTTTTTAGCAAGATATACTTTTATTAAACGAGTAAAGAACCTTATTTGGTGTAGTTGCCAAACTCTGAAGTTGCCCAACATTTATTCTATTGGGAAAAGTTTTGAAGTATGCCTTTTGCTTGCCAGCTTCTGACAACCTTGTGTCTGCCCATCCTCCAGACACCACAGCAAGGGGAAACACTAGGAGAAATGTTTACCCAGGGCAAATTTCTTGTATGTTTGGTCCAGTCAATGTGGTGATTTCTTAAAGCTTTCATCAACGAAGGCTGGGGTTACCTTCTTGTTCTAACTAGCACTGCAGCTGTTGATACTCAGTCTGCCATTAAAGAGATTGTCTAGCCGCATTTAGGAGCCTTTCTGGTAATGACACTTGGTACAGGAAGTAGTGGTCATAATTTCCCAAATTACAGCTTCTAAGAAGAGAGGAGCTGCTCTGCCAGGCAGAGGTACAATGAAATTCTGTAGTAGTAAAACCATACATATATTTTAAAACTCTGGGGATTAAGCCTTTAGGTTTGTAGTGTGCAGTCTGTGTCACTGCAGGCCATCTTTCTGGAACATCAGATTACATGGAAAAGATGTTAAGATTGACTTTGGGACGTAGATTTCAGTTGTTGGCGCTCTTCACGGGTTACATTGTGGTCTATTGGAAGTTTTTTGTATGAAAATTACAAAACTTAAAACAATTGAAAATTACAAAACTTATGAAAATATGAAAATTACAAAACTTAAACAAAACTTAAGAAACATAATTTGTTTGGTTTATGTTTTAGCCAATATTGTACTTTGCTTTTAACAACCACATTTCAGTAAGAGTTATAAAAAGTAATTATTAACTGGGAACCACATTTATGGTGGTATGGATCCAATTTCACACACTCAGCTTGTGAGAACTTGACGGGCAACTTTGGTATCTCTCCAAGAGATGTCTGTCTTCACAGCTGAATCCAAAGTCCATCATTGTATAGAAATCACAGACTATGTTGTATTTAACGTGATACGCAAAACTGAGGGGTCTTCTGCAGCCATTTAGGACTGCTTCAGACTTTAATTGTAAAAATTGAGGTAATGATGTAAATGTGCTGGCTGTGTTTCATTCCTCTGACCACCTCTGTCTGACAAACCTTCCTAAACCATTTATGAATGTAAGTGCTGCCTGAAACTGTAGTATTGCTGTACGCTCTTCCTATCCTGCTAGTTTGCTGAGTTGCAGCAGCAAAGTAGTTTTGTATATGATTTCTTACAATTACGTTGTCAAGTTGAATTAGTTTTTGGTAGAAGATAAGTTACAAATATATCAAGAGCCATGAACAGAGCAGTGGTGATAATTAACCCTACTGGCAGGAGTAAGCATTATGCACAGCATTATTTACAGTCTGAAGTATTCTATAGGTTAAGACGATGCAGTGATTTTTGCTGAGAATAGATTTTCAGAATTGTGAGAGGCAACAAAGACTGCGTAATTCTTAAAATCTGTCTCTGTAGACATGCACTGTAAATTTTTAATTTTTTTTTGCTAAGGAAGGTATAAAAAGAATGACAATGGATTGCTTCTATTATGCTCATAGATGTGAATGGTAATGTAGAACAGTAACAAGTACTTGCATATTATCACAGAAGCAGTCATATCTTTTAGTCTTTATATTCTTTGAGAACATAAATCTGGTCTGTGAAAATGATCAATTATTTTAGACATCTGACAAGAAAAAATAACAAGAAACTGAAAAGGCAGCGTTTAAAAGTTTGGAATGCATTTTGGTGTTTGAAATGCTTGTATCCAGCTAACTGATTTACTGGAGATTATTTACAAGGACGTTTGGACTTGCATGTTGTGTAATGGAAACAATGGTTCGGTTCTTTCCAGAGTATTAGGTAATTCAGATTAAATTGTTCAGAAAATACTGTAGTTGGAGAATTCTAAACATTTCCCTAGTGTATCCACAGAGGCTTATTGACTGTGCTACAGGGGTTGGTTCTTGCAGTGTGATTCTTCAGTGTTTTTAAAAATGCAACTTGATGTCATCTGCTCAGGTAGAACCAAGCAACAGGCACAGTCAGGGGATTAATGTTTATGACTACATTTCTCAAAGTGAGTTTTCCATGAAGGCTCCCAAATAATATTTAAAAAACCCCTCAAAAATCACAAACCCTTTACTTTGCTTGTGCTCACTGTTGTAATCATATTGCACCAAGTTAGTGAGTGATTTCACATCTGTAAGGGAATAACAGGTAAAGTCAGGTCAAAATAACATCTTGGAAGTTCATTTCTACTAGTTAATGGTGATAATGTACAATATTTTGCTATATTTAAGACAAATTCCCTTTGGCAGCGGATCTTGTGCATACTTGCTGTGAATCTGTTTGCCAGTCTGCTTCCTCCATATTGCTCTGTTCCTCTTCAGGAGTTTTAACCCTTTCAGATAGATTTGTTACTGTGAGAGAAAGAAGTGGCAAAAGTAGAGGATGTCTGTGAAAATCTACATTCGCTTAGGAGAGATAAATCTAGATGAAGTGCCACTGCTGCGAGAGAGAGGCTCTAAGGTGAATTGAACCATTACCGGGATAGATGGACTTTGTAATGAGCATCTGTACATTAGCCAACTAATAAATGTCATCGGAGATCACAATCTGACACAGCACAGGCTGCCTCTTGCCCAGCCAATAATTAAAGGATGTGGCAAAGTACTGTAGAAAGGTCTAGAGAACCCAGATATTTCGAAAAGCTGTGGCTATGGTGGGGAGTGTAAAAGATGGAGGACACAAGTTGGAAATCCAGGATTCATCCTTTTGTGAGCTGCAGGATTAATTTACTGGGAGGGTGAGGGGAATGAAAGTTTTTCCAATTCTTTTTATTTAAGAATGTGGTTCTGATCTTAGAACAGCCTTTTAAACAGAGAAATATAAAGATAACTGATTCTGCCAGTACAGGTGTAGCCTCTTATTTAAATTGTGTTTTGTGCCTGTGGAAATGTATATGGTTGAGCAGCCTCATGTTTTATTGTGTCTTCTAAAACAACTGGAGCTTTACTGCTTTCTTTGCTCATTTTCTTCTTTGTTAATTTTGTCAGTGTGATCAGTAATGCCATTTTAAAAAGAAATGTATGAGTTGCTTTCTATTTTTCAGTTTTAAGACTGAAGTTCTTAGTGCTTCTAAGGAACTGTATCTTGGTTTGGAAGTTATTCGGCACTGTAGGGCCATAAGGCTCAAGGTTATAAAATTTATTGTACTTCTTGCTGGGTGCAAACATTGTTTCCCTAGTTTGGGCTGGTCTGCATCTGAAGTGTTTACATTGATGAATAATACTGAAAATGCATTATCTGTTTTAATCTTTGGAGGGTCTGATATTATGCTCTTGAAATCAGTAAAAAGCCTGTTTTGATGTGTACAGCATTTTTAAAAAGCTTAGATCAAGATCTTAAAGCATCTTAGACTTTTTTCCTAATGGTCTGAATGTTCTAAGCCTTGAATTCTGAATTTTGTCATCAACAACTCTGTATGACTAAAGGCAAATTATTTAACTTCATTGTCTTCAAGCTTGCTTAAAAAAAAGTAATCCAGTGTTTTATTAAGTGTCACAAATTTTAGTATTACTGTTATTTTAAGTGATTTTTGAACTGCTAAGTCTTCATCGAAATGAATACTGAACTACCTTACAAAAAATTTATTTCTAACAAACAATAATGCTAAAAAGTGATTTATTAAACATTACAAAGGGAAACAATGTTATTAAAAAGAAGAGAAGCTCAAAAGCTACAGAGAATATTATTGTGCCTGAAGTATGTACTGGAGATGCAATCAAAGACAAATTATATATGTTTTGTATATCTGGAACAGATATGTTCATTTTAAGGAGATCTGTCTGGCTAATAAGTTACAGTTTTGTGCTGTTATGCGGTACACCTTTACACCAGAGACTCTGCCAATCAGTAAATTTTTGTTTTCACAGAATCACAGAATATTAGGAGTTGGAAGGGACCTCGAAAGATCATCTAGTCCAACCCCCCGGCCACAGCAGGATTCCCTAGACCAGGTCACACAGAAGCATGTCCAGACAGGTTTTGAATATCTCCAGAGAAGGAGACTCCACAGCTTCTCTGGGCAGTCTGTTCCAGTGCTCTGTCACCCTCACTGTGAAAAAATTCTTTCTTGTATTCACACGGAATCTCCTATCTCATTAAATTTCTCCCTGCCCAACTCTCCAGCCTGTCTAAGTCTCGCTGAATGGCAGCACAACCCTCTGGTGTGTCAGCCACTCCACCCAGTATAGTGTCATCAGCAAACTTGCTGAGAGCACACTCTGTTCCCTCATCCAGGTCGCTAATGAATAGATTGAAAAGTACTGGTCCCAGTACTGACCCCTGAGGGACTCCACTAGACACAGGCCTCCAACTAGACTCCATCCCATTGACCACAACTCTCTGACTTCTGTCCTTCAACCAGTTCACAATCCACCTCACTACCCAATCAGCCAGACCACACTTGCTCAGTTTAGCTGCAAGGATGCTGTGGGAGACAGTGTCAAATGCTTTACTGAAATCAAGATAAGCCACATCCACTGCCCTACCCTCATCTATCCACCTGGTTATGCCCTCATAAAAGGCTATCAGGTTGGTCAAACATGACTTCCCCTTGGTAAACCCATGCTGACTGCTCCCAATGACCCCCTTATCCTTGATATGCCTAGAGACAAGAGTTGAGGATAAAGTGCTCCATCACCTTTCCAGGGATGGAGGTGAGGCTGACTGGTCTATAGTTACCCGGCTCCTCCTTCTTGCCCTTTTTGAAGACTGGAGTGACATTTGCCTTCCTCCAATGCCCAGGCACCTCTCCTGTTCCCCAGGACTTACTAAAGATGATGGAGAGTGGCCTGGCAATGACTTCTGCCAGCTCCCTCAGGACCCGTGGGTGCATCCCATCAGGACCCATGGATGTATGGATGTCCAGATGGCTTAGCTGTTCCCTAACCCAGTCCTCCTCAACTAAGGAAAACTCCTCCATTATCCTAACATCATCTGGGGGTTCAGGGGTCTGAGGCTCCTGAGGACAGTCTTTAAGAGCATAGTCAGAGACAAAGAAGGCATTGAGTAACTCCACCTTCTTTGTATCTTTTGTTAGGTGGATCTGGGTAGTACAACACAAATCAGAACAAAGATGGATTTTTTTTTTTTTAAGGGTGTTAAATGTCTCCTTTATAAAATAATATAAATAAATAAAATAAATAAATAAAGTAAATAAATAAAAGTTTATGCACAGATTTGTTGCATTTACTGCAATTTAGAGTGCTCTGGACTATTGTACTTTCTCTGAATTTGTTTCTGTTTAAGGAAGACCAGAGTGTGACCAGTGGAAAAACATTGTAAGGATGCAGTTCACCCCTGTGTTCCATTGTACCCCATCTTCATCACGAAAATGAGCAGAAATAATTGAATAAGGAGATAATAATTATTTTTAAAATCACATTTAATAAATACCCCTCAAAAATCTTAGGTATAAAGCAGCACTCAGCATACTGTGTGACATATATAGAATTATTAACTCCAAATTCATTATCATAGAATCATAGAATGGCTCAGGTTGAAAGGGACCTTAAAGATCATCTAGTTCCAACCCCCTTGCCATGGGCAGGGACGCCACATGCAGTAGACCAGGTCGTCCAGGGCCACATCCAGCCTGGCCTTAAACACTGCCAGGGATGGGGCCTCCACAACCTCTCTGGGCAACCTGTTCCAGTGCCTCACCACCCTTTGGGTAAAGAACCCCCTTCTAATCTCCAGCCTAAATTTCCCCTCCTTCAGCTTGTGGTTATCAGATTATTATGCAGTTATCAGGTGTATTTAACTCCTGCCTGTTTTAAATATGTAATGATTACAGATTTATCCATGAGAAACATTTTGGTTTTTCATGGAAAATATTGCATACATTCTTTCTGAGAAGTAATTCTGATTTTAGGTTGGTTCTTAATATATCTCTTACAGAGTCAAAATAGGAAATTAACTTACTGTTGCATAACACTTTATTCCCCAGTAGGGGGAATAATTATGTTGATAGATGAGTGAAATGTTGCTTGGATATTATCCAGCATAAATCTTTCTCCTTTCAACTCACAGAAGGTTTTGGAAGAATGCTTAGTAGTTGTTTTACAGTTTTAGAATCACAGACACATACTTAAAATGAAGGCATCTGTGTCAAGGTGGATTAATTTAAATAGTAGATTTATGTCTACTAGATAGGCAAGTAAGGGTCATGGTTTCAATTTTTATTCTAATTTTACATTAATGTATCTTAAGTATTTGCCTGGAAGGGGGGGAAAATTCTCTTGTTGAACAAAGTAAGGTAGTGTATTTGCCTTAGGTTTGGTGATTCTCATCGCCAGGAAGAAGGTTGCAACAATATGCATATATATTATACAGCTGAATTTTATTTTGCAGTCTTCATCCTACGTTTTGGTGAGCTGGGAAATGATGCATGGCAGTGTTCTGCAGCATATTGGTTGGGGCATTTGTGGCAAGTTTGTTCAAGTCCTGACAGTGCCACGAATTGTGGGTTCTACCCTGCATGAAGTTGGAGGTTCAAGACAAAGCAGGGAAGGTGACCTTCCCCGTGGGACCTTTGGTAGCAGAGGCAGGCTCTTGAGAAGTGGGAACTGGAGTTTCGCTTGATTTGTGCATACCTCTTGATGAGTTTAAGTTAGATTAACAAACTGTTCTGCAGCCTGCTCCATTTTAAATCCTTTTGTGGACAACAATTCAGGAACATGAGAAAGAAGAAAGAATTTTAGTATGAAGAGCTATTTCTGAAAGAAATACTTTAGAAGAAGGAGAGAGATACGGTTTGGCAGACAATGAGTTCATGCTATTTTAGGATTGGAGGTCAGCGTAGTCAAAAGAACAAAGACAGGAGTGTGACAGGAAGAACACCGAGGCAAAAATGGTTGTAAAGAGCATGGAGAACAGGCAGGGCGACTAAATTTGTTCCTTTGTTGTTATTGTCTCCTGTGGTCTTACACCAGAGAGGCTGCAGTTAAATTCTGTGCTTATGTGAAATAGTACTTGTTTAATGTGTTAGAAAATTTCACATACTTGAAAGAATTCTAGAAATGAAATGTCTATGCAAATTGTTACAGAAGCTTTAATATCAGTAAAATTATGGCAAAAAATTCTCCCTCCGCATCCTGTCAGTACTTAAACTTATCCAGTGACAGAGATGGCTGAGGTCTAGATGCAAAGTGCTTAATGCTGAGTAATATATCAAATTAGCATCGATTAGCCTTTTTTCACACTTTAGTTTAAAAGTCTAATGGTATGTTATGTTCGTGGTTAGAGAACTGAGAATCCTCAGTTGACCTTGTATCAAACACTTGAATATTCTTACTGGTAATGGATGTCCCTATTAATAAAATTGTGTTAAATATATTTTCCATACAGTGAGTAAAGTACATTTTTGTAAGTTTGCATAAGCTGTGTTGTATTTATTAACTGTACCTTCCATTTAATTATACCCTTTTGTAATTTTTTAATTTATAATAATTGTAAATAATATGTACTATAAAATATATGGAGATACATTAGAAGATCTTATATAATTTTGCATATATAACATTTATATGATATATAAATATATCAGTTTATAACTTTTACATGATAAAACTTAATATTGGACAGATTTAAAAAAAAAAGTATGCAGCAGTGTATGAAATATATTATCTACTTTCAGTATAAACTTTAAAGTATTGTTATATAGTGGGTTTTTTAAAGCTTAGATTGATGTCAGAGGAAGATTCCAGCTCCTAAATATTTTACCTTATTGAAACCTAGTATTGTACTAAATGGAAATTTCACGGACTACTTTCTGATATACTCAGTTATTACACATGACTCAGTGACATTTGCTGTGAATGTAGCTGTCTGCTGCCTAGCTTAACCTCCAACTTTAAAAAGCACGACAAGGTAATTTGTATTGATCTCACACTTTTCTTTATCTGCAGAGTTGGATTGGCTTAGTAACCCAAGCTTTTCTGCAGAAGATGCACTATTACTGCACCAGCGCACTACAGAAGTTGCAAATCTCATCCCTGAGAAATCACCACTAATAAGGTAGAATATGCTTCAGTGTCTTTAAAAATAGCCTCTCTCTTTTGCTTATCTTTTGTTATGGGAGACCAAAATCAGGAGCTTTTAGGGCTGCTTTTCGTTCCACTGTTCAGTATTTAAAAAGGCCTGAAGTGAGTCATATATAAAAGTATGAATAATACTTCTATGTCCTTTAACTTAAAATAATGAGAAATTACACTTATGCAATTACATTCCCATTTTCTTTTTCTCACAGCTGCATTTAAATCATTGTTATTTCAGAATGGAAAGGGAGCTGAGTGATCGTGATTCTTCATTAGTTTTTGAACGTTCTAAGTGACCCTTGCAATAATGTAAAGACTAAGCATCATCTTTGTGATTTCTCTGGGAAAACCACTTCAATCAGCACTTCCACAGTCAAGTTTTTTACTTTCTAAAAACTAGTTGAAGATGTGAATTAATGAAATATGACATGGATCAAATTGTGCAGCTGGGTAGAAGTGCTGATCACTGAAGTGGGTGATGAAACCCTTTTACAAAGTGAGCTTTAAGCAGCCACATTGGCAGAAGAACTCGTTTTAATACCTTCGCTAGAATAGTTGCTCTACCTGGCATATCTGTACTATTACTAGTACTTAGTAATTAATGGAATCAAGCTGCAGTTGCCAAATTCAAAGCCAGTCACTTTTAATTTGATAGAAGCTCTATTTATGGTGACTGTTGGTGGTCATGGTAGAGAACGTCTTTATTATAACAATCACAGCTGAATACATCTTTCTGCATATTATTTTTACATTTACATGTACTGTCTGGTTGAAAAGCAGTCATTGTTCTGTTTATTAGTCATCTGCTTATTTCTTCAGATCTTTTCAGGACTTTAATATAATACCATGAAACAAAGGAATTTAAAAATTACCATTCAGATTAAGACAATGGGTTTGCTATGTTGTTCTAATCTTTGAAAAAGAAGTTGTCAAAATACAGTGTACAGATGAACTTTGCCTATTACTGAGTACATTCTCAGTCAATTGAAAACTAATTACTGCAACATAGTTGGTGGGTTTGGGTTTGGAGAGTGTATGTTTTAAAGGCATGTTAACAGTTCTCCCATGGCTTCTTTATTTTTAGTGTCCTTACATAAATTGCATAAGGGTTTGGGGTTTTTTTGAGGTGCCTTACTTCTGCATTTTCTTTTATTGACATGCTAGAATTACTGAGACTTGTCGCTTCTTTCTTTTATTGAAAGATTCCAGAAAAAGCTATTTTAAAAGAGCTTCTGCTTTAATTAGGAGGTAGAGAAGATCTTCCATTATTTCAGTTGATTATTAAGTATGGGAATATATGTGCCATATACAATGATACAGGTTTTGCCAAAACTGTCAGTCCTTCGTGTGATCTCTCAGTAAGTCAGTTGTCTGTTGCATGTAATGCTTGCTACTACATTATACGATATGATAACATTAATTCAACACTCATCAAAAATTGTTCCTTGATTGGTGAGATTTGAATTTCTAATCTGGAAGTGATTTTGAAAGTATGATTTTGGTATTTCTTAAGTAAATTATAAAGAAATAAGGGAAAAAATGTGCTGACTTTTCCTTTGCAGGTCCCCCTTGAAAGATTTTTCATCCTTTTAGCATGACCTAAGTTGTCTTAGCAAAAAGTTAGGAAATGTTATCAGCTTAAGTCATCATCTTCAATTTGGTGATTGTAACAGATGGATATTTATACAAATCACACATAACAATGCCTTTGACAACTGAAAATTGAAGACTGGTTATCAGTAATTCCACCAGCTGAAAAGTAAAGATAGTTGTTATTTAATGCAGATTTGTATCACTTTCATTTTCTATGTGGCTCCCTTCTCTCCAAAAATACAGAGAGAAAAAAGGTAAAGGGTAAAATGATTCTGAACTTCCTTGTGATGGTGTTTCTTTACAGTTTTACTACTTAGATATATTTGCTTGCTTCCAAGCAGGACTACTTCAAGATCAGAGTTGTCAGGGGAAAGTGATACAGATGAGAGTCTGAAACAGTCAAGTAAGAAAAGGAAAAAGAAAAAGAGAAAACATCACCACTATAAGAAGACAAGAAAGAAAACCAAAGGGGACTCCAGTAGCAGCGAATCAGACCTGGACACTAAGCACATCAAGGACAAAGCCAAAGGAAGTGCCAGAAATCACGAAAAGGAAGGGGCAGCAAAGTATGTATTTATTAATACTATGCAAGATGTAAAATCACTGTGTTCTTGTACTTGTCTCTTCAACTTTATGAATGAAATTCTTACCACTGGGGGTCAGTTTTTTCTAAGCTGTATCTGCCTAAACCAAAGTAATTTTCGAAGTAATGACAATAGAATTAGAACCACTTGTTTAATTGTATCTGACAAACTGTGACTGAAGTACACTATAAAGTATGGTTCTGCAGAACAAAGCAGGTTAGTAGTAGTGGAATGTATTTTTAAAGACATGTAGAGGCTTATGTTGAGTTTCTCTAAGTATCTTGTTTCCTTTCATGGATCTTCTTTTGGGAGAGTTTGGAGAAGGATTGCATTAAAGATTATTCTTAGTTAATGCAAAAGTCTTAATGTACATCTGTGCTTGCCTTGTAATGTAACTTCCTCCTCACAGAAGTAACATTTCCTTTTTTTCAAATTAAGACAAAGTTTGTTGTACAATTTTAACATTTCTTTTTTGTCCAGTCATTTATTGCTCTGTGCTGTGTGCTTCATACATCTTATTCATGGTACATCTAGATGGGTATTTGAACAATTGAAATTGTTTTGCCAGATCTTTTTTTGTTAATTCCAGGAGCTATAAAGTACTGTGTAGTTAGTGGAAGTGTTATTTTTATGGAACAAGAAAATATGTATGTAGTGGCTAGCATTATCTTTAAGCAGTAAAAGGTGTTCTGTGAAGTCAGTGAGTATTCAGGTTTTGCATGCTGAGCTGTGCTTTTCTCAGTCTGTTGAGTTTTGATCATTTCATTCAGTGGCCCAATCTAACTGGCTGTGTTAAGTCACCTTGCCCTGTTTCTCATCATGTTGATAGTTTGAGCAGCGATTTTGCCTCTCTGATTCTCTAGTTCCTGGTTTGTTTTTTTTTTTTCAGCATCAGCAGGTCTGGCTCTAATTTACAGCATTACATCTGCTTCTGGGGACAGGGTGAGGATTTGGTGACATTGAGAAACTGTTGTTACAGCTGGGTGTAGTCCAGGCAGTCCTTGACTATCCACCAATTTGCTTCTTTTCCCAAGGCAGATTAAACAAGACCTAAGAGTGTAGGCTTGTGGGCATGTGTATATGCCAAGGGATCTTAAAATTGTTTCCCTTTGGAAGAGGGACAGTGTTACTGGAGGTGTTGTTTGATGCCTCTAACAATGCTCTCTTTGGTGGCAAAGGCTTACTTGGCTGTGAGGAAGCACAATAAAAATCATTGGGATGCTAAGACCATTCTGCTCTGCCCAGTCACTCTTGTCTTTACTAGAAGTGTGTATGGGCTGGGTGGAATGGGCTTAAGTGCTGAACCTGGTTCATCAGCTGTTTACTAAGCTGGGCCAGCTAGCCAGTGCTTTGCCCAAATGAAAGGGTTGAAGTTCTTTCAGGGTGTCTGGTTTTACTTCCGTCCATAAAGTGTTGATACTGAGAGAATACTGACTTTTCAGGAGACTTGCTTTGAAACCTGAAGCACAAAATTGCTTGCAATGAGGTAGGTCTGGTCAAATCTTAGAAAGCTTCTCTAGAGCATAAAACTCATTTGCTAAGGTACATATTTGTAATGTGAATGGACATTGGAAGTTCATAGTCGTCTACAATTCGGAGGCAAGTGGCAATTTACACTTAAGTTCATTTGTATAACTGTAATCCATAAACCACTTTGCACACTGTTGTATCAAATGCATGGGTATAATTACAGCTAATCAACATAATCCTCTTACAGATTAGCCTCTTTTTCTTAAGTACAGCATCTTACAAAGACAAAAGTAAATTTTAGGAGTAGTAATATGTGGCATTTACGTTATAGATTGCCAGGCAATAGAATGATTAAATCTGGTTATTACCTTTCATAATTTGTAAATGGAATTTTTGGAATTCAGGAAGTGTTTGAGTTTTGTTTTGGTGGTTGCATCAGTGTATTTCTAGTTGTTTTTTTCCAAGCATGTGACTGACTTTGCAATAAAAGATCACGTCCTGTGACTTTGACTAAATTAATTTATTATGAACTATAGAAATACAGTGTTTCCTGGGTTTGATAAATGCTGAGTGTGTGCAGAAATGCTTAGAATGTACTTCTCCTTTTCTGCAGTCTAGATAAGAAAACAGCAAATATTACCAGCAATCGCTTTGTTTGGCTTGATGATATCCAGGATTTCACTTCAGAAACCTTCAGAATAGACAAGAAACCAGACCCTGCAAACTGGGCCTACAAATCCCTGTATCGAGGGGACATAGCAAGGTACAGTATATATATATATTTTTAATTTTTTTTTACTGGCGTTTAAACTATCACAGAGTCACTATTTCAAGAGTCATTAACTTGAGTCTGTCTGTGAAATTTTTATGTAGATGATGAGAAAATAACTGCATAGTTTATTTCAAAATTTGACTTTTCACAAGTAAATAATTTGAAAGGTAAAAAGGTACCATGAAATAATAGGCATAAAGTGCATGATTTATATTTTTTCTAAAAACATTCTCTGTGTAGTAGACTACAGGCATGTGAGCCTTTAGGACTGCCATCTGGAGGTAGCAGCACGGGGCAGATTCAAAAGCAAGATTTTGAGGTCAGAAATCCTAGGTTCTGTTATAGATCATCTTTGGGTGAGTGCCCCTTTTCACCTCTGTTGCTCTGTTTCTGTATCTGAAAGGGAAGTGAAGGTACTGATTACTTCATACCAGATTTGACAAGAGATTGAGTGGTTGCAAAAGAAACCATACAGGTTCTGTGTTAGATCACCCAGACATTGTGCCAAGGGGTGTCTATGTTATGTATTCCTACATTTCAAATAAGTGTAGTTAAAATTGCATATTCAACATCCTTGCTGAGTTCCTGGGACTATTTTGACCTTTCAGAACATTTCCCCACGTTAACAGAGAAGCCCATACAGAGGAGCCTACAGTGGGCTCATGCATTATCTATGTATACTTACTTTTTAATATTCTCAAAGGAAATTGTTTACTTTATGTAAAAAGTAATTCCTTGTGGAGGAGGGAGGATTCATGAGTTTTGTTTTCTGTAGTGTATATACCTTTGCAATAAAATTGCCTGATTACAATCCGTTCCAATTTTCTGCCTCTTTTGGATTGCCAGGTATTGTTAGAGGTGAAAAATGTCATTTTAGCATTGCATGTCACTATGTCTGCCCCTGAAATTACATTCTTGGTAATATTTTAAGATTATAGTTTTCATTTCTTAGTCCACAGGATTATTGTGGTGTTTATGAACCTGGTCTCACTTTCCTCTCCACCGCTTTGCCCACTTCTTGGCATATAAAATGGGTAGAGGCTTAGGGATACAGAAAGATATTACTGGACCGAACTACTGGTGTCTGATTTTTCAGTTTAAAATAATGTAATCCAGATAGTTTTAAATAATGCTGACTGTTGTTATTTCTCCAGATTTGTCTACATGGCTTAAAATGATAGGAGGAAGAAAATTTTTTTTCTTCTGCTGAGTATGACAGATACTGTTGAACTCAGAGGAATCTTAATAAAACTTAATGATGGCACTGAAAAATATATAAATTCAAATCTTAAGTAAGGAGAAAGTTATGAAATTCTTAACCTTTTGAAGATCTATGCATATATTGTTGGTGTCTATTTTGAATTAAAGTACTACTTCTATGCTTTCTCTCAAAAAAATCTTTTTCATTGTGTATTTTAGAAGATGTTTAATTGTATTTTTCCTTCTAAGGTATAAAAGGAGAGGAGAGTCTTGTCTTGGTATAAATGCTAAGAAACAGTGTATATCTTGGGACAGTTCTGCATCAAAAAAGAAGCAGCTGCAGAGGCGACCTGAACGCTACTTCACGAAGAACAGCGTGAAGATCCTGAACACAGATGGGATTCCTGTTTGCATTAAAAGATCTCCATCTGAATCAACTGCTTTTATACCAGTTTTACAAACGGAAACTGACACAATAGATGTAAATCCTCTTGGAATTTATGATCCATCAACTGCAGTGTGGCTACAAGGAAAAGGGTGCAAGAGTGCAGATGATGAACCTGAAAAGAAGGAGCAAACAAATGAAGAGCCTGGGATAAGTATGAACTCCATTCTAATGACAAAAGTGGAAGAACACAACAAGAAAGTCAGAGAAAATCCAAGAGATATTAATGCTTGGATGGAATTTGTTTCTTTTCAGGTATGTGTTCTGACAGACCTGGTTGCTTATTGTAAGTAATAAATACATGAACATTGTAGTTTTGTTTAGAACTGTGTATCTTCTGCTGGTGAAGAATGAGCTGTTAGTTCATCTTAAATCTCAGGATTCTTCTCATGAGTCTAATGATGATTCTTTCTAATGTCGTAATGACTTTTCTTTTTGTTTTAAGGATGAATTAATGAGAGGAGCTAGCCCTTACGCAAGTAAGGGAGAACAGGAAGTAAGAAGAAAATCACTGAAGTTAATATTGGAAAAGAAGCTGGCTATTTTAGAGAGGGCAATCGAAAGCAATCCAAGTAATGTTGATCTGAAACTCGCCAGGCTGAAGCTTTGCACAGAATTCTGGGAGCCACCAGCTTTGATCAAAGAATGGCAGAAGCTAATTTTCTTACATCCCAATAATCCAGAACTGTGGAAGAAATATCTCCTGTTCTGTCAAAGTCAGTTCACTACCTTTTCTGTTTCAAAAATCAATAATCTTTATGGAAAATGTTTGACTACGTTGGCAGCTGTACAGGATGGCAGCATGGTATCACATCCTCTACTGCCTGGCACAGAAGAAGCTATGCTAGGTAAGGTTCTTTCTACTTCATCTTACGATCAAAATGGTCTTCACAGGCTTTGACTACTTTCTGTATAGGGATAGACTTTCTAAGTATTCCAGGAAGCGCTTTTTCGCTTCAAAATGCCTGGCATCCTGATTTCTTAGCTGAGAATTAAGCAGATATTCTACTCAAATACGGATCTAGCAGTTGCTTCTCTTCCCCAGGAGAGTTTGTGATATAACATCCAGTAAATTCCAATGTGCTGAGCAGTTTATGGTACAAATATCAAGGCTGGAGATTTGCAGCCAACAGCTGAGAGATGTGCTTTTATCTTTGACAAATATTTATTAAAAAAAAAGGTTGGCTTGTAGAAGAAACAATTATGTCTTGTTTGAAAGGCTGAGGGAGCTGGGTCTCTTTAGCTTGGAGAAGAGGAGACTAAGGGGTAACCTCATTTATGCTTATGAATATGTGAAGGGTGGATGTCAGAGGGATGGGGTCAGGGTCTTCTCGGTGAAGCCCAGTGACAAGACAAGGGGCTGTGGCTGTAAGCTGAAGCATAGGAGGTTCTCTGTGAATATAAGAAAAAAAGATTCCCAGTTCAGGTGCCAGAGCACTGGAACAGACTGCCCAGAGAGGTTGTGGAGTCTCCTTCTCTGGAGGTATTCAAAACTGCATGGACGTGCTTCTGTGTGACCTGGTTTAGGGAATCCTGCTGTGGCAGGGGGGTTGGACTAGATGATCTTTTGAGGTCCCTTCCAGCTCCTGGCATTCTGTGATTCTGTGAAAAGTTTTATAGTTAATTAATTTGGAAAAGAGAAAAGACATGGGAGGTCTGGTGTGAAATTTTCTTGAGTCTCCCAGTTTGTAGATGGAAAATTCTAAACTGTAATACCATGTGATCATGCCTTTTGTATTTATTGTATGCCTATATCTGCCAGTTATAATTTGATACATTGTTATCCCTGGAAAGAAAATTAGTCATATGGTTAGGATACTGGACTGGATCCAGGGAAGAAACAAGTCCCTGCTCAGTTCTAGCATGGGCTTTAAATTTATTTGGAGCTAAATAATTTAACCTGTCCCATTTCAGTTTTGCTTCTCTACCTCAGGGAGTCATTGTGATTAATAATCTATGAATACGCTGAGAGGGAGGAAGTATTAGTGTCACCATGGACATGTTTGGGGTTTTTGTTTCCTTTTAAAATCTAATTTAAATCTAGAACAGACTATTACAAAGCAGTCCACATTTCTGCATTTGTAGCATGAAGAGGTCCAAGGAACCTCTCTTTTTATCCCAAGTCGTGTAACTGCTGTTTGAGCAATGCTGCTATCTGTTATACAATATCCACTCTGGACTTGTCGATTCAGATGCTGGGTTACAAATTAGTTTAAGGTGTTCAGATGGTCTTTGGTTGATTCATTGTGGATCAAGGGCTGGAAAAAGTGCTGTAAAGGAACAATCCTGTGCTGTGGCAGGTGGATCTTCTGCCTGAGAGCTTCTAATTGTTTCTGCTCTCTCTGATTTCTAACACTTCAGTCACTTTGTACACTAAATATAAAGAATGATTTTCAGGACAAATGTTTCATTCAGCGCCTGTTTTTTCAAAGAGAAAAAATTCATTTTGTTTCCTTGCACAGAACATATTTGACTCATTAAATGCTGTTTGTCAGCTGCTATGAATAATTTATTTCTTTAATAGGATTTCCTTTAATTAAATGTATTAGATTGACATGTTTCAAAACACTTGTTTGCTGGCAGTACCTATAGCTAGGTTAAAATGAAAATGAACTCGGCTTTATTTGTGCTTCTGTTCCACTTCAAGTGTCTTGTTCTGTATTAAGACTATAGTGACTAGTTTATGAACACTGTGGGGGGTCTTGGTTTTTGGTTTCATTTGTGGTTTCTTTTCCTTTTGGAATTCAGATAGGAGTGGTGAAATTTCCAGTGGGGAGACTTCTTGATCTGAGATTTTAGGTTTGGTTTTGTGTTTATTTTGCTTTTGGGGTTTTTTTTGTGTCCCAACTATACAATTTTTGGGGTGGATTTGAATTTTAGTGTACTTGTTGTTAGGAAGATTACGAAATTGTTCATTGAGATAAATACACGAAGTTTCCCAAATTTGTCGAAATGAGTTGATTAGCAGTGTCGATGTAAGGAGGCTTATGTTCAACCTTTGACCTTTGCTAATGACAAAGTGTAAGAGCTAATTTTACATACTGGTGGACTGCGCCATCTAGTGTTCAATTCAGTACATAGTACTATCTGCTTGGAAATAAGTGGTGGTTCAAAACATGAAATTTAAGAAAGCAGCTAAAAATAATTTAATTATATATGAGTTTATACTTAAATTTTGAGGTAAAAATTAATAATATTTTAAATTTACTAGGAGCTGTTAATAGGAAGCAGATGAGGATAAGCTTTCTCAAGTTTTGCTGTGGAAGGGGAGTCCCGTTTTTCAAATTGTACTTACTGGTTGGGGAGAAACATCCCTATCTTTTAGGTCAGCTCAGCTGCAGAAGTGTCTTATCATGGACAGAATTAAGAATGTATTCATGCTGTTTTCAGCTTTTACTACGAAGAAAATGCTGATCTTAGAATTTCTTCAAATATCCTTTTCTGTTTTATCATGCAGAAAGTCTTATGCTATAATGTGTTTTTGGCTCCACTTTGGCAGCAAGTCCTGATGAGATACTCTCTACATTCAGACTATTTTAATTTAAGTTCATCTGTTTGAAGCTGAGGAACTAGGGAAAGGCAACTTTTTCATTGTCAGTTGGAGACAGTGCCTAAATTGGTTAAAATTTTGGAAAAATCTATTACCTACTAAAATATATTTTTTGCTGTTTAAATATCCAGAGTCTTTGTTACCAGAAACAGTCATTGACTTTGCAGGAAAATCAGATGAAATTGCCAGTTTGTACATTCTAGCTGAATTCAGATTTTTTTATGTGTGCACATCTAATGTAAATCTGAATATGGGTAAAAAGAGTAAATAATTTCCTGCTTATTAGTATTAAAAACCAAGATGGTAATTAGAAGCAATTGATGCTAACTTGTGTTGTTACATGTCTGTATCTAGACACTTAAATATTACGATTATTTCAAACTCTCTAAAGCCAATGCATTTAGTGAAGAAAGTAGTTTTTTAATAACTATTTTCAAAAATATCAGTGAATTGTTTCAGTCTTGATTTATGGGTTTGGGGTTTATTTTGCAAGCCAATTAAGATTCTGACTCTAAAGCACTTTGGTTTTTGAACAGCCACTGTTTTGTTAAGACTTGAGTGTAATCTGGAGTGATGGAGTGTCTTTGAAATGTCCTTGGCTGCCTAGTAGTAGAGAGTTTATAGTACCTGTTATTTCTCCAGCTCTTTCATTTAAGACTCTCATTGCAAACATATGAATAGAAAAACTGGGTCTTTTCTTCCATATTTAAGCTGAGACCTGAGACTAGGTGTGGACTAGGGATATGTCAGTGATTACAGAAGTAGTTTGTTGAAGAGCAAGGGATAAGACTTGCTCAAGCACTAATACTTTGACCAAGAGGCCAGACTTCTCTTAGAACTGAGTTCTTATGCAAAGGAAAAGAAAATGGCAATGATAGTTGGAATGAAAATGCTGTATTACCAACATATTGCCACTGTAACTATATCATGCAAAAATGAGGGAAAAAGGAATTTTGTTGTAGTTGCTTACTATGTGAATTGTAGTAATGCCCAGCATCTTCAACGAAGGCTCTGGCCCTTTGTGACAGATGTTGGATAAACTGAAGTTGGGACCATTGCACATAACGTTTACTCATCAACAAGGACAGTGCATATATGGTATGAATAAAACATCATCTTTTTGGTGCAATTCAAGTGGGAGGTCTTACAGCTAATAAAACTGCAACAATTTTGACATGCATTTACACTAGTAACATCCTGTGTTTTGGGTTTTGTTACTGTTGCAAAGCAATCGTGCTCTGCAGCAATTCATGTATGTCTTTTGCTATTGGTAAGGCTGTAGTAAAATACTTTGTAACAAAATCTTGAAATACTAAACCTGTATCTTCTTTTCTTCACAGCTATATTTCTTCAGCAGTGCCACTTTCTGAGACAGGCTGGCCATTCTGAGAAAGCAGTGTCTTTGTTTCAGGCTCTGATTGACTTCACCTTCTTTAAACCTGACAGTGTAAAGGATCTGCCAACAAGGGGACAGGTAGCAATTTCCATTTAAATGGGTATATGTCCTTACATTACAGAGAATGCTGTAACTGAAAAACACTGATGAATTTTTAAGGACATATGGAAATATTTTCAATCACAGTGTATTTTGTTGTTCTTCAAGATCATGCTTGCCGTGGTAAAATGGGAAAAGTGGGTCCCATGGACCTTCTGCTGTATGTAATGGAGGTGTGATAACCATTCATTTCAGGTTGTCTTTTTTACTAATTCAGGATGAAGGAAAAAAAAAGAGCTGGCTGACCAGTGTCTGTATCTAAGTAGCACTTCCCCTGCTTCTCTTTGCCAAAACTGCTGTTCTGTTACTGTTGATGGAGAAAGCTGATAGGACATGTGATCTTTTTCTGTTCTAGACAGGTCTTGCAGACAATGCTTAGGTTCTCCATTACCTGTTGTTTTCTGTAATTCTTTGATGGCTACATTAAGAACACCTTCATACTTTGAAGTATCCTTTATTTGATCCATGAGATTCCATTTGGCTTATTCTGTTGAAGTACTAAATGGCTTTTTCTCTTCATTTGCTCAGGAGAATGCTGAGTGTGCACTTCAATCATTGAACTGTTGGGATTTGCTTCCTTTTTAATGAATGTAGGGAGAGCCACTCCTTAGGCAGCTGGGCTACTGTAGAGGACAGAAGTTGAATTTTCTCTTACTGCTTCACTGTATTCCCCAGCAACCACTACTGAGACTGCATTTTTTTTGCTGTCTGAATTAATACTCTTACCCACCAATGGAACAATCTTACAATTTAAATGATAGTGGTGTTCTCTTGAAGACCCAAAAGTTCAGAGTTCAATCATAATTATCATGCAGGATGGAAAATTTAGTATTGTTACACTGATAAAGCTCAAGTTATACTTCCAGTTGTTTGGAAAACTGCAAGATTATCTGTAATGTTTAAAAACTCTTAAAGCAGGATGGAAAGGAATCTCAATCTAAAGGGACAGTGTTTAGGTTGGAAGGTGCAGTTTCTGAAAAGAAGAAAAAGCCAGTTTTACAGCTGATTGCACATTCTGCCCTCTTACAGAAGCATTATGACTCAGTCTTGAATTACTTGTTTCCATACTGTTTCACAGTTCACTTTCTCACTTGGAGCAAAGAATAAATCCATGAGGAGCAGAATTAGATTATGCAGTTGCTGTAAGCCCTACATTTTCTGATATGTTGATACTTGATTTTTCTTAGAGTAAGGGTTATTGTTAAAGTTTCTTATTAACAGTCACATCTCAATGTCCAAGCCAAGGTCTGGTCCATGGCAGGAGTATGTAATAGGAGAGAGACAGTCATTAGAGCTAAGTGTGCACAAAGCAGGGGAGGAATTGATGAATGTAAAGATGACAGCGTACAGACAGTGGCAGGGTCAGAACTAGAACTCTGGACTACCAATTCTCTGGAAAGTGCCCAAAAGTTGTTGACCGCCCTGAAACCTGAGAGATGAAAAGCCTTGCTGATTTTTTTCCTTTTGTTCTCAGTCTAATTATATTTATGTCCAGCTGTAACATTTTGATGTGACCATAAGTTTATGACTGTCTGAATTATCATTCAATCAGCCAAATTTTTTATGATACCTTGGAAGATAGGGAAGAGGGGAGACTTGGTTTCTGAAAGCCATGTCTTGGAGACTTTGGATCCTTATCTTTGAAGGATCTGTACAGGACATTTGTCAGAAAAATCTTTTGCTTTCTTTAAAGGCTAATACTTCTTAATAATCTTTATGTTCATGAGAAGAGCTGATATGATAGTCCTTCTGTGCCACAGACATAATTAAAGTACTCAATTGTTCCTGTTTATTCTTAAGCAGCATCTATCAAAGTCTTCAGATATAGAAGTTGTATACAGATAAGTGATTGTAGGGTCCAAAAAACCTAAGTTGATCCAAGTATTGTCTGTACAACAGCAAAAATTATTTTCCTTTATGTTTTGTTTTTTGGTTGTCCTTGCCCAAAACCACAGGTAGAATTCTTTGAACCCTTTTGGGATAGTGGAGAACCACGAATTGGAGAAAAAGGAGCTAGAGGCTGGAAAGCATGGATGCACCAACAAGAAAAGGGTGGCTGGATTGCTCTTAAGTCTGGTATGCCTATGTCAGTATGTATAGTTGTGTGTCCACGTGTTCTTCTAAACATTCTGATTAGAATGATGCAAGCTGCTTCTTCTCATGTTTTTGCATATAAGTTTTAAAAAATATTTTCCAAGGTTAAGTATACCACACTTCACAGGGAAAAGCATGTGTTGAATGTTCAATGTGCAATATTGTTTATGGAACATTGTTCTTCCTCAGGATGAGCATTAAGGGAGAGGATGACATATCATCCATTCTCTGCTGAAAAGGCTAACCTTTCATCATATTGGTAGACCAGGTGGGATTATAGTATTACAAGATAGTTCCCTTAAGGATTCCTAGGTTAATGATTCTATTTCTAGAATCAGATTTCAGTTTCTTATAGCAAATACATAGTAGAAATAGGAGAACCCCCCTTCCTTTCTCTTTGTGATGCAGAAAATGAAGGAATTGCATCTTCACTTGACTGGAGTGTTTCTGGGTGAGCAGAGATGCAGATAATGCTTCCCCGCTACTGAGTTCCACTTTGTCTTCTGGTCTATAGTGCTTCCCTGGATGTTAAGGATTATTCTTCAAACAAATACATCTTGAAGGAAAGCAGGACGCTAGAATACATCTGTTCAGAGGTGAACTGCCTCTGCTTTTGCTGCCCCTGCTGCTGTAGCAACCCTAATTAAGGAAGTTTGGCTTTGCTTTTTTAGTAAACAAAAGAACTGAATAGTGATCCTGCGCTTTCCTTGTGCCTGGATTGGGAGGAATTTCCTTGCCCCTTAACTGAGGTCAGCAGTTCCACAGCTGTTGGCTACAGACATCTTGCCCAAAAATTGAGAAGACCGAGTAGAGCAGGACCACTGCCAATCTTGGGCAGGTCCAGCATATATCAATGCTTTACCCAATGTGTGTCAAGCCCAAAGGTTCAGCTGCATTCCATAATCTAGTATAATCTCTAGAAATGTCAGGCTTTTTTGAGACTTCGGTTAGATCGTGGAGATGCTCTCATTTGTCATAGTTACTGACTAAAGCACAGGCTGTAGACCTAAAAAATATAGAGACAGTAAAAATCTTGCTACCACCTGTGTTTTTTACCTGATATTTAAGAACTAGGAGTGTTTTGCATAGTTAATGGAAAACAGGAGGATTAAGGATTTGGAGGTGGTGCAGAAATGGCCTGATTTTTGTACCAAAACCAAAAAGTGCAGGTGACCATACCTTTTGAGGACTTTTTTTTCCCCTCAAAAACAAGAAAGAAGTAGTATTTGAAAAATCTCTACAAGCTTTCTGTTAGCCTAAAGGTGCTTATCAGTTTCAGCACAGAATTAATATATTGCTGTCACAGGAAAAACATGCTAATTGTATCTAATAGTCCAGAAAGATCATCATAAAGCGTGAAGTGGTTAAGCATTTCTTTTAGTGTGTGCTTAACTACACTGATTATTTCAATTGCACATTAATTAAATTGTTGAAAATATCAGGTATTTTAGAGCAACATTGCCAGCTTGGTTTGTGATGTTTAAGATTGTAGTACTGCTTTTTCCTTGCAAGGGTTTTCTCAAAATGTTTTATGCACATGAGTATTCATAGAAGGCGTTTGTATGTCCATGTGTGAAGTGAACAACCTAAGTGGCACAAAAAGGTGACTGACTCTTGGCTGTTGCTTGCAACCTGCTGTTAATAGAAGTAGTCCACAGCCTGTCAGTGTTTTCTTTGCTGCTCTGTGAGAAAGTATGAGTGCTGACACTGATTCATTGGTTCAAAAAATTTGGAAACATCCTCCTCTTACAGTTCTGGGTTTTGACACCAACCCTAATGTGGAAATTATCAGCTCTGTCTTGTGTCTCTTTATTAACACTGTATTTGTTTACATTTTAAAAGTAGTTAAAATGTATTTCAAGTCTGGCCTTAGGATTTGGTGGATTAATGTATCTTTAATAATTTTGTATTTGGGAAATGTCTTGATTTGGTTTTAGATGATGATGATGACGAAGAGATAGATGAGGATCAAGAAATAAAGGATAAAACTCTCCCCAAGTGGCGTATTTGGCTGGATATTGAATATTCTCGTGAAGCAAGGCATTGGTTACCTTGGAGGCCAGACAAAACAAAAAAGGAAACTGAAGAAGATTGTGAAGATCCGGAAAGACAGGTCACTGTGACATGATAAAACAAGGGGAGATGACAAGATGAATTATCCTTTCACTTGAATTCATTGAATTCAATGGGCATTTTAAAGGAGTAACCCTTTTCTTCATTTGGAAGGAAATCTTTTCTTTGTCTGGAATTCAAAATTTACCTGAGGTTTCATGCTGAGACTCCTGAAGTCTGTGGGAATCTTATGGAAAACTTTGAAAAGGGCTGTAGACAAATAGTCTGTCTTTTGTTGTTCTGTGCTTTCTCTCAACTGTATGTGGAAATGTCACAGAAATTTGTTTTTAAGACAACGTGAAAATAACCAATGTTTTTGTTGCTTTCAAGTCAGATAGTTGGATTTTTTTTTTCCTTCTAGTGAGATAGGTCAAGTCAGGCATTGATTTTCAACTAAAAATGTGTTAAAATGGATTAAGCAATAATATCTTTTAGACCTTCATTGTGGAAGTTTCTGTGGAAGTTTTTGATACTCAAGGGCAAACAGATCTCTTAATAGCAAGTTTAAAGTCTAGAAGAACACATTGCTTGTTTAACTTGTCTGGGTTTAATTTGAATGACATTCTGTTACCATTTAATAGGAATTATATGTCTTTATTGACTTGGAAAAATTCTTCAATTACATAAATTACAGGTTTGCGGATTTTGATTCCATGAGTTAATGGAGTTTTAATTTGGACTTTTTTAGGTGTTATTTGATGATCTTGGACCATCTTTAATCCGGCTTTCTAATCCAGAACTTCAACATCAACTACTGTACTCATTTTTGCAGTTCCTGGGTATTCCATGTACAAGTAAAAACTTCCCTTCCAACCTTTATATAGCTATGGATGAAAATAACATCTTTGACAGTGTCCTTTCTGATGAAAAGCCACTGACTACCGTTGATTCTCCGCTTTCTGGATTCAACAGTATCGGTCATATGGACACAATGCTACGAGGAAGACATCACATAGGCCACTATAAAGAAGGAGAGGAGTTCATACAGAATGTTTTTCATGTTCTGTTCCTGCTGTTTTCAGGAAAGGAAAAATGTAACCTGTCCATTTTTTGGTTACAGTATGAAATATCTAAGGTAATGGGAAATCTGCATGTAATCACTTTTATGGTGTGTGGCTTTCTTATGTATTAATGTTTTTACTGAATAAAAATAAATAAATGATGAAAATTAAGTCTTGTAGGATTAAGTATTCAAACCAGGAAATGCCAGGTAAGATTGCACTGGAGGTAAAAGCAAAACAAAACAACCCTTTTCTTCCATGCATGTGACACAGTTGCATACATGTAATGAAATATTTTTTTGAGGTTTTGGTTAAATGTTATTTTATGATACATTGTATGCTAGACAGGTATGGATGCAAGTCATTTTTTACAAGGCAAAGTGAGTCAGCCAGGTATCTGTACCAAACTATTCTACTAAGTGCATAATCCCTGATACCAAGATAAGAACACCTTATCAAGAAACTTACTACTCCCTGTAGATTTCTAGTGTTGTTGAAGAAAATAATACCTTATCACTTGAACGTGGATTTATTTGAGTCAAACTGCATTGGACAAGAGTCCAGGTTGTCTTCCTAACACTTTGAAACACTTTAGTACTTTAGTATTGTGCTTCCTTATGGAGAAGTTCCTTATCTGTTACACAAACACTACCTGACCAGACTATCTCCTGTAATCTTCCCATCCAATCCCCAGATTCATCTGTCAGCGCATTCCCCACTGTGAAAAGCTGCTTGGAGGTTTAATTGTTTTAGTTCATCTGGCCAGACAGGATAATTTCTTTTCCTTTTCTCAACCACTACAGGTTAGCAGCTCTTTATTTGAGCAGTTGGCATTTTAAAAAGCATGCTGTTTGATGTTAGTTGATGGCAGTTGCAGGAGTAAGAATGATAAGGCTGTGCGATTTGGCTAGGTTGGAGGGAATGGACAAAAGGTGGTTGTGATAGCTTACAGTGCTCAGTAGCAACAGATGTATCTGGTGGTGAAATATGGAACACTATGAAAAGAAACACAGGAATGAAAATTTAAAAATATGAATTGTTTCTTTACTTTCTTCTCCGACCCCTCTCAAAATTTGTTCTGTTTCTTCTCCCCTCCAGGTCACTCAATGTCTCCAAGCAAAAAGCAAGAAGAATCTGAAAGCACAAGGGAGGAAGAGTAAAAAGTTGGCCAAGAGTCTCCTTAAAGCACCGGACAACCGAAACCACCTTTCTCTCTGGAAACTCTATGCCTACCTAGAATGGCTGCTTGGTAACATTAATGATGCTAGGAAGGTGTTTGACACAGCTCTTTGCACAGCAGGAACAGGAGGATTGAAGAGTCCCCAGCTCTGCAGCCTCAGTCTGCTTTATGCTCAGCTGGAGGTGGAACTACTAGAAAGCACAGAAGGAGCTGTTGCATCACGTGCTGTTCATATATTGACCAAACTGGCTGAAAGTGGACCATATGTGCCCTACAGTGGACAAGTGTTATCTGTCAGTATCTTGAAAGCTCGTAAAACATATGAGCATGCACTGCAAGATTATTTAAGTGAAACAGCAGTTTCTGATCAGGATCAGGTCAGTGATGCTAATCAGCTGGTTAATTTGGTTGGTTGTTACGCACTCTTCCAGTACTTGACTGTTGGGATTGATGCTGCAGTCTTAATATATGCACAGACGTTGGAAAAACTCGAAGCTCCTGGTGCACAGAAATGTGAAAATACTGGAGGGAATTTTGGCACTCAAAATTTTCCCACTGCTCTTGAAGCTGTCACACTACTGCATACAAATTTACTCAGATTCCACATGAAAATTAGTGTTTATCCTTTGAATCCTCTGCGAGAGGCACTAACAGAGGCTCTGAAGCGGTATCCTAGCAACAAGTCTCTTTGGAGGTCGTATATTCACATCCAAAGGAAGTCTCACTGTGCTAGCAAAGCGCGAAGATTTTTTGATGGTGTCACAAGGTCTACTAACTGTTTAGAGCCATGGCTGTTTGCAATCCAAGCAGAACAGATGAGAAAAAAACTCACTGAGAATGTCCAGAGGTAATATCTTGCAGCTTCTTATGATTATGCTTTTCTTTATGATAAATGTAATCACTTAACAGATGAGACAAAATGCTATCACAGTTCTCAATTTGCAGATGAAGAAGCTGTAGCTAGGGAAGATTTTGTTCAGGACTGAACAGTGACTCAGTGGCAGAATCCTGAATACAATTAAAAGACCTAGGTGTGATAGCCTCTCATGTTTTCTGCTGTATCAGTTTGTGCGCTGGTTTGGGTTTGATTCCTTGCATACCATTTTGATATCAGTAGCATTTCTTTAAGTAATTTTTAAATGACTGAGAGCCTGCTTGGGTGGCCAGGGTAGGCACTGTGAGCTTAGAAACTGCTGCATTTTAATACTACAGCAATAAGGAGCTATGCTGCAGTTTCTGACTGAGCTCGCTGCCCTACTTTGCTCCTGGATCACAGAATACAGCTGTGGCAGATCTGTTTCCATAGTGAGGACTTGAGACTTCAGTTTTTCATTTGGGACTGTTGCTAGGTAGAAGAGGCTGGAAATTTCTTCAATTTGCAGTGTGGTCTGGGCTCAGATTTTTTTGCTCCTTGGGAAGGAGGAAAGGGTAGGAGCTGTGGGGAGCAGGGTTATGTGTTCATTCTTAAAGCTTAGTGTCTAATTGTTGTCTACTTGTTGCTTGGAACTACCTGTCCACTGCTACCTACGTATCTCTAATAACATTGGCAGCTTTGTTCTTTGTGTTTGCACATATCAACAGAGATTACTAGGAAAATGTTACATGGCAGATTTACAAAGCTGTGAGCTTACAATATTCACACTTGATGAAATTACAGAATTAAATTACAGAATTATCAGTATACTTTAATATGACAGCACAGCCACTGCTTTGATTGCCACAGGCTGGCAACAGGTATGCATGCATGATAGAAACATTCCTGAACTGTCAGTGTGTGTAATCCTGAATTGTAATAAGAATTCTCCAGCCACCAAGTGTAAACAAGGATTGTAATCTGATTTACTGTTAATACAGACTAAAGTAGGTTTTCATTATTGTTACTGGAAACTGATGCTAAACTTCCAGAATGATGATTTTCTCTGTGACATTTAGTTTTTCCAGATTGTTCTCTCCTAGTATAGCCTTTCCTATAGGCTATATTTGTATAGGGACAAGTTGGATATTGCAAGAGCAGAGCTGAATGGCCTGTCAGTCATGCACAGAACTGATGCTTTATGATGTTGTGACAAACCAAGAAAATGTCTGTACTGTCTGTGACTATTTCCTATTCTCTTCTGTATTTCTGCTTGTACACGATTCATGTAAAGAAAGGAACAGGAAGGGTAAAACAGTAGCATATTTAAGTCAGTGTGAGGTACAATGCTTTAAATGTCTGACTCCTTGCAGAGTAGATTACATCATTTTCCCTCATGGAAAAGGTTAAGATGAGAGGAAACATGACCTCAAAGACCCTTGAAAAAAGAGGCGAGTTAGGAGCAAGGATGAGTGGAACAATCTGGCAGGCTAAGAGAGTGCACGCAGGCAGAAGTGATGTTGCCATGAGTGCTTCAGGCTTTTTCAAGCTCAAGCATCAAAAATAAGCCAGTCTGTATCAGCTGTAGACAGAAGTCAGTGCTCTGGTGAAAAATACACATCTACTTTTGTGTTATGCCTGGAATTTAGGGGATTTGAATCTCTGGGTGGAAAAGAAAAATATTTTTGTGGTCAGAGTTGAGATCTGGAGCTGTAATCTAGGTCTTGGTCTAAGACCAGTGTGTGGTCTCACAAAGGTTACAGGGCTATTTTGACCAGGCTTGCCTGGGCATCAGAAGGCAGCTTCCTGGCCTAGACGTAAATTTGGTTTTAGCTGTTATGCCAGGCTTGGAATGCTAAATGATCTTGAATGAAGACTAAAATAAATGTTTTAAGATTATATGATAGTGGATTGTTGTACTCAAAGAGAAATTATCTCCCCCAGTCAGACAGGGTTAATTTTTCAACATGCTAAAAATTTTCTCCAAAATCCCTTATTTATTGTTGTTTTTAACTGATTTTCCTGTTTAGAAATGTGTTGATTAGATTAGCAAGTGTTTAAATATCTGGTTTACAACATTCAGAGTTTGTAGCATGGAATGCAAAAACCTGGCTAGATTCAGTGCTATGTGAACAGAGACAGTACATTGATTTTTACCCTTTCTTCCTGGATGTGGTCATGTAGCTTGGGCTCAAGGGACTGTGGTTTCTTTTCTCCTCTGTGTTTCAGGGCAGATGTTGGTGTCATACATTCTACCATTCCTGAGACTGGGTTAACAAATCGGATTGTAGCCCTATTTGAACATGCAGTTCAGAGTGAAAACGGTGCCCATTGTCCACTGCTGTGGAGAATGTATTTGAACTTTCTGGTAAGAAGAGTATCGGTTTTGGTTTGTTTTGTTTTTAACCAAACTTGGAATTTCTCATGAACAGTGCTACAATATTGTGTAAAAAATTAAATTTATTTTCTTTTTAAAAGGAACTAAATGTGCTAAATGTTGTTGTACCTCTGTGTTTTATAAGGTTTTATAAGATTTGAATTGCAATGCTCCTTATTGCTGGGAATATTAAGGAAAATGTAATTCACATGGATTAGAAGGAACAATAGCCTCTAATAGTGTGGTTTTAATATAGATGCAGGCTAATTATTGTGGCTGCCATCTTACAAAGCTAAAAAATATTACATGTCAGTAGATGGATTCCACCAGCTCTTATTCATAATAAAAGGTAAGTGGTCAGAGGAGGAAAATTAAAGAAATTAGGAAGCAAATTATAGGGACTTTAGGATTTTATTGGTTTTAAGGAGGTAAAATCAGCAAAGATGACTTGTATTTGTGTTTTAGACCTACTCTGGGGTTCAGTAAGGAAATTATATGGATTTTGGTATTTCAGTCAAATGTAGATACTGAATTTTTATAACTTCAGAGAATCACAGAATGCTTGAGTTTGGAAGGGACCTCTGGATTTCCTGTCCAACTCTACTATTCAAGCAGAGTTGCCTAGAGCCAGTTATCCATGGCGATGTGTAGGTAGCTTTTGGATATTTCCATGGATGGAGACTCCATAATTCACCAGGCAACCAGTGTCAGTGATCAGTCACCCTTACAGTAAAAAAGTGTTTCCTGATGTTCAGACAGAGCCTCCTGTGTTTCAGTTTGCGCCCATTGCCTCTGTTCCTGTCACTGGACACCACTGAAAAAACCTTTTCTTTACATGCCCATTTCAGGTACTTATATACATCGATGTGATCCACTTGTGAGCCTTCTCTAGGTTTAACAGCCCCTGCTCTCTCAGCCTCTCCTCATAGGAGAGGTGCCCTAGTCTCTTAGTCATCTTAGTGGCCCTTTATTGCATGTACTTTCTCCGGTATGTGCATGTTTATTTTTTACTGAGAAGCCAAAACCAATACGCCAGGTGTGGCGTCGTCAGTGCTGAGCAGAGGAAGGATCACGCCCCCTCAACCTGTAGGTAGTGCAGCCCTGGATACTGTTTAGTCCTTCTTTGCTGCAAGGGCACACTGCTGGCTTCTGTTCGACTTGGTGTCCACCAGGACCCCCAGGTCTTTTTCTGCCAAGCTGTTTTTCAGCTGGATGGCCCCCAGCATATGTTGGTTCTTGGGGTTGTTTCTTCCCAGGTGTAGCACTTTGCACTTCTCCTTACTGAACTTAATGAGGTTCCTGTCAGCTCATTTCTCTAGCCTGTTGTGGTCTCTCTGGATGGCAGCATGACCTTCAGGTGTACCAGCCACTCCTCTCAGTTTTAGGTAATCTGTGAGCTTGCTGAGATTACACTGTGCCCCATCAGACAGGTTATGGAGATACTAAATGTGATTGAACCCAATGTTGACCCCAGGGCTACACTGCTAGTTACTGGCCTTCAACTAGACTTTGTTCCACTGATTGTTTCCAGTCCACCTCACTGTCTTTTCATCCAGTTCTTGTGGGGAGACCGTGTCAAAGGCCTTACTGAAGTCCAGACAGAGAGTGTCCACTGCTCTCCCCTCATCTACCAGGCCAGTCATTGCATCATAGCAGTTTATCAAGTTGGTCAAGCGTGACTTTTAGTGAATTCATGCTGAACAGTTCTGATGATTTACTTTTCATTCATATTCCTGGAAATAGTTTCCAGGATTAGCTGCTCCATCACCTTCCTCTAGGGATCAAGGTGAAGCTCACCAGCCTGTATTTCCTACTTGCCCTTCTTGAATATAGGAGTGATGTTTGACCTTCTTCAGTCTTTGGACATCTCTCCCAATTGCTGTGATCAATCAAAGATTGCCAAGAGTGACCTCACAATGACATCTGCCAGCAAAATGCAGTCCACATGCAAAATAAATGCCTGGCAGGGAAAATATAGCTATAGCTTTTATAACTTTTCTTGAATTTTCACAATATTTTTGAATCTTAAAAGCTGCCTATAAAGGTTATTCTAACTGGCATTGCAGAATAATACCAAAAAGCAATAATGTTTGTTTCTTCTATAATGCACCAGGAAAGTACAGAAATAAAATCAAATTCACGTGGGCACTTTTGTCATCTTGGTTCTTTTCTTGCTTCTCCAAAGTACAGTATGGAACAAAAGAAATGCTTGAAAGTCATGTAAGGGTAATTTTGTTGCACGCTATTACTCCTCTGTTCTTGTCCTCTAGTGTAGTAAGTTGTCAGAGGGAACAGCAGTTAGAAGGCTGTGAAATACGGAGGAGGCAGGGGAGGGAGAAAATCTGTTGTGTGGGATTATGACTGTGACCATATTTACACAAATAGATGTTTATAAATATTTTATACAACTTTGTTTCTAGGATTGTACAGTTGAGTTACTGTTACTCTTTACAAACTACTACTGAGACTCCAGTATGCATAAATGCTGAAGTAAAATCACCTAGTGTGTATTTTATCACTAAGGATTTGTTCATGGAAGGTATCATTTTTACAAGAACAAGAAGGAATATTTATTAGATGCTAGTAAGGTGGATGAAAATAATACTTTTTGGATCTGCTGTAAAATCCCCTGTTTTAAAGCATATTTTAAAATAACCAAATTCAAAAGATTTCTTCACAAGAAACCATAATTATTTCTACCTGTAACTGGAATGACTGAAGCTGAGGAGACTGTTCAGCATTCTGACCTCTGCTACCCTTCTCTTTTTAAACTTCCTGACAGCTGTGTGCTCTGTGCCTGTGTCACACAGCTGAATGGGTACTTGGGGGAAGGCGTTTCAATGCCTTCCCGAGATGCTAATGTGACACATCCATTTTTGTATGTTGGTGAATTCAGCCTTAATAATCTTCTGCTGAGTAAGATCATCACAGTATCACAGTATGTTAGGAGTTGGAAGGGACCTCGAAAGATCATCTAGTCCAACCCCTCTGCCACAGCCGGATTCTCTAAGACTAGGTCACAACAAAGCTTCCCTGACCAGGAATTGAACCCACGTCCCAGTGGTGACAGCACCAAATCCTAACCACTACTATGTGTGGCATCTCTTGAGTGAACAATAATAATGTATTATCACCTTCACTGTACTAAAGATGCTCCTGTGTAGTATATGTGTAGTCTATCAGGTGTAAGTTTTAGTTAATGATTTGTACTCTTGCCCATTGCTGTCCTAATGTCAAATACAGGCAAAGGTACTGACTTTAACTGAAATACTTCACAGACTTTCTGCTAGTCTTTGTTCCATTACTTGTCTTACAAGTAAAGCCCCAAAGCTCCTTAAAGGCATCTCTTCAGTTACATTGAGCAGTGTAACCAGTGCCACCAGTGCAACCTGTTAAATTGCATAGCTACCACAATGTATGGTAATAGGGATTCCTCAGCAGAAGAACACTCTAAGCTTTTCATCAGTAATTTGTCTCAGAGATAATTGTTTTATTGTTGCAGCTCTTACTGCACTGAAATATGAACATTTTCTTTTCTCACACAGGCTTCACTAGGACAAAAAGAAAAAACTAAAGGATTGTTTTACAAAGCCCTTCAAAACTGTCCTTGGGCAAAGGTAAGCATAGAAAAAATATAAATCTGTCATTATACTCTTCAATTTTTAAAGCCCTGTGTTTGAAAAAACAAAATGTAGACTTTGGTAGTTGTTTTACTGAGTTATATAAAAATGAGAGATTTCTGAAGCAGTAAAGTAAGATTTTCTGCAAACAAAAAAAGCAAACGTAGTGGTCTTTGCATTTCAGAACAGAAAGCTGTTATTTTGCAGGAGGCACAGAAGTGATCACGTTTGTCAGACTGTGTTTTATCATGAGTGTGCTAGTAGCAGGAATATACAGGCAAATAAAAATGTATTTGGTTAATAGCATAAGAAATTATTCAGGAGCACCTGCAACCCCTCAGGTAATGTCTATACATGCTGCAGATGCTCCAGCACCTCTTGACCTCTGTTTCACCATTTTGAATAAAATTATTTAGTAAGAGTTGACAAAGACTTGATTAAATGTTTACATTGTTATCACTGTAGAAGTGCTAACGCTGTTGGTATTATTTTAGAGAAATAGATGATATTTCTTATGCAAACAACTCTTCAGTAAGAACATATCTCTGTACTACTTTATGCTATGTTTCATGCTGTGGTAAAAAGATGGCACAGAAAACATTCTTGTTACCTTTCTAGGTACTCTATATGGATGCAGTAGAGTACTTCCCTGATCACCTGCAAGAGACACTTGATCTAATGACTGAAAAGGAACTGAGAGTGCGGGTACCTATGGAAGAGCTGGATCTACTATTAGAGGTTTAAAAGAAGACTGTAAATGGGTGGAGAAAGAACAGAAGCTAGTTCCAAAACTAAGTTAGACCTGTCTCTTTTCAAACAGGAACTCTGTTGGGACTTGAGTACTATGTACTCATTTCTTTTTTTTTACTTTTCATGAAAACAGGTTTTGGTTGGGTTTTTTTCACCTTTTATATAAATTGCTATCAAAATTGAGTTCTACTAGCTGCAGGTATTCTGGAATCAAGTACTGCATTTTGCCCACAAAAATGCATCTGTTTCTCTGAAGTATTGCTGGCTCCCACAAAAGGATACCCTCTTATAAATAGACTGCTGTGGAATATTGCCCACATTTTTTATTCTATTGTTTGAAATTACATTCCCTAGACCACAGCAGAGATTCAGTACATGCCAACTATGGTTTGGAGAGCAGCACAGGAAATAAACATCTGCCAAATGGATGCTCCACTGTCCTCCAGTTGGCAGACTTCAGTGATTTCCTTCAGCTTGGTATGCATGTGTGTGTATGTGTAACTGCCAAGCCAAACAGCCGTTAGTATGTACACTGATAGTAAAAGCTAAATCTTTGCTTGAGCAGACACCTATTTTGGACGTGTATTTGAATGTTTGACAGATGACCACTTTAATATGAACATTTATGAAAGATCTTCCTGAGTATTTGAAAATTCAAAAGGAACTTGAATTGTTTTTTATTTCTTAATTTAATAGAACTTTGAGATATTAAAAATGAAAATGTATCAGTAATGCATCTCTAAGCAGCTCCTTCTAAGCCACAGCATCCTTGCAGCTAAACTGAGGAAGCGTGGTCTGGCTGATTGGGTAGTGAGGTGGATTGTGAACTGGTTGAAGGACAGAAGTCAGAGAGTTGTGGTCAATGGGATGGAGTCTGGTTGGAGGCCTGTGTTTAGTGGAGTCCCTCAGGGGTCAGTACTGGGACCAGTACTTTTCAATCTATTCATTGACAACCTGTATGAGGGAACAGAATGTGCTGTCAGCAGGTTTCCTGATGACACTAAACTGGGTGGAGTGGCTGACACACTGGAGGGTTGTGCTGCCATTCAGTGTGACTTAGACAGGCTGGAGAGTTGGGCAGGGAGAAATTGAATGAAATTCAGTGAGACCAAGTGTGGAGTTTTGCACCTGGGAAAGACCAACCCCATGTATTAGTATAGGTTGGGGGCTGAGCTGTTGGAGAGCAGTGAAGGAGAAAGGGACCTGGGGGTCCTGGTGGATGGAAGGATGACCATGAGACAGCAGTGTGCTATTGTGGCCAAGAGGGCCAGTGGGATTCTGGGGTGTATTAGAAGGAATGTGGTTAGTAGGTCAAGAGAGGTTCTTCTCCTCCTTTACTCTACCCTGCTGAGGCCGCATCTGGAATATTGTGTCCAGTTCTTGGCCCCTCAGTTTAAGAAGGATAGGGAACTGCTGGAAAGAGTCCAGCGCAGAGCCACAAAGATGATGAAGGGGCTGGAACATCTTCCTTCTGAGGAAAGGCTGAGGGAGCTAGGTCTCTTTAGCTTGGAGAAGAGGAGACTAAGGGGTAACCTCATTTATGTTTATAAATATGAGAAGGGTGGATGCCAAGAGGATGGGGTCAGGCTTTTCTCAGTGAAGCCCAGTGACAAGACAAGGGGCAATGGCTATAAGCTGAGGCATAAGAGATTCCATGTGAATATAAGAAAAATTTTTTTCCTAGTTCAGGTGCCAGAGCACTGGAACAGACTGCCCAGAGAGGTTGTGGAGTCTCCTTCTCTGGAGATATTCAAAACCCGTCTGAACATGCTTCTGTGTGACCTGGTCTAGGGAATCCTGCTCTGGCAGGGGGGTTGGACTAGATGATCTTTTGAGGTCCCTTCCAGCTTCTAACACTCTGTGATTCTGTGACGTTTTTGTAATTGATTACTCCCTTTTGACCCAAATACAGGCAATCACTATAGGAGAGGCAGAGGTCTCACCTGTTTTTAATCCTCACCAAAGAAGGCAGGGTAGTTAAAACTTGATTGATTAGTAGCTTCTATTTTAAGAGTCTTTAGGCAAGCTCCTAAAGAAGTAATATGATGAAATATGGTAACAATTAAAAAATATAGTTATGTGATATATTTATTTCATAAGACAGAATATGCTGAAGTATTTCGAAGACTGGTTAGCATCCCCGCTCTTGAGACTCAAGTACTCAGAAAGTGGGTCCTCATCTGAAAAGAGGGTACCTGCAGTCACTGAACACCCGAAACTGTTTCCGAGGTTTTTCAGGAGAAAACAGACAGTAACAGCACTAAAACAATTGGGATCATCCAGCTGCTGAGATCTGATTACATGAAGAAGTATAGCTGGAGAAATCCATACAGCCTGTGCCTCATTTTTTTCCTGTAGCACCCCAATACAAGATAAAATACATTTTAGCTTTAGCTGCTCTTCATTTGTTCCTTTCTAATATTACTTTAACTATTACAGGGAATATGCAGAATTTAATATGGCATTACAGCACTTCTTAAAAGCCTTATAATGTTGCTGTGGCTACAAGGGATGCTGATTTTGCCGTGAAAGTAATTGATTAGTCTTTGTAAAAAAAACCACGTATTTTATTTTTAAGAGCCATGTTTTTTTCAGAACTGACAAAGCTCCTGAATTGGAGGTAGGAGTTACTGTGCTCTGAACAGTAACATCACAAATTATGTATGTGGTTGTTTTGGCTTCCCCATCAAAGCAGAATGCCATACCCTCTGAAGAACTGGAGAGACACAGAGAGGGGAAGCTTGTGTTCCTGTTTGTTTGTCTTTATAGAATCACGGAGCAGCCCAGGTCAGGAGGGAACTCAAAAGATCAGTGGTCCAACTTTTTGGGGGACTGGGAGCCTGGCTGAGCTTATCTAGCACCCTGGCCAACTGCATCTTGAAATCCTCCAGTGATGGCAGTGGTGACTCTTGTTTCAGTTGCTTTTCTCATCCATGGGCCCTTTCCTTTGCACAGCTTCTCCCAGGGCAGCACTTGGGCTACCTCCTTCACTTGAAGTAGTCAAAGGCTTCTCATTACTGGAGCTCCTGCCTTTTAATTCAGATGCCAGTAGCTGTTTCTGTCCCTGTGGGGACTATACTCACTGTTCAGTTTTTCCTGATGTTCATTGCTGTTGTCCTGATCTTTGTGACTCAAGCTCAGGAACACTGGGGAAAGTGGCAGAAGATAAATTCTGCTGCAAAAGGTAAGAATTTAGTTTTCAAGTATATTTGTTTTTCAGTTACTGCTATGGCAGACAGCATACCAGAACACAGTTCTTGGTTTAGCTTAATAGATTGCAGCTTTCCTTCAAGCAGTTGAACCAACCTCGTTGTGGTTGTTGCTTCTGGCCAGCATTAACAGCCATGTCCCAAATAGTCTTGCTCGCCACACGCGTCATAGAGCTCTTCAGCCCCTTAAGCAATGTTGAGATCAACTGCCACGATTAGAAAGTGCTAAAAAATCACTGGCTTTTTGTGACCTTTCCAAGGAGACAGATCTCATAAGGTTTATAAGAATGGGTTATAAAACTTTCCTTGTTGTTTTTATTTTGCCAGATGGAAAAACAACTATTTTGGGGTTTCTGTCATCCCCATTAAATACAAGACTCCATTCAGCTGAAGGGTTTGTTTTTAACAAGGAACCACATAATTTTTTTACATAGAAAGCCAGAATCTCCTGGCCTTGCTGCTACCATTGTTCTTACAGCATTGGCAGTTATCAAAGGATTGCTATGTGCAACTCATTCTTATGTCTGTTGCTGGCCAGCATTTGCTCCCACAGAAAATTTCCAGAACAAAGACTGCACATTGCTTAGCTGTGGTCTGTCTATGGAATTTTATATAAACCTTAAAAATCACATGTACAACATTTGGAAGTTACTTACTTAGCATTTAATAAGCACTTTGCAAAAGTACACTGCAGAGTACTTAAGCTGTGTATGTATATGCATTGCTACAACTTGGCAAAACAGAAATCTAACTCTCATGGGGATGGAGCTGCAGGCAATACTTTGTTTAGAAGGGAAGAATTCATTTGAAGATAATGCTGCAGAACACCAAGCATCTGATTTGTAGTTTGAATTTCTCTCTGCTTACGTGCAGCATGACAAACACTGCACCTCTGCCACCTTGTCTGGCCAGTGTCTGTGCCTCAACAGCATGAACACCTTGCAGCATGGGGCTGTGCTGCTTCCTTTGAAAGACAGAAAGCATGTTTACGTAATGAACTGTAACCCTCTTCGGGCAAAAAACAAGAGTTATAATCTCTTTAATGTTACCCAAACATATTCAAGTCTTCAACCTTAGAACTTGTGCTTTCTGTAAGCACAAGTGCTTAGCTAGAGATGGGTCCTTTTAAAGTGTATCTAAATGTTACATAGGGCTGCCTGTTTTTTTATTTTTATGTATACAGGACTTAGGACACTGAGGTTATTCAGAAGTTAATTTTGTCCTAGTTAGCCTCTCAAAAGAGAACAGCAGCAATTATGCAGTAGTTATAAAAGACTGACAGGTGGGGAACCTGCGTCTGCCCTCCTCCCTGCACAGTGTGGTGTGATAAGCACTCTCATGGCACTTGCACGTTTTCTTGAACAAAGCAACTGGCAGTTCCATGTAAGAAAAGAAGGTCTTTGCCACCAAAACAGCTCCATTCAAATAAATGTTTTATTGGGAAATGAAGTGTTACACTGACTGAAAAACCACAACGTGCCCAGATTTAACCTCTTCAAGAATGAAAATGAGCTAGACTTTGTGGTTTTACACAAGACCGGCATCAACACAGAGTTCCTGATAGTCCCCAAAGAGACAGCTGACTTAAAGATACAGTCCCTCGGGGGTTCCCTCCTGCTTCTTATATAGAACGTTCTCTTTGGACTTCTTGAAGTCTTCATTTGTTACTTTCATTCGCCGTTCCCTCAAAGCCATTAGTCCAGCTTCTGTACAAATTGCCTGCAACACAGAGAGCAAGAGGAAGTTACTGACTCTGTGCAATGCCTTCAAGCTACACCTCAGAAGAGAGTAGCATCTTCACAGTGCGCCAACTGACTCTGTCGAGGAAGTGAAAAGTGTTAACAACATTTACATTCTTAAGTTGGCTGCTGTTCAGTATAGCACTGAAGCATGTAAACCAATCTGGATAAAGCTAGATGAGTATGTCCTTCTGTAGCTGCAGTAATGCTTTCCCTCCTGTGAGGAACAGATGCCTCCAGCTCTGCTCACAGTGGGCTGTGTTACCCTGCTGCAATGAGGTGACACACTACAGTAATGTCATATTTGGTTAAGCTCATCAGTGACAGTTTTAACTCTAGCAAGGGCTCCATCCACTTCAGAAAAGCAGACTATGCCTAAAGCTTCCTCATCTACAGCTGCATTTTTACCTGCTTGCAATAGCATCTCTAAAAATGCTTCTTATCCTGTACTATCTTAAGTAATGTTTAAGATATCTTGCACAAATGTGCAAGGTACCTCTACAATATCATACTCAACTAACACAAGTACATCCTCTTATCAACACAAGCTACCTCATAATTACCGTTTTGATAAATTTCCCATTTGTAAAGGTGAGTATGTGGCACTCCTCAAAAGTATTTTAAAGGTATCCAACTGTCCCTCAATGAGGTAACCACAGGTAATTAAAGAACAATGTCAACAGAGGTTTTTCGATGCAGTAAAAATGAGATTTTTGTTTTTAAATACAAACAACGGTGACATACACTGACCTTAATATCAGCACCACTGAGATCATCTTTTGCCATGATCAGCTCATCCAAAGTCACATCATCTGCCAGCGTCATCCTACTTGTGTGAATCTGAAAGATTCGTTTCTTGGTCTTTTCATCAGGTAGAGGGAACTCTATTTTCCTATCAATACGTCCTGTGCAGAAGAAAAGTTCTGTCTTAGTTTTTTTTGAATGCAGCTGTTGGAATCCAAGCAGGAAGAACATTTCAAGGTTACACTGACAGGAACTGTTCACACCACAATCAATCACATCTTAGTGCTGAAGGTGGGATCAGACTATTTGCCAGGAACAGGAAGCTACTGGAGCAGAAAGACACCATGCTGCTGAAAAAGTCTATCACTGCGGGTAAGAGACACTTTACCTGGGAAACATGAAAAACCTTCCCCAAGTCACATAAAAATAGGAAAAGCCCCTATGTCATAGCACAGAAAAGTATGAGTGAAGTACTTATGTTCTTGTAACAAATTTTATGCTACTCTCAGATTACATTTAGCTGTGAAGTTTAACTTTCTACCACATACACACACAAAATAAATCACTCCTCCTCTCTATATATCGAACCTAAAAAAACCCCTCACCAATCAAAAAAACCAACAACCTCACTGAAGGTCTTGCATAAATAGTTCTGTTCCAAGTCTCTACCAGATGTTTCCTTTATGTCACTAGGGACATAAATTTTAAGTTCCAACTTAAAAGATACTTTCCATCTCCAGATCATTCCTGCTGGGTTTTGTTTGTTTGGGGTTTGTTTGTTTCTTTAGTTTAACAGTATCTTCTCTACAAAGGGTTGATGGCACCACATAGAATACTCCAGACTACGGTACACCATCGTAAATCACTCTACCGAGCGGATGTGCCCTAGGTTGCTCAAGCAATGCTTGTATTATAAACACCTGATAGCTGTAGGAAGTTTCTTTCAACAAATTTTAGATCATCTTAGCTTATTAATACCTATTAATACTGGTAGAATACTATCTCTTCTGTACTGTAACAGCACTGGTTTTGATTTTTGGGGTAAGGCTAAGATGGTGATAAAACCAGACTGTTTTAAACACACAAATATACCTCAAGCAACCTCCTACTGTGGAGGGTTTTTTTTCCTAAACTCCTTGGGTCCATGCAGTCTAGTGACTGCTCAAATTATTTTGACATCTTTGCTCTCTATATTACCTCTATTACTTTAGAAGTATTTTTACAGCGTCTTCAAAACTTAGGATTTACTTGATGGCACTAACGGGAGGCTTAGCTTACTCCTTTGATCTTTGGTCTGTGTTGCACAGACCCCACAGATGTCTTATGTTTCACTTCATTTTTAGTGGCCATTTAAAAATGAACAGATACAGCAACATAGATGAGACGGTGAACAAAGGCAAACCAGTAACTTGCATTCTTTTCACTAGCCCGTGTTTGACAAGTCCTTTCACAAGAAAAGTGACTGAAGCATTCACAGCAAGAAGTCTTTTACCTGGCCTAATTAAAGCTGGGTCCAGTGTTTCTATTCTGTTTGTAGCCATGATAACTTTAACATCTCCACGAGAGTCAAACCCATCCAGCTGGTTCAGCAGCTCCAGCATCGTACGCTGGATCTCTCTTTCACCACCTGAATTTGAGTCATACCTTGAAGAAAAAAATATACAGTCAGAAAAAGCACGACACAAATTTAAGAACATACTTCACAACACTGCCACAAATATATAAACAAAATAGTGTGTGGTGATTTTTTCTAAACACCCATACAGGTGTTTATTTTAATTTAGTGTTCACCTATAGAAAACAAAAAGCAGGTTCTCGGAATCATAATGTGACATCTAGGTAAGGAAAGAGACACTGAACTGTTCTTGTAGCTGGGGAAAGTAACAACAATCTCCTGAAGGACATCAGTCCTTTCTTCATGTTCTTAGGTACCTGGAAATCTCTTTCCTCCCCCTAACAAAATTAACAAATTAACAGAAGGAAAACCCCCTAATTCTTAGAAGTATATGCATCCACTTCACCGAAAATGAGCTTGTCACTCATTTTTTCCACTTCAGAATTTTTCCTTATGTAGGCAGTTATAACTGTACAGTCTTTAGCCTTACTAATGTGGCTTCTGGTTTAACTCTGCTCTTTCTGAAACACAGATATCGGTGGCTGTATTTCTCTGCTTGGTAGCTTAGCTATTTCTTTTTGCTAATATCAGACTAGATAATCTACATACACGTTTAGAAACAGTTAGAAGCAACAAAACCTTCACAAAGAATTCTGCCTGCTATGCACTTCCACCATCAGTCCAATCCTTTCTACATCTGCTGAAATGTATGGGGGCAGACACCACCACCTTACACTGGAGCTTCAGGCTAGTAGCTGTGGAGCAGTATGTAGGAGCACCTTTTTGTTTAATTATAAAACCTCATTTGACTACTTCAAAGATTACTGTCTGTATTGGGCAGTTTCAACCAGCACACAGAATTTTCAAGGTAATCCAACTTGGATAGAGGCTGAACAGCAGGGAAGTGTGGCACAAGTAATGCTTCTCCATGACACCACACTGTACAATGTCATATAACAGCCTAAGAACTTAAGTATTTAGCCACCTGTCTGGAGAGGCAAACAATAAATGGGCATATTCTGCATTAAGTACACTGCTTACTCATGAATCACTAAAGCCAATTCCTGTATATTTGGACTGGCACTTGGAGGATACCATAGGAATTTAAACACAGTGCCTATTTCTGTTTAAGCCACACTATCATAGAGATGCTACCAAGCAGCAAGAGATCAAAGGTAAGTCTCTGGTCATACCTATTTAATTTGAAAAGGCTGTGATACATTTTATATTCAGAGAAGTTACTTAACTTTTACTTGTTAAAAATGCTCACATCAAAAAGCATATTATGATAATGGTAGCAGACCTCAGAAACAGTATCAATATGATTGCAAAAGAAGCATTTCTAGTAAATCTTTCATTGTCCCTGGCAATGCTTGTGTGTGAGGCAGGAGCTAGAATTCTGTACCTCTTTGTGCCAATGGCATCAATTTCATCAATGAAGACAATGGACGGGGCATGCTCCTCAGCCACACGGAACAGTTCGCGCACGAGCTTTGGACCATCACCTAAGTACTTCTGTATGAGTTCTGAACCAACCACTCTCAGGAAGGTTGCTGAGGTTTGGTTTGCCACTGCTTTGGCTAGTAAAGTTTTACCTATTTTTAGTTGGAGAGAAACACTATAATTAGTTTGGAGCAGATGAGGGGAAACTACAAACTGCTTACACAGAAGCCCTATGACATTTGTGACAGACTTGGCAAGGCTTTAATACTAAGCGAGCAAAAATTTTATTTTTGTTAGCTCAGCACAGTTGTTACTGTTCTGTAAGGTACCTGTGCCAGGTGGGCCATACAGAATGACTCCTTTGGGTGGCTTTATACCCATCTCTTCATAATACTCAGGATGGGTAAGAGGAAGCTCCACGGACTCCTGCAGCACAAGAAAAACAAACCTGAGCTTTTTATAAACAGTGTACACTTTCCACAGAACTTCTGTGGGGATCTTGAGAACAACATTAATAAAAGTAATAAAGGCAAGAAGAGCTTAACCAATTTTCAAGACAGATGTCGAAAAGGATGTCTCTCTGTTGCCCCCAATTCTAAGGCAGAAACCTACTCTATCTGAACAGGTCTTCCTATTGTTTTCACTTGGCGTGTGCAAGAGAAGCAGAAGTGTTCCCCCTCCTCCAACAATTCAGTACCACACTGAATTTAGAACCTTGTTGTTCCTGACTCTCAAATACTCATCAAGGAATGTGGAAGGATGACTTCCACTATGAGTTACCAGATACTACAGATCAGTATTTTAAGAGTATTTGTGATTTTGGACACATACCCAAAGTAAAAGGGTTGACTTTTACCAGGGTACAGATAGAACTCTGTTGGTAGTGAAAAAAAATGATCAACAAACCAACCAAACACAAAATATCCCAATCAAACAACATTCAAATGCAAACACAAACAAGCCAAAAATCCCCTACCCACTAAATCCTTAGATTGCACAGCATCAGATGCTCAAAAACAACCTCAGCACATTTTACAATTAACTCATCTTACAACAATCATCAGTGACATTACACATTGCAAAAGAGCAAGTTATTGTAGATGTTTTATGAGCTTAGGGATCTATAGGTTAGACAGCAACTGTGAAGGTTTCTGTGCACACTGTTTGTGAATGGGTACGCTGCCCTCTTTAAGACACTTAAGTCCATGAGTCTGCCTACCACAATCAAATGAAGAAATGCACTACAGCAAGATACAGAAGAACACAGCACTTGGTCCTGCTGTTACAATTCTGAGCTCCCAGAACAACAGCTCCTTTGCTAGAGTACTTAATGGACTAAATTAGTACAACCAAATACCTTGATTTCTTGAATCTGGTTGTCAAGGCCACCAATGTCAGCATATGTTTCTTGAGGAGCTTTCTCCACTTTCATCACAGTAACTAAAGGGTCTGTGTCATCCATCAGGACTCCTATCACAGCATGAACCTAATTCAAACATTAAGCATTGTTAAAGAAAGCAAGTATTACTGATACAAGCTCAACCCTAAACAGCAGACAGCATTATCTCTCTAGCCCTGTGATCCTGTGACTCTCAGAAAATAAAGACCAGTTAAAAACAGTCCAAGAACTTGTGCTGCATTTTAAAAGAACAACCCACCTTATGATTTAGCAAAACAGAGCAGCCTGGCTCTAACAGATCCTTGTCCACAAAAGACAGAATACTGACGTAGTGTTCCGATCCTACCGATGTGGACACGATAGCATGGTTGTCATCAATGATCTCCTCCAAGGTACCTACAGACATCGGTGTTCCCCTCAGATCGTCCACTTTTGATCTTTCTTCCTGTTGTCAAGAAGAATCCAAGAAACAACTTGAGAAGACAAGCAAAAATATCCTTGTACAACACTGGCTCAGTAGTTCACACTGAACATAACACAATCAGTGTTTGCTGTTTCTCTGCCCCAAAAGGCATAAAAGCATAGGTCAGTAACAAAATCCACTATTATTTTAATCCTTTCTATGGACACTGCTATATGGATGTCTATAGCTAAAATATTTTTCGTTTCTCCACCAATGGATATCTAAGAACTGCACTTTGACAGACTGCTAAGAAACAAAAAACCACTGTGGCTTCATGTGCGGTAACCCATGCTTGGACTAAAGCCATTAAACCACTAAAAAAAAAATTCTCAATTTTTCTGGAAAGTAATTGAGATTTACTGAAGAATTGTGATATGTATGTTTGAACTGACTTACACATTCATGGCACTTTATTTCTATTGCTTTTATATCAAGTAGTTTACAGTAGAGCACTTATTGTAATACAGAATCATAGAAAGGTTAGAGTTGGAAGGGACCCTTAGTGGTCATGTAGTCCAAACCCACTGCTGCGAGCTGGGACACCTATCATAGAACACAGAATGACCTGAGTTGGAAGGGACTCATGAGGATCATCAACTCCAACTCCTGCCTACCCACAGGACAACCCTCCAAAACAAAACTCAAAAAAAAAAATAAAAAATCACACCATGTTCACAAGAGCATTGCCCATATGCTTCCTGAATTCTGACAGGTTTGGTGGCATGACTACTTACTCAGGGAGCCTGTTCCAGTGCTCTTCCACTCTCTGGGTGAAGAACCTTATCCTAATATCCAACCCAAACCTTCCCTAGCAGAGCTTCATGCTGTTCCCTTGGGTCCTATCACTGGTCACCAGAGAGGAGACCAGGTCTAGCCCTTCCACTTTCCCTCCTGAGGAAGTTACCAACTATGATGAGCTCTCTCCTCAGTCTCCTCTTCCCCAGGGTGAACAAACCAAGTGACTTCAGCCACTCCTCATATGGCTTCCTCTCTAGACCCTTCTAGACTTGTGACCAGCTCAGGTTACTCAGAGCCCTGTCCAACCTTACCTTGACTGTTTCCAGGGATGGGGCATCGACCACCTCTCTAGACAACCTGTGCCAGAGCTTCACCACTCTCATTGTGAAAGACATCCTCCTTAGACTCAGTCTATATCTCCTCTCCTTTAGTTCAAAGCCTTTACTCCTTGTGCTACTGCAACAGGCCTACTGTAACCCCAAATCTCTCAGCTTATCCTCATAAGAGAGGTATTCCAACTCTCAGATAATTTTTTGGCCTTCCTCTGGACCTGCTCCAACTGTGTCCTTCTTATGCTGAGGACACCAGAGCTGGACACAGTATATTAGAAGTAACAGTTCACTCAAACCTCACCTCTTGTTTTTCTTCCAAAGGTTTCATCTGTTCTTGATTTCTGATAAATTCTTCCTCCATTAAGAGGTAATCCTTAATCCTCTCCAATTTCAACAGTTTGAGTCTGCACTGTGTGTGAGGTGTCACTGTAATCAAAGCAGAAACACAGTTATGGTAGACCAAGTTTGACATGGTACCAACTATCCACTAATTCACTGTTGGACAACAAAGCAGTAGTAACTCCTATATGAGGATCAGTAACTATTTCACTTGTCCTGCTGTAAATCTAGGTAAAAAACTCCCACATTTTTAAAGATAATGTTTCCTCTGCATTTCTCCTCATTTCCATTCATGGGCTGCATCTTGCAAAATAATCTTTTGGTTTTATGTTAATTAGAAATAAAACTACATTTGGTTTTCTGTTTAATCATCTGCCACCTACACACAGCCAGATCTAAGGGAGAGGACAGCACTGCACTTCTTAAAGACAGGAGAGTCCACAGGACTGCTGGACAGGCAGAATGCTTACCCAGGGGAAGTTTGCTGGCAGCATCTGGTCCCTTTGTTTTCTTCTTCTTTTTCCCCACTCTAGTTGGAACTGGAGGTTCATATTTCTTCTTCTTATCCTTATTTATAAAAAGAATTCCATGTCGAAAAAATATCAGGACATTAAGATGAGAAAATACACACAGACATGCACACAGAGTAAAAGAGATCTCAACTTAAGCTGAATGGCTAAGGAACAAAACTGTCTCCTTTATGACATATAGCAAGTAGGACCAAAGAAATATTATTCTTATTTTTTAAGGAAAGTTTAAAAATTCCTTCTCCAACTTACTTTAAATCCCTCTTTTAAATTTATTTTTCTGCCAATTTTCAGTGAATTTACAACATAGAAAGCTAAAGCCTGAAGTTAATCACAGAACTCAAGCATGAAATATTGAATCTAAACATTTCTGTTGCATTTTAATCAAGAGGTGAGTGTGCATTCACTTGCCAGCTAAGACACTGCTTGCCATGTACATTATACCTCCATCTCCAAAGGAAACTAGAAAAGCTTTTAATGATGCACAATATGAAGTACAGACCTCATGCAGGTAGCAGTATGATGTCATTTTCCAACCCAAGCCAGTTACTTAAGTGACAGCTTGAAGGCAACTAGTGTTTCCTAACCCAGATAAATTTATGGTTTTATTATTTTTAAAAACAAACCACTACTGACAAATTCTTTCAGTTTTCCTTTACAATTAAGCCTCCTTTTTTACTTTTGAACAGCAACCTGTTTTCTCTAATGTGCATCCAGAAAAGATAAGACACTTCATCAAAACTAGCAAGAGCATAATTTTATGCAGTTCCAAATACAAAAATGGAAAAAACCTGTAAAGTCAAGGCTACTGCAGCCAGCCTCTGAAGAACACCTGTAGTTCATGCTATAAGTAAAAGCATTTGTTTTGGTTTTAGTTACCTTGTCATCCTTCTTGCCACCACCAGGACCATGTCCACCACTCTGACTTTGACCCTAAGGAAAAAGAAAAAAACAAACAAACAAACAAAACCCAAACAAAATCAAAACAATAACCAAATATAAGTACACTACTATGAATCTTGAAACCCATGGATAGTTCTGGGTTAAAGAAATGCCATAATTAGATTTCTCCCATGGAAACTAAGTACTAATACATTCCAATTAACTGTAAAAAGTCAGTGAATAAAGAAAAGGTTGGATTTCAGAGGCGGGAAAGAACCTGTTCATTGGTAGTTTTTGACTCATACAGCATTACAGTGTCTTGCTACATCGTAGTTTTAGCTGATCCCTTACTAGTGTAAATTAACAAGCACCATTCAGTAACCTGTACCACGGAAAGCTCTCCAACCAACTAATTCACCTGCCTTTCCTCCCGCGAGCCTAACCAGTATCGCTGTCTGCAGACCGGCTACCGCTCCTCGCAGAAGGCCTGACCTCTCTGGGGCGATGCCTGCACTCCCGGCCGGCAGGGCTCTACAGATTCATTTTTCTCTTACAGCAACGAACAATGAGGCGAGCCTCCCGCGGCAGCGAGCCCCGGCTCACAACGCTGCCCGGCTTCCGCGCCTCCCTTGCTGCTGCCCGCCGGAGGTGGTCTAGAGGCCCATCGCGGGCGATGACTCCGCAAAACCCCGGGCGATGACGGCGGAATGCCTGAGGCGAGGCGGACCGTCCCGTCCGCGCCCCTCCCCCCTCTGCCGCCGCCACGGCCATGGCCCCCTCCCCCGCACGACCGCGCTTTCGGCGTCCGGCCGGCACTCCGGCCTGAAAACCTAACAGCCACCTCACCATCCTGCCTCGGCGCTGCACCGGAAGCACTGTCCCTGCGGCGCCCAGTGAGGGACGCGGTGACGTCACTACGGAGTGCGGCGAGGGCCAAAAGCGGCAGGCGGCCTGGCCCGGCCCGGGCCCGGCCTGGGCCTGGCCGTGGGTGTGCGGTGTCAGGTATGGGTCTCCTGTGTCTGCTTCGGGGTGGCCCGGCGGCAGCCTGCCGGTGGGGACAGTCACTGTCCGCTAGTCTGCCGGCGGAGACGGACCAGACCGCAACCCCCGGCTCGGGGCCCCGCAGTTGTCGGCGTGGCGCAGGGGCCCTTGAAGCGCCTGTTCGGGATGTAGCGCCGGCAGCGAGCAGCAGAGGGCTCCGTCCCCTGGCCGTGCTCGTCCTGCACAGTCCCTCGCAGGTGCGTGTCGACGCGAGGGGTTTTATGTTTGGTTTGAAACGCTCTTAATTAATCAGACCTTAGGGGTCTGGATGTTTTTTCCAGTGTAAGGTTACAGACGAGAGCCATCTGACCTGCTGCCTATTATTGCTGCCTCTGCCGTTCAGATCGTATCTACCTTAGGATCTTGAGTACAATGAACCATTTGCTGGAGAAAAAGTGATTTCTGTCCTGTTACCAGTCACTCTCTGGTCACATTTCCCAATAGCTTTTGAATACAATTTAAGATTAATAAAACTTTCCACTTTTTTAACAGAAGAAACACGTGATGGGTAAGTGGAGAAGACATTTTCAAGTCTGCGAACAGCAGCTTTTGCTTCAGGTTTTGCTGTGAATCAAATCTAAGCTTCAGGAGTTTTAGCTGCTGAGAAAGAAGAGACACTGACCTTTCTGTTAAGACACGTGCATTGGAATGTAGAACCAGAAGAGGAAGAGTAGCAAGTATTCTTTGTGACCTGTATTTAAAGTTATAAGGGTTTCTTTCGTAGACCTGATGCTTCTGTCCATCTCTTGCATTGGCTAGTCAGTATAAAAGCGTATTTTTTGTGTGTAAGAATTGAATTTCATATGGATAGCACTGTAAGAACACTGGTAAACTTTTCAGGAAATCCCTCCCTTCAGACAAACATAACATTTATACCTACAATGAGCTCTACTGACCTGTAACATGCCTGGGGAAATGCAGTAGAAACTTTCTGTGTCTGCTTTTGGCATTCCCAGAAGTAAAGCACAGACTGAACACAAGCATGTGCTTAACTAAAACAAACATCCGGCTTGGGCCAAGTCTGTTTTACACTGTGTCCTTGCACCACAGGTGCCATCCATGTTTGGGGCCTGCACTGGCTACTCCATCTCTGCCCACTGCAGAACCAAAATGCCTGCCTGCTCTGGGGTGTGTTGACTGTGTCACTAGTGAATTTTGGGGGATTTTCAAATACTTCCTCTTCTATGAGATGAAAACTCTGGGACAAAATGTATCATATTTACATCCATCACTGTTTTCAGTGTAGAGCTCAGCATTCATGAAAAAGGCCATCATTTTAGAGCAGCTAGTAGGGTATGGGGTGTGTTTTGCTCTATGCTTTGATGTTTTTTCTTTCACGTGGTCTCTACAATTAATGTCTGAGTAGGGAACTTTATTTATTGCATATTGGTGTCACAGAATCATAGAATTACCTGTATGATTATCAAGTCCAACCCAGCACTGCAGGTTCACCACTAAACCATGTCCCTAAACACTACATCTATACGTCTTTTAAATACCTTCACAGATGCTGACTCTACCACTTCCCTGGGCAGCCTGTCCAAGTGCTTAACAACCCTTTTGGTGAAGCAATTTTTCCTCATAACTAATCTGAACCTCCCGCTTGTTACTTGGGAGAAAAGGCTGACTCTCACCTTCCAACAACCTCCTTTCAGGTAGCTGTAGAAAGTGCTAAGGTCTCCCCTGAGCCTCCTTTTCTCCAGGCTAAACAATCCCAGTTTCCTCAGACACTCCTCATAAGACTTGTGCTCTAGAACCTTCACCAGCTTTGTTGCCCTTCTTTGGGCACATTCCAGCAATTTAATGTCCTTCTTCTACTGAGAGGCCCAAGACTGAACACAGTATTTGAGGTGTGGCCTCACCAGTGCTGAGTACAGGGAGACAATGACTTCTCTAGTCCTGCTGGCCACACTTTCTTATACAACCCAGGATGCTTCTGGCCTTCTTGGGCACCTGGACACACTGCTGGCTCATGTTCAGCCAGCTGTTGACCAACACCCCCAGGTCCTTTTCCACTGGGCAGCTTTCCACCCACTCTGCCCCAAGCCTGTAGCATTGCATGGGGTTGTTGTGACCCAAGTGCAGGACCTGACACTTGGCCTTGTTGAATCTCATGCAATTGGTCTCAGCCCATCAGTCCATGCTGTCCACATCCCTCTGTAGAGCCTCCCTACCCTCGAGCAGACCAACACTCCTGCCTAACTTGGTGTTGTCAATTAATCTAATGTTCTATTAATGTAACCGTCTGGGCTGTACAGAAAGATGTGAGATTTTGATCATTTACTTTGGTTTGGTTCCATTTGTTCACAATGGTTACTGTTTTGCACTGTGGATTTAATTTGACTTTTCTATTATTTTTATTCTTTTGTGAATTAGCTGCATTTTTGTTATGGTATCAGCTGCTCTGTAACTTTTAAGGACACTTGGAATGAAATTAAATTGAACCAGATGTTCTTTGCATTAATAACATTCACTTTATGGAATTTCCTGTCTTACAGGATTTCATCAGTATTTCTTTTAACCTTGTAGTGTACAGAGCTAGAGCATCCTGTTCCTCAAATACATGCAATTTTTCCTTTCTTCAACCTCAATTTAGATTAAGATCTACCCATATATATTTAGAATTATACCTGTAACTGGTAGTGCTAGTTATGATCCAGATTTCTTGTAACTTTTTTCTTATGAACCCCTGATCTGGTTAATGATTTTCACCTTTTGGGGTTAGTAATGCTAACTAACTCTAAGTGCTATAGAAATGCAGTTCTTTAACCCAACAGTTTGTCTCAACTTTACACATCCAGCTTTTTGGTTTGGTTGCAGGGTATGGATCATGTCAGATTAGGAAGTTTAAGCAATAAATGTTTAATGATTTTTTTGAATTACCCTCACTAGAAAGAAAAACAAAATGAGCAAGGGTAATGGGAAAGAACACATAGTCCTTCTTTGCTAAAGATTAACATTGCCTTGGGGGCATCAAAAAGCTTCTCTTCATATCAAAAAATATTAAGAGTTGTTCAAGGAGGATGGGGGGTTTTGTGCTTTGTTTTTCTTTGTATTTTCTACCCTTTCTTCTTTATTCTGAAGTAAGCTTACTGCTGATCTTTTAAGCATATTGTAAAGCCGCTGTGTCTGTTCCCAGGCTTTTGAGGAGGAAGAGGATAGCTGAGGGAATATTGGGGTTGGGATTAGTACATAGCAAAGAAGTTTATTTTCCTTTTGCACATAGAGGAAATTACTAGGATTGCTCAAATTGATGATGCTAATTTGTTGTTCTTAATGTATGTCTAGGTGCCTAGAGCTTTTTATATTTCCATAAATTTAAATAAAGAAACCTGCAATAAGAAAAAAATTAATGTTGCTATTGTAGCTACGTATAGGGGGTTACATTTTCAGAAGCTGCAGTTTGGATTCTCTCCTCTCATAAGTGGGTTATGAATTTACATCCCCTTCAATCCATCTAAAACATTAATGCCTGTTCCCACCTGTGATACCAGAGACTCCAGTGAAACTGTTTACCTTCTCACATTGAAGGCAATGCTGAAGCAGATAGTTTCTACTGTACATTGGAAAGGAAATGCTAAAATAGAGGAGAAATTCTTACAATCTGACTTCCTGAAGAATGAGAAAACCACATTTTCTCTGCATGGTTAGGAATAATCTTGGTGATGTTCGTATTTTTGGGTATTAAATCCTCCACTCACACAACTTAGTTGTCATTTATTATATTCCTAAACATCCTATGCTTAGTTTTGTGCTGTGAAATTTTATTTCTTGACTGCAACCACACTAAAGCAATGTTTAGATGTGCTAAAAATTAAAAGTCTTGATGGCATTACATATAGATGTGTTTTGAAGATTTGATTACTACAGATTTGTTTAGAAGAAGGTCAGATAAGAAAGCTTACCAAGACTATTATTTTAAAAGGAGCTGATAAGGTTTTATGCACCTAAGTTTTTGCAATAACTAGCTTAAGAGGTTTACAACATTATTTAAGGCTTGGAGTATGCTGTAAAATTCTTTCTGAACACAGAAGTAAGGGGGTTTAATCCTCATAGAAAGTAGGTATCGTACTGGACACCCAAATCTTAACCCTCCAACAAGAGGTAGGGTTGTGAAGAGTAACTTAACAGACTGTGTATTAAACTTCACCAAACATGTTTAAAACCAGCAATAGTGCTGCCTGTGTTTCTTTGACTGTCTTGGTCATACACCTTGGAGCATGCTCTGCCATTGGGTCAGTATATCCAGGTCTCTGGAAGGCTGCAGCGCTGAGGAGGGGAGCAGAAGCAAGAGGGACTACAGCCTAAACACAGAGCTTCAGTGTGGGGTAGGCCGAGATGCTGTCAACAGCCGAAGTAACTCACACACTGCAGTGTGCTGACCCACAGCAGCTACTGCCACATTCCCTGTTACCTGCTGACTTTTCTCTAAATGCTTGAGGGGTCCTCAGAATCGACCCATTGAACAGTCTAGGACGGTTGTAACAAACTGAATCCTTCAGTGGGCTGAATGTACCAGAGAGTATTAAAGGGAAACAGGAAGTGGAAAGAAAGCAAAGACCTACCATCAGTGTAGGAGAGTAGGAATTCATTGCCAGAAACATCAGAAAAACAAGTGGAAAAATCTCAATGCCCTTAGTAACCTAGGAGTCACTAGCTTCACCACCTTGCCACTGGAATTGAGATGAAGGTATGTTGGGTTTAATTGCTCCTCACTGAAGTATTACTTCTGCATTAATCTGTTCTGTAATGTAATCACTCCTCTCTGTCATTTCCTGCATCACTGTAATCTAATACTGCACAAGCATCTCACCATGTTCACATCCGCTATTGAATAATTGTGTCTTCACTTTCATGATGTATAGCCTGTTCAATCAGCTTGTAATTGCAGCGCTGTCTGGAGGTATGGTTGATATACCTATGTAATTATGTTTATTGTTAATAATGCAAATTGAATCTCTTCAGTTAGTCAAATCAGTCATCCTCACTTGCAAGCAGCCATTTTTACAGATGATTTCTTCAGCTGCTCAGGGACTGTTTTTTCTAGTTTTACTTTGCTCATTCACACAAAAGACATTCCTATTGAAAGATAACTTGGAAAATAAGAACCAAAGCCCCATCATGGAAGTGTCAGCACCCACTATAGAGGCTGTGCAGAAATCTGTCTATCCAGACCAGCTGCAAAAAGCCCTGAATTCAGCGCAGTGAGTGTGGCACTGGAATGCAGAGCGAGAAATGAGAAACGCATGAATTCCTGTTTGCTTGGAGTATTGCTTCGTATGGGCTTTTCTCTTCATGGGCAGGGTGATGCATTTGGGATTATTTGGAGATGTCAGTCTCCTCTGGAAAAGCATAGGAGCCATGCAGGTACTGTGGCTTTGAAGCTGTATTTTATCTTCTACAAAGATGTCTGTTGAAAAATCTTTGTCCCTCCCTGATACAGTTTCTTTCCCCTCTAATACTGTACAAAGTCAGCCTTGGCAAAGGTTTTTAGATGTAGGTTATAGTTAATGAAATTATCTGTCCTACCTGTTCCCTACTGTAAAAAGAGTTCTCTACTTCAGTTTTCTTCTTTCTAATTCACAGCATTTTCTTTCATACTGTATTACTCACATATGTAAGACCTATCAAGATAATATATTCATATTGTAGTGTGAAGAGTTTAGAGACCATGTGAGTTTGATCTTGTCCTGGTTTGAGCTAGAACAGAACCAGTTCTGTTCAGTGATTCTGCTTTTCAGCTAAGTGTCTTCTAAGTAACTGCACTTTCTGAAGTTAACAACATGTTTTTGCAGTGTCTGCTTCCAGAAGTGATAATGCTCAATGTTTGTAGTTACTACTAAGGATTTGTATGCAGAAAGGCTCTTGCTTACACTTGCTCCTATGGAGACCAAGGTCACTGCTATATCTTGTGTACCATGTTGGGGTGCAGTAAATAAGAGGTTGCACCTGTGGGGAGGAACAGACAGAGTGCTTAGTTGTCTGGGACTTCCTCACTGCCTGCCCACAGAATCAGTGGTGATGATGATGTAATTGCCATCAGAGGGGTTGGGTCCAATATTGGTTTTATATCTATTTGTATAGATTAAATTTTCTTGTTATTGTTTCATTAAAGCTGGTTTAGTTTTCTTTTCCAGTCCATAAGTCTCTTTCCCTTGGCCCCTTTCTCTTCCACTTTGGGGAGGGAGAGAGATTAATAGAGAGCATTTGTCACTTGTCTATTGACTGGACCAGCCCTAACCCTTGACAGATTTGTAGGATTATAGTGTTTTCCAGTAACATCAAACTGCACTGGGGTCATACAACGACATTTTGAGTGTTAACTCTTTTTTGATAATCTTCTGGTTTAGAAGCTATGCATTTGAAACATGTAAAATCACCTGTTGTATGAGTGATTTCCTGAATGGCAACATAAAGAGATCACTGGCAGGCTGATGTACACACAGTTCTTCATGTCAAAAGTATTACACTGCATTAGCATGAGGACTGCAACTGTCTATGCTGTGATTATTTGGTTGGATTTGTCTGCATCCCCTCTAACACAGGAAAGGATTCAACCAAATATACATAGGATTATACAAGGAGAGATAGAAGAGACATTACTTTTGGCAAAATATGTTTCTCAATCTGCAAAAAAAAAAAATTATGTCACCAATGAGAATACCCCCAAGCTGAGTCTGATGTGACCTATCCAACACAGGCTACGTGGGAATCAACAGCAAGATGCAAAATTGTCTGGTCTATTCTCCTGCTTTCATCACTCTTAACACCTAAGACAACTTACTGCAGCAGCAATATAGTGCTGGCAGGTCTCACATCCAATCACAATGATCCAGCCCACACATACATGAAATGTCATTGCATCATCCACCACTGTGGCTTCAGGAACCTCATGGAAGTGTTCCAGCTAATTAAACATGAAATAGGGACAGCAGTTACAACAATATCAACATATTCTGCTGCCAGCTCTTAAAAGAACTCTTCGGTTCATGGTAAATGAAACCCCCCCAGTCTGAGAATAAAAAGACAGATGCCTACTCAGAGAAACAATAATCCTTTGCAAAACTAAGAGAATTCCAGCTAAAATGGTATGTTAAATACAGTGCAACATTGGCAAGACTTACACACGACTGCATCTATCATTAGATCTAAGAGTATAATTTAATTTAGAGAAATTAATGCCTCCCTATAACTGATTATACTTTTATTATCTTTTTTTATGGACAATATTTGTCTATATGAATGTATATGCTCTGTTCACTTCTGCTTCCTGTGATTAGCTCTAGAGATTACATGGTGCTTACCATATATGACCAAATTTCAGAGTAGAAGAACATTTTCAATTTCAAAAACTATCTGGTGTTGAGTGTCAGATTTAAATTGTTTCTACTTAATTTCCTAAAGGTCTGGCTCCAAACTCAGTTTAGGACTAAAAGTAAAAGAAGTAGCATGTTTCTCTCCTCTCCCAAACCCACACTGTCATACGAGCCTTAGCTGACCCAGCATACTTTTGTTTATGTTGTAGGAGAAAAACATATCTGGAACTATCAAAGACAAGGTCTTCCTGTAAGATCATTTTTTTACTTTCACCAGATAAAATTGAAAGACAACATCTTCAGCAGAAGCCTGCTTTCATGGGACCTCCCTGTCAACAGGGATAGCTCACTTCGTAGTTTTTTTAGCTCAGGGTGCTTCTTTTGTAAATGAAGACTTGGTCACACAGAATGAATAACATTTGAAAATTAATCTCTTGAGCATATTTAATTGAGACCGACTATAGCACCGTTGTAATAAAACAAATTCAGTTCAGCCTCCAACAGCTGGGAACACAGTGCAGTTTATGTTACACAGTCCAAGTTCTCTCCCCTTTTCTGCATTTAGGTGGTTCCTACTACAGTTATTCTGGGCAATGTATTGCCTATGGCTCTGTAAACTACCCAAAAAAGGGAAGTGCCCTCTGAACATGCAAATCTCTCCTCATGTTGCCTTTGTGGTCCTTCATCTCTGACTGACTCCAAACATGACTTCAGGTTCTCATTAGACACAAATGAAGAACTGTGAAAAGTTACTCAAGGTGTTATTTTGTTTAAACAAAACTCGTAAGTACCCTTCAAGGCACTCTCCCTCCATCCTCCTGTCTTGTGGCTGGTCTGCTGGGCACACAGGCGTGCTGCTGTGGCCAGACTGAAGAGTCCCTGCCCAGCTGGTTGGAGTTGGCTCTGGCCATGCAGCAGTTCTGCAGGGGGAACAGCCTTCATGGCTTCTGTGGTGCAAGGTTACAAGAAAAAGTTACAGAAAACAATCAAGAGGAAGCTACTAAATTTGCTATTTGTTCTTTAGGAGTACTGTCAACCTGTTTCATACTTCATTCTTTTGTCCAAACTGAGCTTTGAAGTTTCAGCGTATTAGTATGGACTTTAGGGCATTTTCCTAATAAATGCAGGCTTTTGGCTTTTCAGATTGGAGCACAGTTACTTCATAAATTAGAAGCACTTCCAAGCCTGTGTTATAGCAATGAAGTGGGAACTATCACTGTTTCCCTAGAAACTAAACAAGAGCCTCCTCCCATTGGTTTTTTTCCACAGTTACTCCACCTTCACTCTGCTCTGAACATAGGACTTCACATGGAGATGAAACCATTTTCTTCTCTACAACATGGGTAACAACGTTCACCTCTTCATTACATCTTCTTCATAATGACATTATTTGCCATTTTTCCTAACATGAGCCTCATTCCTCTGGATCAACACCTGAGTCCTTGGAAGTAGACATCCCAACAATGGTGAAATCCCTGTGTGAAGGCTTGGGTAAATGCAAACCATATTATCTACAAATTGATTTCATGACACTGAAGCAGGGCACTCCTCTAAAACCTAGACAGCAATGGTATGTTCCCAGAAAGGCAGTAAGTCTCAGGAATCAGCTGTGATCACAAAGAGTGAAAACTTCTCAATTTTTTGTACTAGCCTATTCTTTAAAGATGCCACACTTCTATAGCAGATAGTACACAACATGTCTTAAACACAGCAAAACACCTATGAATCTTGTTCTGGAGGTGCTAACTTTTTCTGTATATTTCCCAGGAGAGACCACACACACAAGTCAATGTCATGATGTCCAAGAGGTGAAGAGAAAGTTCAGAGTCATGGGTGTCAGAGGATTTTGGTGGGTGTCTGAAGCCCAACTTGGCATTTACTCACTTGAGAATCTAGATTTATGGCCTTTCTAGCCACTAGAAATTTCCCTGTATTTGTATGAACCATATGCAGGCAGAGAAGAAGTAGGCATGTTACTGTAAGTAATTATGATATCTAGGTAAAACTCTTAATGCTAAATATCTGGGTTTTAGCCAGAAAACTCTGTAGTTTGTATAGCCATGGTCTTTTTTACTTATGCTAGATCCCAAACTATTAGTATGCTGTCTTTAAAATATATGGAAATTTAAAAGGAATCTAATATGACTCATTGCCTTGTAAGAAGACTGTCTCTCTTTTTATTAACTAACAGCAATCTGTGTCTCCTTTAGGTATTTGGAGAAGCTGATCTGTCTTTCACCTCATGACTCGGCTATTGGTTATATCAGAACAGAATAAATGAGGTCAATGTAACTTGTACACAAAGAATGCATTTGTATAGTGAATAGCAGCACTGCAAATTATGGCTTTCATAGACCTCATTTAAAACCTGCAAATTGTTGGATATCAGAAGTATTATAAAGTAGAAGCAGGAATCTCTAGAGCAACTGGATTTACTACCCCAACTAGATGTATTTTTCAGAGATCCTACTGCCCGTTAAAAAGTGATTGGCTATGTAATTACAGATATGATTATGAATATTAGATCAACAGGCTGGCAATAATCATGGTAGCTAGATTTTAGTCTCTGGCAGAAATGAGATTAACAATTGAGAATTCCTCTCATGGAGACTAACCAGGTTTTCTGTATGAAACAAATATTCTTTCCTAAGCTTGTCCAACAAAAAGGCCACAAGACATCCTGAAATAGCGGTTCCAAGAAAGCTATCATCTTGTCCATTTTTCTTCCTCTGCATGGGTCAATGTCTGATATTCCTGTCAGTTTATTTTATAGACTACTCATACAGGGTGGCATGGGAGCTAGGCTTGATGAGCAATCCAGAGGTGACAGGTCAAAGGTCTAGTCACACTTCAAATAGCAGCCAGTAGCAGAAGTCCAGGTAACTTCATGCAACAATATCTCCAGTTGCATCTTTTGCTAAACCAATGCACTAGCTCATTGATTTACTTTTCAATGGGTGCACTGCTGAGAAAAAAAAAAGAGAAGACTTGCCCTCTTGTGTGACTTGTGGCAACTGATTATTGTAGCAACTCACCATGAGACCATGGAAAATGCCAGATTAACATCTTTTCTGTATTTAAGCGCAATACCTGTTTGGAACATGTGAGCTGTTTGTTGCCTTTTTGACGACCTCAGTATTACCTCTGACACTGTGGAGAAGCTCTCAAATCCTTTGTGTACACAGCTAATTAAAACCAAACCACCCCAGTCTTAGTGTGATTACAATACTCAGGACCAGAACAGATTGTGGTCGCTAGGCTAGTTCAGCTTGCTAGAAGTAAGTTTATATCAGTCTGCCTGCAGTAAGCAGTAGCCAGGGCTAAGAGCTCAAATGAAAGTCCAGAGGCAGTACTAATACAAATATTAGAAGTTTTCTCACCAAAAAAAAGTGAAAGCCTATTACAGGCCTGCAAATTATTTTAGTTAAGCTTAGGTGCATGGGACCAGAAGCATTTCGTGCTGCTTGAGGATTATGTTATTGAATAGCTATTGTTGCAATTAGCCTTTACAGAAAAATCCTCCTGAAAGCATATTTCAGTTCATTGTCTGAACTCTATCTTTAGCTCAGTTATTCATTTCCTATCTAATTACCAAGTCATATTTCCTCTTTGTTACAAATCCCATGCTATTTTATCCCTTATAAAGAGCTAGTCTGAATTTTCACATCCTTACTGCTATATACTTAACATGTAAACTGCTTCAGGAATTCACTTGGGGCAGTTTGTTAAGCAAAGCTCATTAATTTACTTGCCTGGTTTGCCTACATACATCTCTGCAGCTAGGAGTGCAGGTGTACACACACATTGGTGCCCCCATCTTACAAGGTGCTAGCCACTCCTTTCTGGCACACAGCCCTGCTTTCACTGTAACCAGCCTGATGTTGCCTGGCAAGCACCAGTACAGTGAGCACCTTCATTAGCAGCCTCTTCAGAGAAGGAAAATACCAATTTAGCTTAGAAAATGGGTTAATTTAGCATAAATATCAGTGTTTCTCCTGACTGCAGGATGACACAATGTTTGGGAACTATGGGACGATTTGCAGGACTGATGTCAATCTGCATGCCAGTAGATATCATTAGACTCTTTCCTTTCCGCTGCCCACCCTCCCTCTAAATTACACTGTTGGGCTCCTTTTCCAGATTATAGGTACACGAGGTGTCTCTTTGTGGTTTCTCTTCCCTCAAAATCTGCTTGGAAAATTCTTCAGTAGAACAATCCCTGGAGGCTGAAAGGCTGTATGGAGATATTGTTGCATGAAGTCACCTGGACTTCTGTTACTGGCTGCTAGTTGAAGTGTGACTAGACCTCTGACCTGACCTGATCTGATATGGCACAACTTCATTAAGGCATCTTCCATGAGTGGTTTATTCTTACCTTTTAGTGCATTGTAATAGAAGCTGGTTTGTATCTAATAAAATGATGAAATTAGTATATACTGCTACCACAAAGACACATCAGTTCTTTTGTGATCCATGAAGAATCACTCTTAGCCACAGAAAGCATAGCACTATGCAATGAAAAAGTCTTTTTGTTCCACTAACATCTTTGTTTTAGGAAAGCCATGAAGGATCCATGTTCAAGTAGCACTTCTTTAGTGAAGGGATGCCCAGGAATGACCAAACCCTGCTTCAAGAGGTCTCCACATTGCATGTTGTTTCTGAGGTGCAGAACGCAATATGTGGGACAGGAGACAAAGAAGTGTTTCCAGAATGTGCTCAATGGCTTAGTCTCCTACAAAAAGCTTGTACTAACACTAGAAAAATGAGGAAAAATAACACCTGCCCATACCATGAAAGCTTATGAAGGGGAGGAGAATGGGCTAAAGTAATCTAATCCTTTCACCTGCTGGCACAGGTGAGTGAAGCACGTACTCCCTTAACTTGCCAGTGTCTGCTCAGAGCACAGCCATATTCCTGTCTCCTGGGCTGGCAGCCAGAGCATCCATCTGTCCAGAGTCAGGCAAGGCCAGGGGTCAGCTGCCTCCACTCTCAGGATTTTAACTCTAGAGTCAAGCAAAACTTTACCTTGTGCACCAGAACCAAAGAACTACCAAGCACATAACATACTGCAACAAGTTCAAAAAGCTGGAACGGGCTGTTTGGGTCATGAAACCCAGTCCCTACGATCCCAGACAGCCACACAATATGCATTTAATTCACTATATTCTCCAGAGCCCTTCTGTGTCATAGCTCTGACCTGGAAATATTTTCCCATATTCTATGGTAAGTGTAACCTCTTTTGTTACTGCACTACCAAAAGTCCACAAGACTGTAACCTGTGATGGCAAAACAGCACAGGAGATATGGAGAAAGTCACCACAGCCTAAGGTCCCTGCAGCAGTGTGGCTTTATTGGGTGAAGATGTCATTCTGATCTAGATACTTATGGCAGCTTATCTGCCCTTCAGTTTGGGTTTTTATCTACAGATTCTTCCTTTTGTCACTTGGGGACAAGGAATTTCTCCTTGTGACTGTTTTCTCCTTGTAAATTGCATGGATGGTTTTGTTGCTATACCAGTGGCCATCTTTGTGCCTCTAGTCAGAAGCTGTCAAACAGCTTTTTACCTAATCACTTCTGATTGCAAATTACAGATTGTTTACTTGCATTTGATTTGTTTTTTCACACAAAGCCACAGCCAGAAACCACATCCACAAATGACAGAACAGGGCTGTGTTGCTAATTAATGCCCTGCCAACTGATCATATTTCTCAAGCCTAGGCTCCTAGTGCGAGTGGTCACATGTTACACTCTGTTATAAACTTGCCCAAGAGATCAAGTGAAAATTACAGTGTGGGTTTTTTTGTAGTTGTTCTTTGGTTGTTTTTTTTTTAAATAAAAGGGAGAGAGAGAAAATGAAAACTAAAGTATATGTCAAAGATGTTCTGAGTCCCTTTGTTGCACTTAACAATACATTATTCCCGTTAATTCATCTAGAGTGCGTGAAGCATGTCTAAGCCACGACGCAGACTGAATCTGAAGTTTGTCAGGAGGGAACTGCTCTGTGGAAAGACAAAATGATGGGCAGATGAGCATCAGCTCCCACATTCCCCAGCACTGCAAGCAAACCACAGAGACACCCGTTGCCCAGGCAGCTAACACTGGTCTTCTGGCAGGGCCTGTGCTAGAAGACACATGTGGGGATGACAGAGAGCATGTCACGAGCAAAAGTGTCTATACAAATGCCTCTCCAGAGGAAACTATTAGACAACTTTTCAGTTGCCCTCCTGCTTTTAAACATTAGTACCACAGAAACCACCCTGAGCTACCCAGGGAACACACTTTTCCCCACAGCTAGGGTCAGGGCAGCCACCTCCCTCCCTGTGGCAGATGGTTATCTTCTCATTAGGATGGAAAGCACAACTGTGGCAATACAAGGGCTTTTATATTTTGGCGACCTCTGACTTTGCAGCAGCTGCTACTACTATCCTAGCGCCAAGGTGCAAACTCAGAGCTAGAGGTGAAATAACTCATTCCTGGAGCATCAACTTCCAAGCCTTTGAGTGTGTGAGGCACAAAGGAAGGAGCGTGTCACGGGAAAGCAGCTCCAGGTATTTCGTAGTATAAGATGTCAGGGCATCTGTCTGTCTGTGAAAGATGTGAGAGCACATTGGAGTTAACCAGAGCGAACCACCGTACTACACCGAAGCTAGTACTAGTACACACAAGCAGGCATATGAGCCACTACTGCTCATGCTGCCAGCTGGGGAGAGCACTTGGACTTGAAACATCTAGAAGGACTGAACTGCCTCACAAAACTGGGTCAGCCATGGTGTGGCTATTCTGCACCCCAGGTCCCCAGCTGCTCTGTACAATCCATTATTTCTCACAACATGCTATGCTGCCTTTTTTATTGTTTTGTTTTTACAGGAATAAACAGCTTGAAGCATAGAAGACTGATGCTAAAAAGACACTTCTGTTTTGTGTAATTTTACCAAATTTGTAGATCTCCTTGAACAATGAAGAAAATATTCTGTACTGAGGCAGAGCTCTGGACCTGGGGTATGGACAACAATGCCCAAAAGGTATCAGCAGGGTGAAACACCCGCCATCCCCTAGTGTAGCTTCATTGCAGTTGGTAGCTAAAGGTGCCATCCATTGGCACAATGTGGAGAATGGAGGCTTTTAGAGAGAGGATTTCCCTGCTCAAAGGCAAGAGAACTCAGATAACTGAAAAGAACATTCATGTCAGTTTGATGCCATTATGTTTAATGGAGCTGAATGTGCGACTTCTGCTGAAATAGAAGAGTCTTACAGCAGTGGGAGGACATAGATTTTACATTGGAGAAGCCTTGTGGGAAGGAGAACAAAGCTATAGATGCTGCTAGCCTAATCACGGAATTGTGGTCATTTGCACCTTGCAAAAGTGAGCATGGGATTGATAGATACAAAAATCCCCTGGGAGAGCTGAGCAAAGGCAGAGTCACTGCCTTCCTTGCTAGCATGGCCCAACAGGCACTACACCTCTGGCTTCCTATTCTCTCCTTTATGATTTCTCTTTGCTTCCCATGTCATGTTGTTACAGAATGCCTATTGTCATGATAAGGGCTTGGTAAAATTAACCTTCCCAGTAAAACAGCTTGAAATTCCAGAATTTTTAAAATGAATAAGTTAATAAAATGTTGTTTGGACTCTGTTCAGAGAGCTAAGTATGAATTTTCCTTTTGCATTCTGATACATGATCTACATTGGGCTAATGCATAGTGGTAAACTGGAAGCAGTTCCTCCCCCTTAATACATGGTCAGTCTCACTCTGACCCAACACAAGATCTCACAGTAGAGGAAGGTTTGACTCTTACCCACTGAACGGTGTCTAGCCAACACTGAACTTCTGGTCCCAGATTTTCTCTCATCCCTTCTTCATGGGGCAAGTCTTGCTACTATGAGTAACAGTTATATCCACAAAGGATTGATGTGCCAAAATTCACACAAATGGCCATTCCATGACAATACAGAAAGTCTGAGATACTAAACCCTAAGCACAGTTGCTGCCAAACCATCATTATGTCCTCAGAGTGTCCTAATCTAGTTGAAGATGTCCCTGCTCACTGCAGGGAGGGTTGGACTGGATGACCTTCAAAGTTCACTTTCAACCTAAACTATTCTATGATTCTAAAGTGGGTCCATAAGCAGATGCATTTTGGCTGAGCACCTGGTTTACAGCGTGGGGCATTTAGATGCTGCTCCAGCTGTTTAGTCTGCAGGTGTTTTTGAAATATGCTTGACTGAGCTCAGGGCACAGTAGACCTGGGAGCAATGGGACCTCCCAGCTACCCTTCCTCCAAATGTGGCAGTGTCTGTAGCACTTTGAATACATGCTGTTAGTGCTCGTTTGCCTTGGCTATCAAACAGACAGAGCCCTTTTCTGCCTACCCCCAAAAGCATAAATGAATCTGTAGTCATAGAGGAAAAGACAAGGTAAGAAGAGCTAAAAACAGCCTTTCACAAAAGTTATTAAAAATCCTATTGTTTATGGTCTACAGATTATGGATATGCTGCTACACCCCTAGATCAGAGTCACAGTTGTCAATTGTGACCTTGCTTTTAGCGCTATATACATGGGCAGTTCAGTAGAGGTGTTGGTACATGGCAGAAAATATCCCAACCTAAATGCAAAATAGAGATTAGCCTCTGGTCATCTTCTGGAGTTGGGCAGCTGGAATTAAACCATATGATTTGAACAATTTTGGGAGGAAATAATGAAGCTGCCATCTGGTTTTGTACCATGGCTCACTGCAATGACTATTTCCTCAGTGCATTTTTTCACTGTACCATTCAAGTAAATTTTGGAACAAGAGATGATAATGTGACTGCCAGTCAGCTTTTCCCCCTCTCTTCTGGTATAATTATGGGTCTGTCTTCAGTTCCTATTACTCAAAGAATCCGTGGTTTTACATGACTATTTAATTAATCCTATTATTTTCTGAATTACAAAACACATTTTCAATTTCTCCATTTATCAGGGTGGCAAACCACTTAATTACTTTTACAGTACAGAATTCCCATAAGGTCTGATTATTCTAGATCAGCTCCATATTACTGTGTTGCATCTATCACTTGAGGCTCAAACACTTCAATAACCAGCAGGAAAAGAAAACATTTTGTATTCAAATGACATCATTCTGGTCCCAGTTCAGTAGAGCATTTAAGCCCATGCTTATGGGCTAGGAGAACTCAGCATGTGTTTCAGCAAATGAATGGTGTATTGCTGTGTTAGGGAAGGACTTGAAAGAGCTAAGCGGCATGAAAACAGCGTATCTGCCCCTCACATCACACATCACACAGCAGAACTACGATGCACCTCCAGTAAAGCTGCTTATCTTACAAGATACTCTTTGTAGGAGGTAGGGGACAGTGGTAGAGTCAGCAGCAACACTTATTCATGTTTCTGAGGGTCCTGGCTCCAGATCAGTATAGCAAGAACACATGCTTACATCTTGCTGCAGATAATTGGGCTGAAATCCACGCTGACCTGAAGGTACACACTGGCTGGTATTACTGCCTCCCATTGCAACCCCACAGGGCTGCATGCTTGCTCTTTCTGTACACTTCAGTGGGAGCTACTGGAATCCTGCAGTGCTGTAGTGGCTCACTTCTACTTAAGGCTGACAAATCTTAACACTTTTTTTTTGAGAAAAATATTTGTTTCATTGCTAGCTTCTGTCCAGAGGAAGAAAGGAGAGCCATTAAGAGCTAAAATCCTCCACAGCACTATTTATCCAAGTGAGGTGAGTAACCTTGATTTGGGATTAATTAATTTCTTAATGCCTTCAGTTAGGGAAGGAAAAAACATTTTGGTTTTTTTTTCTGTTCTACAACCTTTTATAGTGTTTTGTTCAAAGTCCAATTAAATCACAGGTACATCCAGGCAGATAGACATCATAAAAGTCTGACTACTGCTACCAAAGAGTGAAAATCCATTTTCTGTTCCCCTCCCAGGAGAGGCTGATATAACTGGGCCGCAGGAGAAGAGTGTGCTGTTTCTTAAATTTGGCTCTTCCACTAGTTATCTCTAGGGTAGCAGAAGAATTTTTAAGTCCTAGCTCAAGGATATTAAAGTTACAACAGGGATAAATCATTTTATTGGATAACTATCCAAGAAGTCACTGAAGTGACTTTCTGCCTCTGGACCTGCCTGCTTGTATTCCTTAAATTAACAGCTTCTCAACTCAAATCAAAATACTTCCTAGTGTAAAAAGCACCCGTCCTGTTTATTCACACCTAGCAGGGTGAATAGTTCACTTAGCAGGCCCAGAAGGAAATCATTATAAGCAGCAGCAGCAGCAGCTGGACAAAGGCTGTCCCAGGGCTCTCTAAGAGTCATTCATATCTATGTCTTTCTGAGTCACAACAAGCCCAAGACAGCTGGAGGGTTTCTGGAAGTGGCAGAGCAGACAGGGCAGTGGCCCACGAGCCAGGAGAGCCAGGTGCTGCTTGCTGCAATTTGCCTGTTGCGTGGCCCTGGCCAAAATACTTCTTGTCCTATCTCCTCCATGGGTTGTCTGCTGCTGGACATTCTTCACTGTAAGCTCATTTTATAAAAAACACATCTGCTTTGGTTTGTACATGTTGTCAGTCCCATTTTGACTTGATTTGTTAATGCTTTTAGTAAAGTAATCTTCATCTCATGTAGACTGTCTGGTTTATTTGGGAGAAGAGAAGGGAGAATGGTAGACGCCACACATCTTAGCAAAGCTCTGATGCCATCTTTCCACAATGTTTTAATAAGCAATCTAGGGAAATGTGGCCCAAATGAGAATGATTAAAGGTGAAAAAGAACTGACTGAAAATTCTGCCAGAAATATGGTTCACTGTCGAAATGCAGAAAAAAGGGCTTGGTAGTAAGAAGTGGTGGTCTAGTGGGTAGGATTCAGTGCTGTCACCACTGGGGCCCAGGTTCAATTCCTGGTTAGGGAAGAATCCTGCTCCAGCAGGGGGCTTGGACTAGATGATCTTTCGAGGACACTTCCAACCCCTGACACTCTGTGATTCTGTATAATTCCACATTTTCACCAGTGAAAGACGTCAGAGTTGATACTCTCTGTTCTGGGATGAGCGATATGCATGTCATGGGATGTTTCTAAACAGCACACGGCAGAAGCAGCCAGGAGCTCAGAGCAGAAGCGTTGAGAGGGTTCAGACTTTAGCTCCCTCACCCTGAGTTCTCTGGTAATAGCAACATGAGGCTTTCGGTGTTGCTGAGAGTAAAGGTAGCTATTGCTCGAACAGGACAGGCCTACATTGCAGAAATAATTCTGAAACCATTATTTTATACTTTTTTTTGAATACAAGAAAATATGTGAGTCAGATGTCAGGAGTGATTAAAGTAACTTGATAATGATTAGGTCAGATCAATGATAGCAAAGTCTCACAGCACCTTACTGATTAAATGGAATAAATTTTCAACCTAGTTTTCCTCCCTTCAGTTTCAAAAACATAGCTAATATTTTATGTAACTAAATTCCTCCAACTTAGGTGTTGGGAACCTAGCCAAATATCTTTAAATTAGATGAGCTCATCTGATAGTATCCTAGTATAGTTTTGGAGTGCCAAGTTTATACTGCACAAAGAGCTATGCATGTAACTTCACTAGCCTGCAGAGCACTTCACAGTGGTACAGAGCTTGCCTTACACCACAGAGCCCCTGTTTGTGACGGTACGTAGCTAAAACAGTTTGGAACCCCCTGGTGTAAAATTAAGGAGAGCAACAGCCTGTAACACTAATGTTGATCATTAACATTTCTCACTCATCATTTATCCTACAGTAAACTATGATATACTGCAAACATGGGATTAAATTTTAATGAACAAGTGCCAAAAACTCCCCCATCCCTCATGTTAAAACAGGAAAACTAAAATGGTAAGCAATAACTAGATAGTTGCTGGGGCTCAGAGGAAATATATAAAATATGTCATATGGGCTTAAATTTTCCTTATTTGACTTAACATTAGTTATCTGCCAATTTCAATACCCATGGAGTTGCGTGTGTAGTTAGAGCAGTAATAAGAGGAGGCTTTATAGCACAGAACAAATAATGCAGTATTGAAATACAAGTATTTTACTGAGAACTTTTTAGAAGAAGAGCAAAGCTGAGAAAACTTGCTTGAAACCAAGTACTGATGGCAGATTGACTGGAGCGTACCAAAATTGAGAGTTGTTGGTACCTAGTCTAGGGAATCCTGCCCTGGCAGGGGGGCTGGACTAGATGATCTTTCAAGGTCCCTTCCAACCCCTGCCATTCTGTGATTCTCTGTGTGATTCTGTGTTTGTACCAGACACAACTTCCAAGGCAACACTGTGCTACCTTGGAGTATCTCACACCACAGTGTCAGCCTTTCAGCCGCTAAATTACCTATACAGTGGTATGAGTGTACAAATTTCTGTACTTCTTGACACTGCTAAGAAGCTACCTATTTTGTGTTTTCACTACTCCAGGGTCATACTGGGGAGGACAAAAAAGACCTTGGGTTTTGCTCTGTAGCTGGTTACATATGTGTTCCTCCAGGAGCAATAAACAACTTCAGGTCCCTCTGAATGGGCCACCTGCACCCTTTCCCTATGTGCAGAGCAATGCCCTACTGTTACTCAGTGTATAGTTTTGTCATACAGCCCAGCAATGCAAAGAACAGTTGATAAGCTGACCATTTTGCAGGTTCAAGTCGCGATAGTCTCAGACTGCATGTGGCACTGGGCATCTCATCACTGTGCTGAAGGCTCTTTTCACAGCCAAAGAAGAAGATGCTGCTTTCCCCTCTTAGATGCTGTGGTGGCAACTGTCACCAAGAAAATAAACCAAAGGGAAGTGTATAAATATCAAAATCAAGTTCCAGCTTTCCCTAGACACTTGCAAGATTACATAAATCAGTATATTGCTGCTTCCCCTTACACTTGAATCTAATGTTTTCATGCTCACCATACTACTAATTTTAGGCCTGCTAGCACATCTAAATGAGCTTAGCTGGGGCAGAACAAAAACACAGAGAAATTATTGTTTCAAAGCAATAAAACCATCCTTTGAATGATATGCATCTATTACACTGTCAGAAATCAGACAGCAATAACTGAAATCCACAGTACAGTCAGACATCTTAAAATGAAATTATTAATAATTTAAAGTTCATAAAATGTAGGTAGTTTTTCATATGAAGAATGTTTTCTCAGAAGGTAACAAATTATCTTTGTTCTTTTTGCTACTGCTGCTATCACCTTATTGAAGTAGCTTCATATGTCATCTTGCCTTATAAGAAAAATGAGTACTTTGCCACCAACTTTCAAAATGTGTAGCTGAAAGGGATACAGGCTTTTACATAGGTGTAACAGAAAGTAATTCATTAGAAATGAAAAATGTTTTCCCTGTAAATTTGGAAAGATGGGGGAACAGGCAAATCAGTGAGACTTCTTTGGGCCATCTAGAATACTCTAAGGAAAGAATGAAGATGGTGAAGATGGTTCAGTGCTTAAGGTCTTGGGGAGCTTTGAATAGGAACCTTTTCTACAGAAACATCCCTGTTTTAGTAGTACTGGTCTTATTCTCCAGTGCTTTTCTCTTACATGCTTTGTGTAGATGTTTAAAATGTTACACTCAACCCATGAAACTCCAATACATGATTTCTTTTATACAGAACAAAGACATTAACATTCATCTTAACAGGACAATTTAATGACAAGATATGACAATGTAATAAGCAATATAAACTGTATTGTTTCTGGACATAAGGTACATCCTAAGTGAAAGACATGGAAGAGAAGTTTCCCAGATAAGCTGGTTACCTGGAAAAGGCCTGGGCCAAACCATTACAATGGACAATGAAGCTGGTCAGGCTGAAGGCTGTATATGACAAATGAGAGCAGTGTAATACGTCTTGCAGGCGGGAACATGACATACAAGCCTGTCATAGTGACCTTCTGGTCCATGCAGGGAGGGACAGAGAAGAGATTGGAAGTTACATGGTGAGAACAGAGCTGGACTAAAGGGCTAGTGCAGACCTAGTCTGTAGCTGGCAAGGCCAGGGAAGGTTTATTTTGTTCTGCATAATCCCCAGCTCAAAAAAGCCTCACTAAGACCAAATGTTGCAGAAGTGTTTCCACATCCCTTATAAAATTTTGGCACAAGTGTGGAGCACTTGAAGGACAGAAGGAAATGACACATCTATCTATTGGAGCAAAATGGAACTGAAGCACAGAGCTGCTCCTGTTTCACCACAGTTAGAAAAAGGTGTCTCAAGTGACATCATAGAATAAATATTGTTCAGTAAAAGAGATTTTCAAACTTGGAGTTCCAAGTAGCCTGTGTTAGCCATAGGCAGTGTAGCACTCACCACCAGGTGAGTTAGGTTAGGGTTAGGGTTCAGCTGCCTCTATATGAATGCAGATTTGAAGAGTCCAGTTATATAATGAGACATTCATAAGCAAGATGAAAAGGGAAGCAACAGTATCCTTCTGAAGCGTTTAACTGAGGAGCATAGAACAAAAATGAGTGATTAGTAAGAAATGGAATCACCTCCCTGCACTTATGGGCCCCATTTTGTAATTTTCAGAGACAACCTGCTCTCTGAAGGGTGAAAGTACTATTGTGTCTTTTCCTCTAGACTCAGATAGTTTTTGCCAAGAAAGTATTCAGCTGATCCCTTGAAACTGATGAAATTTCTGGGTCTTGTCAGGAAGAGATGTTTTTGGTGAACAGAAATTGCAGGGTCTTAACTTTGATAAGCAGACAGTCCATTGGTAAAAAAAAAACAAGGAAAACTCCAACACCAAAACCAAACCAAAATCCACAGCTGATTGGCTTCATAATACTTCTGTAATAAATGCAGTTTTGAATTTCACTTGTTTCACATTCATCAGAAGACATGGCCTGGCAAGGCCTAAGGATGTTTAACCAGTCTTTGCCACAACATTTGCACTAGTGTAATGATTAGCACAGAGCCATTTGGCTGGTTAGAGTTCTGATCCTAGCAGACATGATGTTTACTTTTAATGTTTTAGAAAGATTTTCTTCTTTCCTCTCCACAACCAAAAACCAGAACCTTGTCTAGCATCTCTACCCACCACCCACATTCAGTATATGTTTGCTAGAACTGGAGTTTAATCTAATTTCTCTCAGATGGATCAGTTTGTTGGCTTGAATGATTCCCTACTAAATATGAGCACAGGCCACTCAGAGAAACATCAATGGGAATGTTGTAAATACAAAACACAATATACATTATCCAAGTTAGGATGTAACCCGTTACTGTACACAGTTAAATTTAATTCTCCCTCCTGAGAGAAGTGACGTGAAGTGGACTGGAAGCTAAAGTTCTTAGAAAAGATTCATCAAGAAAATCACTAGTGACAACAAAACAGAAATGTCTCAAACACACCAAGAAACCACCTGCACTGTGATGCTTTATTAAAAGAAGTGCCAGTAAGGTGTCTAAACCAACTTGTCAAGAAGCAGAATGTCTACAAATTACCTTGCAGCTTTGTGACATATTCTCAGAATATTAGAGCTATTATAGATCAACACTATTTTAACAAAATATATGCTTAAAATAGTACTGCTTTGAGGATAATTCTGGAAGTACAGTAAGTGTCTGATTATATACTTAATGGCCAGATAAAGGTATTCTTCTAATATTGGAAAGTATATCTTACCTGTTCTGCTGCAAGTGGAATTGCTTGACTATGTGCTATGTTGTTAAAGCTAGAGCAAAGTTAACTCCTATTGCTTGAACAAAAGGCACATGTTTTTGGAGTAGGATGATCAGATTTTTCTCCAGTGTCACCAACAAATTTCAAATGACCATGACATGCTGCATGCTGATAACCACAAAGCGCTAGGGTGGACAGAGATTTGTTAAAAGTCTTACAGTTAAATGAAATTGTTCCTACTACAGATACTTCTGTTACTTCTGTCTCCAGGAGATGAAATGTTACAGTAAGTAATTTTAATAATTTTAAGTATTTTTCCCATAAAACTTGCCTGCTACCATGTCACTAAGAGGCAAATCATTCTGGAAGTTGGTAGGACTGCTACACAGCAGTAAAAAGAGCAAATGCATGAAAAAGGATTATGCAAGGTAAACATATTAAGTTTTGTTTAGAGCTAATATGAGGCACACACATGCAAGAGAGAAATCATGCAATTTCCAAAGGAAGTTTAGCTGAATATGTCTCTGTGATGTATCTCAATCACTCCTCTTGCACAGTCTGGGCTATGAGCTTATACTGAGGATTTCTGTTCAGCCTCATTTCCTAGACAGCTTACATAGTATTGCCATTTAATCTATTTAGTATTATCATCCTCTTAACATTTGGCCACCATCCCAGGAAAAACACACAGATAAGAGAAACATTTGCAAATTAAAGGAGAAGCCTTGGAGGAGTTAATTCAACTTAGCTAAACCAGATTCTTTTCTGCAGGAATCTTTGGAAATCTACTTGGATAAATTCAAGGAACTTGTAACATCTATGAACAAGCTGATGTTTGACAGTAGCATGTGCAAATAAATCCACTGCTAGCTTTTAAATTAGCTATCTGGACAACAATGGCAATGAAAACACAACCCTTAAACACATTAGCATATTGTCTGTACATATGGCAATTTCATGGGCAGAATCCCAAGGCACTTTGTGCTCTGATTCTCCGCTCACAATAAAACCCAGAGTGCCAGACATTTACTCTGCTGTTTTCGCTACTGCAGTCATGCCCGAAACTTCTTTTCTGAACATACTCCAGATCTCCCCAGAGGTTTTAATTTTACAATTACTTCCTCTGGGAGGGCAATAAAAAAATATCTGTGGTTTTGAACTGTGCACTTGTAGACTTGCAAAGATGTGTGCTCCAAAACTGCATAGACATCCTCACCTGTAAATTTAGTAACTCTGAAGACAAACACTGAACTTTTATCTTAGACAAAAGAATTCAGGTAAAATCACATGACCAAATATAATTTTTTTTCCTGTAGCTGTTTCTGGAGAAGACAGAATGCAGTATTCTGTATTTTCTGCAAAAAAAGAATGTAAAGGAGAAAGATGTTTCCTTGTTCTTTCTGAGGCCATCCGTCCCATCACAAATTCCATTTAAACGGGCTACAAGAACCCTAGTGCAATCATTAGGGAGAAATGGAACCTTCAGTCATCTCCTTTTCAATCAAACATTTTAAATTAGAATCAGAAGGCTGCACTACAGAAAGATATGGAAACTCAATCTGCTCCTGTATATGAGATAATTAATTCGTGTGGGTGCTACATCAGGTTTATGGGGGGGGGAAGGGATTGCCATAAATATAGAAGAAACTGCCAGTGTACTAAGTAGCAGATTTCCATGAGTGTCTGCAGATTTCTATCAATCTGCATATGTAGACTTCTTCTGAGCACAGCTTCTGACATTCAGATAAAAATAATGGTCAAGAGAGGCGAATGAGACCACTTACATCTATTTTTATCAGCAACAAGTGCTTTTAAATTATCATAGTGGCACTGGCATGCTATGAAAACCTCTGAGTCAATCAGGAAGTAACCGAAAGTAATCAGCAAATTATGGGAGCCTTACAAGTAAAAAAGAGGGGAAATTTAGCTGTGAAACTTGACATGAAGGACAACTGTTCCCTCTGCTGCTCTCAGTATTGGTGAAAAAAAAAAAGCATTGTCTACTTGGCTACCCCTGAGAGTAACAAAAAGGCTTTCAAACCTGATTACAGTAAACAGACAAACCAGGAAAGATAAAAAAAAAAAAATAAAAATCCATCAAAAATCTGCCTCACTGCTTCATTAGGACCATACTAATAAGCACTAAGGGAAACCAGCCACCCAATAAATGTCAGAAGTAACACTTTTAACTGGAAAAAAAAATGGCAGAACTTGTGGTTTTTTCATCTGAAGACTGAGATTCTTAGAACTTGAAGACTGAAAAAAACCCAGACAAAAAAGGTTATTCACTAAAGGAAGCCAAGTTAGAATGCAAACAAATGCATAACCTCTTCTGTTATCTTCCATTATCATGCTAGCACACTGGCCTTGTCTGAAGATCTAATCTTTTGGATAGGCTTTCAATTCTGATTCTAAAGTTCGCTGGAATTGATGAAGATTCAATATCTGGAAGGCAGGGTCCTAAACTTGGGATTTGAACACACCAAAAAGAGTAAAGGGACAGAGCAGGAATCTTCAAGACCTGTAGTTTCCCAGAAGCACCTCTAGTCTCTTTGGCATTGATATGAAGGAAGGGTGATGTCAGGTAAAGACAAGCTAGCCTCAAGTACTGAAAGCTATTAACATCAAGCAAGCCTGCTGCTCAGTGTAAAGCACAACGTATTCCTAACACAGTACTTTTTGGGGTCGATTGCACTGGAAATGAGGAACAGGGAGAAGAAATGATAATAATATTAAGTTCAAAGGTACCAGCAGCCAATGTATGAAGAACAACCAGATTCACACTGACACTTACATGCATTTGTCCTATCTCAGCTTTACATAGTAGGACTGCTCCATCATCAGTCCATCGTGCCACTGATTGCACTACAGTCAAGATGAAAACAGTGCTGCTTTCTTTTTTTCAGCTAGCACAGCAGAGTCTTTCACCACCTCAGCTATTCACTAAAATAGATGACATAGAATTTTGTGCCTTAGAACAAATTCTCTTCCGGTTTGTAAAGGAAGTGGTGGTGTAAGTGAAAGTGAGCTACTTCCCAACAAGCCTCCAGCAAAGACTGCTGTGGAGGAAAGGGTGACTGTGGGACATACTAGGGAGAGCTCTTGTCCCACCACATAGACTGAGCCTCTGCTATGATCACAGCAGTATCACAGAGGTTAGTTTTCAAACAAATAAGTACCTGGAAGCACCCTTAACAAACCTTTTCCCCACCATTTTACCTCACTCTCCTTTGAAATAATTTGCAATTTTTGTGATTTACTAATTGAAGAACTGTTCAGGCCCATAATACTTTTTTCTAAGATGAATCTAACCTAAAGAAAGCAGCCCATGACCCCATGACTGATACACTAACCTGGGATATAGAAGCCCGCTCTGTAGAAGAACAGAAAAGAGATCTGATAATGTGTTTCCATCAGGGACTTCAATTTGAATATTTGTTCTCAACTTACACAGATGCTGCATTTTTCTGCAGCGTTTATAGCATATCAAGCAAGGCAAGAGAAGAGGCCTTCAGGAATCTGTAGAACACAAACCCCAGGTTATGCTCTGAGAACAACATAATAATTTACTTTCCATGTAGGAACTGAGATGTCTCATTTTGCACTGATACTATTTGTCAGGAGCACAAACTCAGCCACAAGAATAGCTTCTGAAAAAACAGAACTAAAGACATAAAAATCCTGTTAATTATAGCAACTGAGTTTTGGTAAACAGAAACATCTGCCTTTCAACAAACAGCATGCATAGGAGCTGTATGTGGATTTGTCACGTTGCGTTAGAAGGGACAAGCATCTCATTTAGCTGTTCACTGAGGCCATGAGAGCATTCTGACAAGCTGTGCTAACATGCTATTAGACTATGCTAGAGACACTCTCGTACAAAATGGCCAAAGTCCATGACAGGCAAAATAAATTACAGAGCATTTAATTGCCAGGGTTTGTTTCTAGCAGTGAGCACTGACTGTCTTTCCTGTCATGGGACATGTCAGGACCTTGTAGCACTGTCAGAGAACAGCCATGTTGTGCCATGCTGTCCTGAGCAAATGGCTGGTGGGCTCTTGGATGATTGCTGGTAGGACTTCTGTGGGGAACTGAAACTGAGCTGAAGCAAACAAACCTCATGACGCTGTAACTACCCCTTAAGACACAGCCTTGAGAAAATGGCTGTTTCTTAGCTCTTCCAGCTGAGACACATGTGCCTAGGGCAGCTCTGGCCATTTGAGCTGGAGCCCTCACCCTCACCAGGACAAACCTCACACGAGTGAGGGCACTGAGGGCCTCAATGGCCCTGACCAGCCTCTCCCATCCTGCCCACAGCCCAATGGCCTGAAGCAGAGCTGGTCTCCAGCTTCCCACAGCCCTGCCGTGCCCAGTCATGGGGGCCCACAACCTGGGCTGCCTTTGGCCTGATCCAATCCCTGCAGCCCTGCCCAGCCACCCTGGGCCTATGTCTGACCCTGGTTCCACTCAGCAGGGGCTCATGCAGACCCACCTCACCCTTGGCAGGTCTCAAGCAGGGTTTGCTCACTGTGCCTCACAAGCTTCATGTTGTCCCAAGCCCTCCCCACTGAGCAAAGCCCTGTGGGGAACAGACCCACACTACTCCCTTTCATCAGGGTGTCAGGGGATTACCTGGTGCCTCCCCAGGATGCCTGGCAGCTGTGAGGGAGGGAGCAGGGCCTGTGTGCGGGGCTGAGAGCAGGCCTCTGCTTTGGAGACTGCTGTGGGGACCAGGCTGTGACCCTGTCATACTGCAGGAGCAACAAAAAGCCCTCTCACTTGAATGGCTTGAAATCTCTGCCCAAACAGCAGCCTTTTGACTTTATGCAAACTTTTTTGCATTGTGCTGCAAAGTGCCAAAACCCACCTTCACCCCACAAATTTCTGTGCCTTGTAGCAGTGCCATTTATCTCATCCTACCCCTACACACTCTGAAAAGCTGTTTGGAAAACTGTGCCAGCATGTTTCCTCATGTTTATTGGTTTGTAATATTAAGAAAATAGTCATTGTGGTGAGTGTTACCTGAAAAAAATTAATCCATGCATGTATGATAACATTGCTATTTTTTATTGAATAGAAAAATATCAGTATCTTAATTTTTAAATAACTTACAAATGATTTCTAGGCATGAAAATAACTGCATGACATGCTATTAATACTCTTATAGTTTTTAATTTGCTGGAGCTGAACTTAGTGATGACAGTGCTTTTATAGGGTCAGATTTTATACTTCCTTATTGCTTTCAGCATGCTGCACCAATCCTTCTGATAGCTGGTTGATAACTATTTCTCAATGAGAAAGTGTTATCAAATGAATAGATAATTCAAGAAATAGTCAGAAAATCACTTTGAAAGACTTGAATCTTTTAAAATATGAGTTTTGAATGACATCACAGTTGCCTATCTTCATGGAACACTAGGCTAATAACTAATGCTAAGCTTATGTACCAATTCCCAACTTCTGCAAAAAGCTAATAGCTGTTAAAGTAAAATAAGGTGATGGAATACAATATTTATAATGCAACCTAAAAGATTCACACACCTATGTATATTAGCCACTCTGCTATTCATTTCCTTACAGGTCTCTTAATATAAATGTCCTTCTACACTGTACCCCTACAGTTATTCTAATTGCTACAGGAATCAGAAATATGGGCAGTCCAGAAGGCTTTAGAGAAAACAGTTATGAAGAACTTCCAGAGAACAGTACATCATTTTAATGGTAAAGAGCTGGCCTAATATTAAGGCTTCACAGTGCCAACAGCCAAATCCTTCTCTGGTGTAAGTCTGTGAATTGACACCACCTGAAAAAACTGTGTAACTGCTCTGCCTTTAAACAGTTCACAGCATTTACCAAAGCTGGAGAGGAACTTGGTAGTTTGCATCCGTTTGTAAAACACCTGTTGCTTTCCTGAGCATTTGTCAGTGAAGAAGAAAATCTTTAAAGATATGATACAGTTGCAGTATATATTTATTTTTCTTTCTCAGTAAATACTCTGTCAAGGGATCCATATTACTTTTAGCACAGATATATTTCTAAAGTAAATTTGCTTTGCTCATGTGCTTCCTGAGTAGTTTAGTAACGTGGGAAACAGTGTTTAGGAGAACTGCAGAGGATTACTGGTTTGGTTACAAATCCTTAATGCCAACTGCTAAAGAGAAAACCTTCACAGGCATTTTTATAAAAATGTATGTTTTGCAAAAGAGGGGGATTTTTGGATAATAGTATCTGCCAAGATGGACGAATTCAGAACCATCTTTTATATGAGAGAGCACTTTTATTATTTATGTAGACATCCATCTTTAAAGTTTGACTGCATTTTTACATGATTTGTTCTGCTTTAACTAACAACAACCTTAAAAGTGCACTTCTTTCCTTTGTTTGACTTTTTTTGGCATTTTATTCCTGTTCAATTATTTTTGATGCTTTCAATGGAGATAACCAAATGAGTCCCAATATTTACTTGTTCTGTTCTTTCTATTCCACAAGTGATAGTTCTGCTGAGCACCCTCGGACTCGACTGGGATGTGTGAGACTTGCTCCTGTTGTGCTTGCACAGGAGGGAATAACTGCCCTCCTGAGCACCTGACAGAGCTTGTTCTGAAGGGCTGGCTTTTCTCTGTCATGCCCTATGTCCCTTGTCTTTCCTCTTCTTTCCAGTCACAATATAAGCAGGACTCACACTTGTTTCATGACTCAGATATGCAGAAAATGTTGGTTCTTTTATTTCTTACATGTGCACCTTGAGATAAACATTTAGGGACCTATGATTTTAAATTTTTTAATTGCTTTTCCTGGGCTTCAGTTTTTTACTTCTGTAAACATATTTTTTTCAATCTCTCACAGTTATAACCTGGATGAGGACATATATCTGATCTATACAGCACAATAACACATCTTCTTAATACTGTTTAATATGGTACTTCTTTTCCACTTGCTGTGCACCTTGAGCAAATGCCATAATTCAGCAGCCTTTGGAGATACAGGCAATAGTGCTTTTACTTGCCCGTATCATTCAGAATATCTCATGCAATCTATTGTTTTCCCTTTAAAATAGAATGTGCCTAAGTGGTTTGTGATATTGTACCAGGTATTAACACAATGTTTCTGGACTGAATCAGAATTATCTCTAGCATTATGAATGTGAAATGCTATTCTTTGATCAGGTTCTCCACTGACCTTGAAATATTCTGGTATTCTTTCCTCGAACACCCTGATTCTACTCAGTTATCGGAGTATTTGTGCTGGCAGCTGGACTGAGTCAGATGCAGATTCTTTCCCCCCAACACAATACCTATTTAGTTAGTTATAGGTATGTCACTGTAACAGCCTCCTGCTCATGTTGGTAATGAGCTCGGAACACAGAACCACAGAATCACAGAACATTAGGGGTTGGAAGGGACCTCGAAAGATCATTTAGTACAACCCTCTGCCAGAGCAGGATTCCCTACACACAGGAACATGTCAAGGTGAGTTTTGAACATCTCCAGAGAAGGAGACTCCACGACCTCCCTGGGCAGTCTGCTCCAGTGCTCTGGCACCCTCACAACACAACTGTTTAGGTTTTGAAAGCATTTGAAGCTTTTGGTTATTTTCAACCACATTTGACGCAGAGGTAGAAAAATGAAAGATACTAAATTTCTAAATTTTGTGCATCTAAGTGCCTAGAAGAGAAGTGTGCCTGAGTGAAGGGCAGCACAGGCTGTTACCTGGCGTGTTAGCAGCCTGCCCTGTCACCACCAGCTTAGGATGTGCTACCCAGGGAGCAGGGGCAATGCAGGAGAGAAGGGTATTAAAAATGCAGAAAATCATATATCATAGTGGACTTGCTACGGCTACAGGAAAGAGGTGAGACAATATGAATATTGGATATTGGATATCTAATGGGTTATTTGATTAGTGTGTAATTGGCAATAGAAAGAAAGGGGGGGGGTTGCTTTGCTGGTCATATAGAGCATGTGGATGTTACAGTCATTGCAGGGAACAAGTGCAGAGAACATCAGACAAAATTTCACAGAATCACTGAATCTCCAGAGTTGGAAGGGACCCATTAGGACCATCTAGTCCAATTTGTATGGAAACTCGTGTTATTAGCTCCACTCTCACAGGAAAACTCGCTTATGGTGATTTTTGCTAGCTATGTAAAGGAAAGTTTGAGCAGAATCATATTCTTCCCTTTGAACATCTGCCCCAGCAACAGGCAGGGGTTCAGGCACACAAACTGCTGACTGGGCAGTGAAACCTCCACTGGAGTCTGAGCAGACGGCCCAAGGCATAGTCTTTTCTGCTACCACAGTGTGTGAACACAGGGCTGCAGGTGTGTGCCCTGAGACATGGCACTTGGGAGGCCCCCAGCACGTGAGGCTTTCTGGCTGGTGAGCCCACTTCCTGGGAAGATCAGAGTTGGATAACCATGAAAACAAACCACAAGAGCAGGGAAACCCCTTGCTACCACAAACACAATAGCGCTCGTGGGATGGGGCCATTCATGCCTTCAAACCCTCCAGGCACAGAAGGGCTCCAGCTCAGTGTGTGGAGCAGGAAGCATGCAGCAGTTGTGTTCATGTTGAAAGAGGCATTTGGGGTGACATGGCCACATTGCTCATTTTCTATGGAGCTGTGTAGAAGGGGATAGTCAAAGTGGTCTAGTGTTAGAAACAGCCACTGTTTTAAAGTGGCCCATGGAACCTGACTAAAAATAACTCTAATTTCAGGTTCAGGCACCTAGGTAATCTAGGTATTTTGGAAAACTTATCTGAGAGGAATCTAGTCTTCACTTCAGAAGAATACTCTGTTCCTGTAATAACAACTCAAACATGCTTTATCACACATTCTCCTGCTGCAGCTCATCATGGCAATAGGATTAGCAGGATACTGCATGCAGCAGGCTCTTTTGTTTACACGCTTAGGGACAACTTCTTGAAAAAGCAGCCCTAAAATTTTCTCACTTTACCACGCATCTGAAAGGAGACCAGCGCTTCCCTTATAAAAGTCACAACCTACGTCCATTCCTCATCAAGATCCATGATCCCTTCCTAAGGGTAGTAAGATGATGAATACATTTAGTGAGTTCTCATCATTTTCCTCTCTATGGTCCTGTTCTACATTGCCTCTGTTGTTTGCTACTATTATTACTTTATATTTGCTTCCAAACGTCCCATTTAGCTCTGTGTTGTTCTGTGCTGGAAACTGCTTATTGCAGTTATTATTGTTACCAAAGAGTTTTGATGTAACTCCTGCCATGAGACCACTTAAAGTTTATCAAAATCAAGAGAGTAATGGCTCTGTAGCTCTGGAAATACAATAAGATGTAACTGTAAAAGGACAGAGTGGTGTTTTGTCTTGGAGGCTTGGTAAATCAAGATTTACTTTTCTTTGATTTTAATTTTTAACTACATTTTCCCCTACTAATCAGTTGTGCAAATTCACTCAGGGATCTAAATCTTTTCTGGCTCATATCTCATGACCTGGAATGAAAATATTGCAATTGTAGCTTAGTGTCATTTACACTTGATGAAACTAAGACAGGTACAAAATTGATTGGGAAACAGCATTCAGAAAGCAGTAAGTACTGAGTGATAGTTTAATTTCAAACTGGAAGAAGGTATTTACTGGGTTCTGCAAAAGTCACCTGGGTCAATATCTTTATTAGTATTGTGGATGATGAAATAGAAAACACAATTTTAAAAGTCTGAACATGATCCCAGGCAGTCAGGGGTGGCAAAGATGCTGAAGGATTACGTTTCAAACTGAAATGGATATGGAAAGGGATCTGAAGAAATCGAAGCAATCCAACAACAATATATGTAAGATGGTACATAGGAATAATCACCTGTGTAGGCTGGAGGCACTACAGGTTAGGTGACAGTTTTGCAGAAAAGTATTTGGTATTAATAGCACATGATAAACTGAAGATGAATCAACAGTGTTTTAAGATAGCAAGCAGCAGCCTAGAAACTAAATGAACAGGATATTGTATGTAAGATGTGGAAAATGATCATGCTCCTCCATGCTCTATTAATAAAATATTTTCTTTGTCACTGTATCTGATTTTGAGCACCATACTTCAGAGTGGAAAAAAAAAAGTAAGTGGATCAAGCAGACAGTCTGGAGCACAGCTGTCCTGGTTTAAATTAAAACCAGAACTGATTCTGTTCAATGGTTTTACCTTTTAGCTAAGGCTCTTCTAAGTAACTGCACTTTCTAAAATTAAGAGCATGTTGTTGCAGACACTGCCTGCTTCTAGCAGTGATAAGAACTAATATTTAGAGTTACTACCAAGGCTTGGTATGCAAACCAAGTTCACTGCTAAATCTTGTGTATCGTTTTGGGGGGTGCAGAGTAAAAGGCTGCACCTGCAGGGAGAAATGGACGGACAGGACAGGTGACCCTAAACTGACCAACAAAATATTCCACTACATGTATGTCATATTCAGTGTAGAGCTGAGAGAACACAAGGGTCAAGCTGCTTCTTCAATAGCCAGCATCCAAGGAGGACTTTGTCCATTCTGCCTTTGATCCCAATCTGTGTGTTCCTGAATTCAGTTCCAGGGTCCAGCCCCTGAATCTGGTTCTCATCTGCTGCTCAATCCAGTCTGTGACTTCCAGCACAGCATCAGTGGTGATGGTGATGTAATTGCAAAAAAAAAAACCAAGGAGGGAAGAGGATCTTGCAGGTGTGAACCGAGGGAAGAAAGCTGAGGGAAAGAACCAACTGAAAGAGGCAGTTAGCACAGAGCAAAACCTGTTCTTCCTGCAGAACTGCAGGAAGTTTCAGGGAAAAAGGGAAAATATAGTATTTGTCAGTTTTCCAGCTAAAGATATGAATGACTACCAAACAACTCTCAGACACAGTAATCTGGATACCTTCAATTTTAAATAAGTATTCCTTATAAGTAGATTATTATTTTGTAGACCAAATAGCGGCCCCTGAGTAATAAGCTGGTGCAGAACACAGCACTGCGTGAGCAGAATTAGCATTTGCACAGCTGGTGATAAAACAAAAGCAAAAGGCTAGTCAACATTTATTTGGATTATTTTGTAAAGGAAAATTAATTCTTGTGGAAAATGCCAGATAAAGAGCCCAGTAGCAAAGTCTCCTTTGATTTCAGTGCAGCAGGATCAGTTCCTGAGCCAAGTTCAACATGCAGAGCCAAGTCAAGATACCATGGGTTCCTTGCCAAAGGGGTAATACCTCTGCCTCAGAGCCTAGGGCTGACAAACTGACTGACCTTTTCAGCTCCTGCCATCTCTAATAAGACTGCCAACAATAATGATACCTAGGGATCAAAACACCCATCTGCTATGCATTAGGCTGAGAAAAGCAGCTGCCTAGATGGTATTTACAAAGAAATGTGTTTAACTCAGAGCTAAGTGTTTGACCAAATGCAATAGCTGCTGTGGGAGGGCTGACTTCTTGGTATGGGGTGATGGTCAATTATTTCATGAGAGAAGGACACTTTCAGCACACTGCAAACAGAGTGCCACATGCAGAAGCAGCATCACCCACCAAATTACAGATATCTGCACTGAGATGGGCAGGAACTAGTTGGACCTGCTTTGGAAAAGCATTTGGTGACTAGATGGCATCCAGAGACCTCTTCCAGCGTAAATGTGTTAACTCTGTTCACCAAACAAAGAGGCCTTGAGCAACCTGATCTACTGGAAGGTGTCCCTGCCCATGGCAGGGGGGTTGGAACTAGATGATCTTTGAAGTCCCTTCCAACCTAAAGCATTCTATGAAATTATTCTGTGAATTTCTGAACTGGTGGTTCTGGACAGCATTATCTCTATTTACTTCTGGTCCTGTAACTAGACAATATGACACCCAGAGGTTACCAGCCAGCAATTGCTGCCACTGCAGCATATGGACTCTTACTGGTCGCAGAGTGTCTCCCTGATCATTGCAGAGATTGCAAGGGTGATTCCAGCCTTTTTAGCTCGTAACAGACTTAGCACAGCACACAGTATTCAGACCATCAGCTCATTTCCAGCATTTAGGACAGATGAACAAACACAACTTTAAAGTTCTTTAAAGTTCTCTAAAGTTCACAACACAAAGTTCTTTGATGTGAACTGTGATTATTCACTAATAAGACCAAGCCTCTTCAGTGAGCTGGAGAAATTAAACTCTGTTGCAAGCTTTGAGTTAGCAAAAAGAGGAGGATTTTAGCAGCCTCAAGCATTATATGTAAAGGTTAAGGTAAAGTTACTTTAATTTTTCTTTTTTCTTTTTCCTCTAAACATACCAAAAAGCAAGTTTATTTTTTCTCAGATGAGACCAGAAACAGAAAACACTGTCAGTGTTCTATTGCTTTGAAAGGAGGAATAGCTTTGAAAGACATTCCAAAAGATAACATTTGAAAATTAGGCCATCATGCCTCTCTCTTTGGGAGCTTCTGCATGGACATCCATAGAAATGCAAGAAAATCCATTTTGAATCCATAAACTGACACATTTGCTTGCAAAAAGAGCCTCTTGATTCTACTTTTTATCAAACTCTCTCTTTATAAAAAGTTATGCAGCCTGAGGAAAAGGACATTTCATTTAAAATCTCACTATCATACCACTCAAAATCTTGGCAGATTTATATTCCTTATTCTATTAGCTCAAATAATTGCAAGTAATGAAAACTGCAGGCAAATACTTGAGTGGAACTGTAGAAGAAAAAACATAAATCAGGGTGTCCATTCTACAAGGTTGTTCTTACATTTACTGATGCATTTAAAAGTCTGCAGTGCCAGGGTTTTTCTCCATTTTGGCATGAACCAGCTCTATAAACATGGGCGCCATCAAAAAGCTTCTGAGTAGTTGGACCTGAAGTGTCATTCTTTGTGTTCACACTGTTTCTCTTCAATCTAATAAAGAATAGGACTGTGCTGGTCCCCCTTGATGAGCAATAGCTTTAATTTTCCTAGTGAAATGTGTCCTATTAAACAGTAAGCACAGTGTTGTGTGGGCATTGCTGCCAAGAGATGTTTGGAAATCAGGGAAGAGGGAAGGGATTGTATTCTTATTTCCTGGATTAAGCAAAAGATTACTGTGAAAGTTGTCAAATAGACAGATTATACTCACATATTTGGCAGTATTTTCTGCCCAGGGCAAAGACAACACTTGATGATTTTCCACAGCTTATACATGAAATTGGACTTTGCTACTGAAGATAACTTTGCTTCTTGAAGAGTACAAGAAATGACAATATTAGCCAAATAATAGTAACCTGAATCAAAACAACAAAAGATGCAAACTACAGTAATTTAAATGCTGACCCTTCTCTCAGTTAAGGTTCACTGAGCTATTGTTCCCAGAGAGGGCACATCGGTGGGTCATAGCAAATGGCTCCACTTCCAGAGCTGTTGGAGAGGAGTCATCTGAACAACTTAACATCCTCCACCTCCAGAGGAACGTTATTGAAACATAACTTTAATCAGAAAGTTCTTTTCTCAAACTGACCTCTTTCTCTTGATTAATTCAGTATGAGAAATAGTGCTGGTTTGTTTTTCATGCCCAGCCCAACCTTCTCTTTTTTACTCAATTTATAAATGTGTCAAATATAATTAAAACTGACAGAGGCCAAGATTAAATCAAACAAACTGTAAACTTGTGCTATTTGGTTGATGTAAAACTTTCACCACTGAAGGCTTTTAAATAAATGAATTCAGCTCTTACCAAGCTGCAGCACTGAAACCTTGCTCCAAGTGTTCGAACTTTGCAGGGACACTGTCAGGTCACCTTAGATTCAAAACCTAATACATGGTTGGGATTCTGCAATTGCCTAAGGGAATTAGGTACCTGACTTCTACTGTAAGTCAATGAGTGGTGGGAAGCAAATTGACTTTCAGCCGGAACTAGGTGCCTTTGAAAAGCCTGTTCATGTCCTTGTCAACAGAAGAGCATGTACTTCGTGGAGATTAATTAACGTACTCCTTTGACACCTACATACCAAGCAAAGCATCCGATACACAAATTGCACAAAATCTAGGACTAACCAAAAAACCCTAACAGCAACCTTGACTTATTTGACTGCATTTTGATTCACTAGGTATTTCCTTTCACTATGTAATAATTATATAGCACAATAATTACATTATTAAGGTGTGGTATAACTATAAGCCCAACTTTGAGGAGATTGCTCCATGAAGGACTTTCAGTTTCAGTTTGCCAGGCTGCAACTTAAGTTTTATTTCAGACATACTCCTGATCTCTTAAGCAAAGATTCAGAGCCTCAGTACATCCAAAATTTTCCCCCCTAAACATTGCTGCACTAAAAAAACCCCATGCCCAGATCTCATTAGCTATCATATAAATTCATAGTAGGCAACAAGGAAACTCAGTAGTTTTGAAAGCAGGTTTCTGTCTTGTTGATTGTTAATGCTAAGCAATACAGCATTAAAATTTAGATTATACAGCTTTGAAATTAGATCCCTGGCTATTTGATTCTATTTCCTTTTATTCCTCATCACTACTTTAAAAACTAATGCAAAAAGTCTGATGTTGTCTGTATTTTTATTGTAACTTATTTTTCACACAGGGTAGACATTGGTCACTCGTATGTTAAATTCTGCTTTCTTTTTGGCACATGCATCTCCACATTTTATGACTTTAATAACCTGATGCTACATTATGAATTGAGCTTTTTGGGATTTTTGTCCAGTGCCCTCAGAAAAAACAACTGTAACAGTATCTTTGGTCTCGAGTCAGAAATTTCCCTTTCCAAACTTAAAAGTCTTCTTATTTATTCCCAAATATTGTCTAAGAATTCTAATGGTTCCTAAGTAAAGCTACCTCATTCAATGCTCAGCATAGCTGTTAGAGATGAGAACTCAATGACAAAGTCAGAGGTCTTTTGGGGACAGGATGACATCATGATACAAAATGGCAGCCACAGAATGTACTGGTCCTTCATCTCTGGAACGGCAATTCACAACTGAATAGAGATGATTAGATAAAATTAGTGCATTTATTCCCTCTTTATCTTGAGTGGACATGAAATCAGACCACAAAACCACTGCAGAGAGCCTTGCAACTGGCAGGCTCAAGTCATGAAGAACCTAGTGCTTGAGAGAGCAGGTCAGGACTGATCAATGAAGGCAGTGCACAGCAAAGATCTCATACAGCCTTATCCAATCTATTTGATCCAGACTATGTACCAGTATCTTGCTTTCATAACATAGATCTTTTCAGATCTATTGAAAATAGCAGATAAAGATTCCTCTGTGGTGGTAGTTAACCAAGGCTCAGTATCACAAAGAATGGAAAGGAGCAATGACACTGTCTCATGGCTTGGGAGCCATTGGAACCATCTGAAGACCATTATAATGACCTGCTACAAGAATGCGTTACATTATAAAAGCTAAATAATCTCTGCTGAATTGACTATACAGATTGTAATGTTTTACCTATTCTCACCAGGGTATGTATGTTTCTCTATCCTTCAATTTGCTTTCTCATCTATTTGCTATGAATATTTCTCTGTGTTTAGATTTCCAGAACCAAATTTTGAAAGCTAATTAGATATGGAAGAATTTGAGTGAAAATTCTATATAGAAGCTAGATCTTTCATTAGCAATGACACAGAACCAATGACTAATGGAAGAAACTTGAATGTTTTGGTTATTTGCCTAAGATGATAATGTGCATTGCCTCAATCATCTGGAAAAGGCAGAAGTGTTGAGAAGCTTCTCCTGTCTTCGGTGCTCAGCAAAATCTGACATTTGCAACTCAAGAGTTAATAAATGGAAAAGAAAGCTGGACTATGTGAGACTATGGCTATTCTGCACAGAATGACAGCCCTGCTTAAGCAATGGGTCAAGTCCTAAACTATTTCTGCTAGCTGGCAGCATGAGGAATACTTCTGTAACAATGAGATCTTAAGGTTACAGGTGGTGAACAGAGGCACTGCTGCATGAATTTAGAAAGAAGGCTTCAGAAAAGTACTTTTCTCTTTTTATATCCAAGTATTTTTTATTCAGTGACAAAAAAGGTCTTGGGAAGAAAAAAGTTCTACCATGTAATATCTAAAAGAACTCAGTGGCAATTTTTTGTTAATATATAATCACACCCCAGAAAAGAAAANGAAAAGAAAAGAAAAGAAAAGAAAAGAAAAGAAAAGAAAAGAAAAGAAAAGAAAAGAAAAGAAAAGAAAAGAAAAGAAAAGAAAAGAAAAGAAAAGAAAAGAAAAGAAAAGAAAAGAAAAGAAAAGAAAAGAAAAGAAAAGAAAAGAAAAGAAAAGAAAAGAAAAGAAAAGAAAAGAAAAAGAAAAGACACTACTAGGGGTATTCCACTGCTGCACAGATAAGTTGATATCAGAATTTGGACTAATGGTTTCAGCTTGAAGCTATCCTTGTAAGAAAGGGAGGAAGCATTTGACTTTTAAACATAAAATTTTACCTGTAATATGTCAAAAGAGTTTGCAATTATTTTTACTTAGTTAAGGACATTTAATATCTGATCTTACTTTATTATATGACAAAAGATCATCTGGCATGGTTTTGGTTTCAAATTAAAATATTGCTTAAAATGAGTACTAAAATGCTAGTCTACAGTATTAGGAATTTAAATAAAAGAACTTGCGGCCAGAATGAAGAAAATGCGTATGATAGTAATTCCTAACACAAATTAAACTGAACCGGCTACCTGCACCGTTCTGTGTGAGAGAAATTAAGAACTGCATAATGATTTTTAAATTCCCTAAAACTGTAGTGTTCTGCAAGGTTTTCTAGCTGTGAGAAAACATTTAAATGTTACATCCTGATGCATGTACTATTCTTTTGAGGGGAAATGGATGAGGTCCTTTGTGACCAATTCTGCTTATTTACACTTTCATTTACTGTTTAGCTTTAATGCATTGCATGATTAAAGGTAAATCAGGAATTCAGCCCAGTATTCCTTGAAGTCTTGCTAGACTTTGTGTTCATTTAAACCTTTATGTCTCCATTTACCTAATACAAAGGATGATTTTGCTGCCATTAAAGATCACCTCTTTTCCTGTTTTCATATTCTTCTCACTGTTATTATGCTTCTCAATGAAGCCTCCTTTCTAGTCATAATGAACACTCAGAGCATTTCATTGAGAAAAATGAGGAGTTAAACATTTTCCATTTCCCTAATCAAGACTCTGTCGTCATCATTACTGAAAGCCAGAAAAACAGGCAAAGAATGACAGAATTACACGAAAGGTAAAAAGGACACTGCCAAAGTGATTTTGTGATCACAGGCACTTATAATAATGCACTGGATGTTGGCATGGAAATCTAATTGCATACTAAAGCCTGTCGTGTAAACTCAGTTACTAGTTGCATTATATAATGTTGATGATCAATTGCTTCAGTCACAACTGAGCAAAGTAGGAACAGAAATTTGGAGACGTTTCTGATAATTATTGTGGAATAATTCATACAACTCATCAGTATGGAAGTTTGCAATTTAATTTGATATTTTTGAAATAGGAACTCAGAGAGACTTAATTCTAGAAGAAAATGTAGCCTAGAAAAAGAAAAGTGCTTTGCAAATGGAAAGAAGGCAAAAGTAGATAAATTTTTATTCTCTCAGTTTTGATAGCATCCTTTTAAAGGGAAGACTAAATTCAATTTTAAAGGCAAAATTCTCTTCTCATTCACCTCACCATAGCTCCAGAATAGTCCTACCAGCTTTCATAGAATTACTCCAGATTTACACAAATATTAATGGCAGCAGAAACTGGCTTTTCAAGCCCATCTGTTTCACAATAGGAATACATTTTAAGAAGTGATATACAAACGAAAATATTTTGCTGGTTTTATTTCTTTAAGTTACTTCTGCAATATCACAGAAAATGTCTGATTCCTCTTCTGGTCTCAGATAAGCTACTTTGAGAAAACAGGTATGACAAGAGCAAAGCAGAAAGCTCAGACTAATCTTTGCCTTATGAGTGTGTTTTGTAGATACATTTGGTTTCTTCCCATACCACAGATTTCTTATCCTTAAATCTGTATTTCACATAAATGGAGGAGAACAGGACATGGAAAATTGATCTGAAGGCTAAATTAAATTCCTCTTGCAATGACTTGTTTGAGGAACAGAAGGAAGATGAGAAAGGAAGGCTGAGGCTGGTACAATTCAAAGAGCAAAGACAGCCCCAACAGAAAGCGACAGCCCCAAAAATGTGTCAGAGGTCTTCCAACAGGAGGTATGCCATTCACATCCATCCCAGCCTCTGGCAACACCCTTTCCTAAGCTATTTCCACTTGATTCACGTTGTTTCTATACTTCTTGAAATATCCTTCTGACTGTTATTACTGTTATTATTTTACCTATCCACACTTGTCTCTGCAAGTCTGTTATTCATAATTGCTAGGGCTCCAACTCCACCAGAGAATCCATTTTGCTTTGAATTAGAGCTCATCTGCCTGGGATAGCCATTAGCAGTTTCCGACAGCTGTTTCTGCATGATGGCCAGTGAGACTTTATTGGAGGCCAGGAAGTCTTTCATGGAGATCATCTCCCCTGACAGCCGGCGTCCGTCTGTGTCACTCTCATTGACAACATCAGTCTCGATGGAGATGTTCCTCCGGCTGCGCACATTTCCCGGCATTACCACATTCCTCCGTGAACGAAATAATTTTCTTTGGCATCTGTGGCAGCACCTGCAGTCCAGCTTCCTTAATATCCAATTTATGGATTGTTTGATGATAATAGAGATCACATTAAATAAGGAATAGATGCAGCACACTCCCATGAGTATGAAGACAAAATTGCCAAAGCGGTAAAGGCCTTGGCTTTCATACTTAATGTTCTGGCTACTGACCAGGTCACCAAAACCGATGGTGCTGAAGGCCACAAAGCAGAAGTAAAGGGAGTCAAAGTAACTCCACCCTTCAATTGGTGTGTACATTGCAGAGGCACAGCAGGAAATGATGAGTGATGCTATGCATAAAATCAGCATGACATAATACACAGAAGGCTTCCAGCCTGCCAGGCTGTCCACGTCAGAGGTCCCTGAGCCCCGTCGGCTGTTATGAGGGAGGACCCCTTTCCTCCTCAGCTGTCTTTCATGGCAGGACTTCATGACGAAGGCTATGACAGTGATCAAGCGCTCCAGGAACAGGTTAAAGAACAAAATGGTCCCTGCACATCCTATAAGGCCATAAAAAATCAGAAAAATTTTGCCTCCAACGGTGGCTGGGGTGGTCATGCCAAACCCTGGAAGACAAAACAGAACGGTTGAAAAAAATAAACCAGTAGTTCCCGTGTCAGGAGTTTTGTCACATGCAAGACTGACAAAGTGGCAGCAAATCCCTGTGGTACAGCTCTGGAAAAAGAAAAAGGACACACTCTGCAGCTGTTACCCACTTGTGCTTGACCATGTCCCAGCAGTATGGGGAAAGACACTCATGTCAGCTTTTCCTCCAGAATCAGAATGAAACAAAAAGCAGAAGTTTTTAACACAAGGTGACATTTTTCTAAGCTTCACTTAGGTCCTGTTGTAAGTGCAAGTGGCATGTCAGCCAGCACCCAGCACCCACTGCAGCCCAGCTGGGGAAGCCCAGGCTGGGAGCACATACTGGTAGACATAGCACCTGCCAGAGTCAGCAGCCCCTCATGGGGGTCCCTAGCAGGTGTTACTGCTGCCCTGAGTCTGACCCTGGTCTCTGTCGCCCATTATCAGCCTATTTTAAAACCAGCATTCCTATTTCCCTGTGTCCCACTTGAAAGCTCGAGTCTCTATGTGAGTCTTAGCAAAAGTCTCCTCTGGTCTCATTCCCTATTGTGGGATTTCCCATGTCAGAGGTGCTTTTGAAATCCCTGAAGTGGGACACTTCAATGGGTTAAAACTATTGGTAAGACAATCTTGCCTTGTTAAGGTATTCCTAAAGGATAAAAAGCATGTCCAGAACATCATTCAACAAACTGGAGTACTACTTGTGACAAATAACACTGCTGTTGCTTTATCAGGATTAGTAAGGGATTACATAACTGATCAATTAAGCCAAAACAATCATGCTGAGAGGACAGAAAAATGATGTTGGAGAAGGAGACGCAGTTATTTGTTTTCCTCTCTTTGTAATTGTGAGATGCTAATTATGAAATAAAGACACTAGGCTCTGAGAAATAAAGGAAATAATATTCTGTGTGATACACTTGCGCTTGGAAGACAGACAGCTACCATGTGAAGAGACCATGTTTCCAACAGCATTGAGCTGCACTCATCTTCCCTTCACTGGAAACCTGCTACCAGCACAGATTCCTCTCTAACGCTGCTCCTGACCCACACAGTTAAGCAATAACCCTTGACTTCACTCCTCTGGCATGACTCTTTCTGAGAGACAGCCCTAAGTGTGGGCTCTCAAGAGCTGCTGCATCACCACCTGCATCCACAGCCAAACCACAGCATCCACAGGACCTACAGGAGGCTCCAGCCTCCTCATCCATTTTCTGTGTTTGAGAAAGCCAGACTGCAACTCCGTTTTGGGAACAGCATGACAAAAGAAAAAAGTTTGTGAAAAGAACTTTTTGCTGTTGTTCCTCTTGGCACACAAATATTTCAACTTACTTTCTACCTTCCCCTTCTGCTCCATGACCTGATCCCCTTATAATCCTAATTTCGGTGCTTATTTTCTGTGCAGGCTGTCTTATATGCAAGTCATGACCTCCACCCTGTGGACAGACATGTAAAGAACGATGGACAAGAGCAGTCTCCTTGCAACTGGTGGGATTCGCCCAAAGCAGCTCGCAGGGATGGTGGGGCGGAGGGGCTGCCACGACCCTGCCCACCCTGGTCACTGAAGAAGAGAAGCAACTGCAGGCTGGGCAGAGATGGAAGGATGGGGAGCCTCTGGCACAGGGTGAACAGCCTTGGGGGCTGGTATATGTTCCCACAGCATAAAGCAAACACCCTGGCAAGAAATGCAGTTAAGGCTCACATTGCCAGAGTGGCATTGTACCTTTGGGTTGCTTCCTACATGCCCCTCTCAGCATTCTGCCACTGGCATCATGGCCAGAGCCTAAGCAACTCAGGTTTATTTGTTTAGTTGACTGGATTTTGTCTCTGAGCTCAGCCCAGCATTGGTTAAAACTCACCAGCTCAGGCTTTACAAAGGCATCCAAATAGGCATGACAGAAAATGCATAGTGAACTGTAAATACCAAAAGATCACAGAATGTTAGGAGTTGGAAGGGACCTCAAAAGATCATCTAGTCCAAATCTCCTGCAGAACATTGACCCAGATAGGCAGTGAGCCTATGAGGGTTACTGTCCTTGTCAGGTCCTCCTCTTCAGGAGGGGCACTGTTTTCCTCCTGGAGTAAATGTAATTTTTTGTTAATTTTTCTGTTTACAAATCTCATACATTATGTAGCAATCAATACTAACATTTTCTTGCTTGCTCAACACATGATGTCTGTCTTGGAGCTCTTCATGTCTGGCTGTAGTCAACATCTATCTTTTTCCATGTGCATTACTTTGCATTCGTCACCAGTGAACTTAATCTATTTTTTTAATTAACTATTCAGTAATATGATATTCTTCTACAGTTCACTACAGTCAGGTTTACAGTTGACAATCCTGGACACTTCTCTGTCTTAAGGAAATGTTATCTATTTATCTATTTTCTTACATTTTTTTATGATCGTTGAAATGTGCAAGTCTAACCAAAGAGCCTCAGAGCCTGTTGTTAATCTGCTTCCATTTTGAAAGCTTAACACTGATACCTAGACTTTTCTTCTATTCTTTTAAAACAGTTATATATCAATGATAGGACTCCACTGCTCATCCAATTAGAGTTTTATTTCTTTAGAGGCTTTGATGAAGACATTTGTGAAAAAGCTTTTTGAATGGCCAGGTATACTGTAATTTTTGTGAGACATGACTTCCCTCTGCAAAAGCTGTAACACCTTTTTGAACATCCCAACTAATTATAATCTCATTTACACTTTCCTAATGTGCCTCTATAAAAGATGGACTTACTGGACTATGGTTTCCAGGAACATCTTTGCAGCCTTTTCTACAAATTATTGTTACGTTTGCTATCTTTTCTTCTCCTTGCACCAAACCTGATTTTAGGCTACAAAACACATTAAGTTAAGCAGCAGTTTCGTGTTTGAGTTCTTTTTTAAGTCCTGCACGAAAAACTTCAGTCCTGGCAGTTTGAAAGAGACTACTCAAATATGAGTAATAGAGGAGAAACCAAAAGTCAAATATATAGAAGGAAATTACTTAGAAAGCAATTAGAGCAGCAGACTGATCCAGTATAACAGTGAAAGATCAAGAAGTTAAACTGCAGACTGGGAAGCAAATACAGGATGAAATTATTAAATCATATAAAAGAGGAAATAATCAGTGGCTGACACTGGGAGATTACTTGAAAATACAACATTACTTCTTGTGATGAAGAAATAAAAGCAGGAAACCACTGCAGGAAAAAATGCTAGCGATTCTTTTTTATGCTATGAGACAATGCTGATGAAACTCAGTGAACTTTATTTTACAAGTTGGGTGACACTTCTTAAAGAAGAGTTATTTCAAGTAGGAATCTAGATTATGATTAAGCAAGTCGGAATCAGATCATTGAATGTTTTTAAGATACTGAAAAGCATTTCAATTGACTTCTTAGCTATGTCTGCAGATATGGCACTGTATTATCACCATGGATAGATATGCATGACAAATCCTAACTTTACCAGCTCAGCAATGAAGAAGCTCTTTTTAGTTAAAATCTCAGGTTTATATTCCGAAACCAGTATGATACTGATTTTCTTGTGTGCCATAATCTATTGACTACTATAAATTGGTGTTATCTTTTCTAGTATTCATCTGAACTGAGCAGCTATGTTCCTTGCAGTTTCATTGTTTCAATGTTTTTAAACATATTGCTTAAGCAATAATTCAGATTTGTTTGCTGAATATTCATACTAATTCTGAATTTCTCTGTAGCAGAGCTACATTTTCAAGTGTTGGAAGGAATTTAAATTCTAAGTAGAGTCAGTAAGTTTTGTAAAGCAATTTTACAGATTTTGTCTTGGTAGCAAAATTTCTACTGTGAAGACTGTTACTGCAAAGTGCTCTAAAATCCACCTGTGTGCTCAGTTTATATTGCATATTCCAAAAGGATGCAGGTTATTTATACAAAAGAACAACTAAACACATCAACAGTGTAATATAATCATGCTTCACGATTTCCTGAAGCAAGTACTAAGAATAACCGAAGAAAAGCAATATAGTCAGTTTGATAAGGAATGATATCCAACAGGAAGTTCTTCAAAAGCAGATTCCTCAAAACAGAATGTAAATATTGAATAACATTAAGCAAATATTGATCTCAACCTAATAGTTTTGAAATGTAACAAGAGGAAACAGGCATCAACTTTCTGTAATAAATCAACTCTATAAAAAATCTACTTTCTCTATTTTCATTCCTCAACACCTTGATTTATCAGCCTCTGAAAATCTAGAAAAGCTTAATTTAAATCAGCATCAGCCTCCAAAAGCCAGACCCTGGGATGAGGCTATGTAGCCATTCCACCCAGCTGTTCTCCCTCCACCCAAGTCCTGTTCCCCAGACTCAGCAAAATATCTCTCTTTTCTGAGAGGTTTCATTTCCTTTTTCAATATGTGCAGTTTGCTGCTCCTGCCTTTCCCACAAAGAGGAAGTGGGTAGTAAGACAGGGTAACACTACAGCAATAATAACAAATCTTTGTGATGTTAGAAATATAAAAATCATCACAGAACAGCTTTCCAGTTTAATTGACAATCAGGGCTCTTCATCTGTGATGTTGTGGCTGTATTCTTAACGTAGCTTCTCTTTATTTGATTAACTCTTTTCCCTGTTTTTCTCTATCAGCTCTACTTTGGTCATGACTCACTGGGGAAATGATGAATTTCATCATTGGAAGTCACTGGAAAATGACTGAGGATAATGACAGGTGTGAACCAAGCTAAATAGGATCAAGACTTTCAACTACAGTGAGAAGATCATAAAGAAAACAGTAATTAGGAAAAAGAAATATAGAAAGTCTTAGAAAGACTGATATTGACCCTCCTCCCCATAGACACATTCTGCTCCCACCTATCTACATAAGGATATTTTGTGCTTCTAAAAGAGAGGCAGAAGAAACAACTCCAAGAGAAGCTGTACTTCAAAAGACTTTTTTGAGAAACTGTCCTGTATTGTGTACTGTTCCTGCAGTGTGCAGCCGCTAATAATTTGGCAAAATTCACTTCTGCCACGATAGCCTACTCTGGTGCTCTCTAAGCAGAATAGGTAGTCTAGGAAAACAGTAGATCTACTCAAGTAATTGTCACCTGTAGGAACTCCTGAAGGAACAGCTAAAGCACTCTCAAATCATGTCACATTGCCCCCCTTAGGACACTCCTTCATCAGTAAGTGAGGGAGTCCTGTTCTGGCAATGAACGAGGGCATTAAGTCCTTTTTCCCAGGAAGAGAAGATGACACATTTCTGCAAAGACTTTCACTGTGCAAGAAGACATGTGCATGGAAGCAGGCACAGTGCTGTCACAGCTCCCTGACAGCAGTAAACTTGGACTTGGGTCCAATTTCTGATAGGAAAAAAAAATTGCCTAGTGTGGTTCATTTTGATAAGTGAATACAGAAAACCACCCCCACACACACATACGCACACAAACACCTCTGCAATTTCCCATCAGTGGAAGATCAGCATTTGACTGTGAAGCTGGCTGCTGAGACATACATTCATGCATGTTGTCACAGCCATTCATTTCAACATCTTGATCTTCTCTATGACTAAGAGGGGAGAAGGAGCTAGTCATGTCCCAAAACTCTCATTTACTGCAACAATGATTTGACAAAATAATATTTTATCAGAGGCAGCCTGGTATGTGGTAGCAACAAAACACATTGACAACGCTATTTTCTTGTGCAGATGGCTATGTGGTGAAGTATGGCTGAGCCTGCCCAGGAAGGCAGCGATATATGGCTCTGACAGTGCTCCTTTGTCCTATATGCTTTTCTGTTTCCAAACCTGCCTGCCCAAGTGAGCTCTGAGCTTCCCACATGGGCATCCCGAGTGCTCCGGAGCTATAAAAGCTGGAAATGTCTCCAGGGCTATTAGAGCTGAGTCATATCTGCAGATATACTGCTACACTGAGTGACTGGCTGCTTCGTGACCTGGGACGCTGCCTGGAGTGCTGTTGCTGCTGCTTCCTTTTGTGCCAGTCTGCACCTGCAACGCTGTGCTCAGGCAGGCTGAGAGAGATGTAACCTTTTGCAGAGCTCCTAGCAGGGTTAAGTCCATTCCAAAAGGACAGTATTGATGTTGAAACTAATGATACAAGATATTTTAATGAATCAATAAATACAGCTACCCAGGTGCAGTCTACACTTTCTCGAGAAAGATTTATCAAAGATCTTTTGAGACTTTTTTTCCCCCCCTCTTAACTTTTTTGGAGAGTCTTCAAACCTGGCAGACAGCACTCTCACCGCTCTTTCAATGAGGCTGAAAGGCAGGAGGGAGATAACTGTTTTCAGGACAGCATGAGTCTCATGCTCAGTCTGTGACGCTATAGGGATGTAAGAGTTATGTGAAAGATTGTGCCTAACATCTCCTTGCTTCTGAGAAAAACCTTCTGAAACCCAGCCTCGCAAACAGATGTAGGTTAGTGTCAGGTCAAATGTGCGAATGGGGCTTTAGAGATTGAAACATCAAAATCTTGGGGATTTCACTGATTTCTTTACGGAAAGCACCAGAAAAACTGATTTTGTGTTAACATACGTGAGGCAATGTCTGTATTTAGAACAGTCAAGTTCAGTTCACAGTGAGTCACCATTAAAACCTGCCTAGAGAGCTGGATACCTGTTACTGCCCTTCTCCCGTTTCATATATATAAACTGTATGCTCTGCCTTGAACAGAAACTTAGCTTAAGAAAAGCTTCCAATCTTAAAGTAATCTAAAAGACATAATTAAAAAAACATTCTAAAGGGACAAGAGTGGATGACAACTATAATAAAAAATCCAACTTAATAGACAACATTTTCATAGGTCTGCTGGTACCTCTGGTCTGTTAATAATGTCTGTGTAGCCAGTGAATAACATGTATCATCTACACTACTTCCCAGCCCCTGGTAAGGCAGTAAGTGTTCAGCTCCCTGAGCTGTTGGCAAGTGTGATGCAGACACCAGCTGCCAACTCTGTCCTCCATAGAAACATTCATCCCCAACAGTGACACCAAGTCCAGTCTTGGCAGGGCTTTGGATGCAAACTTGCATATACATGGCCTAAAGACAACCTGAAACCCTCTGCTGAAATGTGCTTAGCAGCTGGTACCTTTGTATGGGTACTGCAATAATGACAAATGTTACTTCTGTAAACAAGTAGCATCAGCTAGAATTCAGTGAGTGAGGCTGGTAGTGCTCCTGTCTCCCTCTTTCAGGCCTCTGGCAAAAGCTGCAGCCCTAAGGGCACAAGTTGAGTCTACTGCGAAACAGCTTTTTGCCATTTCCTTTTGGAGAAATTAAAATGCCATAAAAAACCCCAAAGTTCTATTTGATGCCTCAATAAAGGTATGCTAAAGCAGTAGTATTTCTGTTGTTCAGAGTAGATAAATTAAAAATAATTAGTTGCTATGTGTTGGAGATGCCCAGCCTGTACCTTGAGAGGAGGGTGTGCCCATTTGTCCAGCCTGACTGCAGGAAACCAGGTGACTCATCTGACCCTGCCACTAACTCAACCCAACACAGAAGTCCTCTCCCTGGGATGGGTGCTAACACGCCTCACAGAGACTGGCAAAACTGTGGTAAATACATGTGACTCAAGTCAGAGCAAAGTGTTAGATCTCTCCCAGTGGGCCAGTAGATAATTTAAAATTAACTGTTTTTCCTTAAAATTGTAACTGCTGCAATATTCTAAACTCTAAGTTATGTACATATTTATTGAAGGAACAATAAGGAAATATGGCAGAAAAAAAGTTTCCATAGTTAAAAAATGACATGCCTCAGGAGGCAGTTTATATAACACAGTAAAAAAATTACAGTACCACCAGTTTCATTCCTGTTAAGTATACCAATAAAATAAATCAAAATTTTAATCACAACAGAAATATATTCAATTTGAAAGCCAAAGGCTTACACTTTTGTATTTAAGGTCTTTGAGATATGCAGCAAGTTTGATCTGCAATGTAAATTTGTTTAAAACTTAGTACCAAAAGAAGTCTCTGTAAACACATATTTATTGGGAAAAATGCTTTATAACATTGGCCTTCCCTTACTTATCCCAGAAGAGTATGTTCAGAAGAGAGGTTTATATTGTATTTATGTATGTATTTTTTGTGATGTGCTGAAGAATCAAACCAGACCTAAAGTTCTTGAAGAGTGACTGAAACAGGGGTTAAAAAATATTGTTTTGTCTCGGTTCCTTACAGCAGAAAGAACTTAAAAGAACATGAATGGATTCATATATATAAAAAAGTGAAAATTATATATAGAGTCAGATAAGCATGTGTATATATGATGAATACATATGCAGGTATATATAAACCTCTTTTTTTTCTGTCGAATAGTCTACCTTACTAACAACAGGCAGTAACTTCAAGCCACAATTCATCTTGACAGGATAATTGTTTATCTGAATTGTGAATGTAATTAACATTGTTTCAAGGGTTTGTTTTCAGTCAGTCAGTTTGTGTAAACATAATAGCATCAGATATTAAGGAACAGGAACATAATGTGTACTAAAAAAGCTGTAGGTTCATCAACACTCAAATTTTCCTTTTAAATACTGCAAATCTGCCTGTATTTTAGAAGTTTTCAAAGATTAGTTTAAATTTGCTTATTGTGAATTTTATTCTTGGTATAAACAGCTTTCCTCTGGAGTAAACCTTTAGTGCTTCTTTGCATTTAGAAGAAAAACTATAGGAAGTAAAGCAGGTTTTTTGTTTTCCTTCAGTAGAAGAAAGCAAGTGAGAAAATGTTTATATCCTCTTGGTAACATGACCCTGGGGAAATGCTGTTAGTGGCATTCTAGTGAAAGAGATTTTCTAAAATTAATCCTCTTCCATGGCTTTAAATACCAACACCACCGGAGCAATTTAATGCAACAGTGTCACTTGTGGTTCAGCTAAAGCAGAAAGACATCAGCTGTGAGCGTTAAGCTCAAGAAAGTAAAGAAAAAAGATCTCCAGCATTACAAGCTGGTCACAGTAAGGCAAAGTAATTTTGGTAACATGAAGAAATAGTATATGTGCATGTGTGTTTGTGTCTGATAACATTTTCCTAATCAATTTCAAGCCTTATCTTGATAGCAGAGAGGAAAGTTGGGAGCCACCACTACCAGAACCACCATGTGCCAAGGATCTCAGCATTGCTACCTCCAAGGAATGGAAAACTTCACCCAGAAAACTAGGTTAGTCTGATGGTTGTATACATCAAACTGAAGGACAGATCAAAAGAGCATCACATAAAAGACAGCACTAACACTGCCTTAGTTCCTTGGAGACTGACAGATGGCCTCAAAAAGCTAAAAATAAAGACAAAAAATTCACAGTTCCTAAGCAGCTGCTGCAGGGACACTGCAAATGTAAAGCAAGGACCATAAGCTCACATCATATAGAAAAGGCTGTTGGTATGGTATGTAGTAAGAGGTCTGAAATATTCTGTATAAAAGTGGAAGCAGATACTACTATTGTGATTAGAATGACAAAAACTGGCAGAAAATGCTGACAGCAAACATTATCAGAGATTCAGTGAATATTTATCACTGGGAAATTAGAACCATAGAATTGACATGTGTGTGAGTGCTTGTGATAAGCATATGATGAACCTCAACATCTGTTTTATTAACTTCGAATTTCTTATCCATCAATCTGTGTATCAAAAGCTCAGAATTATGAAGGGGCAAAGCAATTTCTCACACTATTTGGCATTTTGAAAGCAAAAACTTATGCTGGGAGTGGGGCTGATAGATGAACACTTGGAAATAAAACCCTAGTTTGTGAAGTAATCAGAGAACCACAGAAAGGTTTGGGTCAGAAGGGACCTTTAAAGATCACTTTGTCCCATCCCTATGCCATGGGCAGATGTCCCTACCCATGGCAGGGGGTTTGGAACTTTCAACTAGAGAAACTAAATCAGGTTGCTCAACCTGAACAATGTCAGGCTATTCCAAAGAACACATCACCTACCAAAGTAGTGTTATTGCTACCAGATGCAAAACTGTCAAGACTAACTTAGAACATCATAGGGAAGATAAAACCCAACCAAAGCATAATCAAAGAAATGTGACAGCAATCAGAGAATTTTGGCTTGGAGAAAAGAATAAATCATCGCTGAAACAGCATGCTGGCTTCTATCAACACAACAACAAGGCATACAGCTTTGTTTTCGAAATGTCGGGCTTTTGCAAAGGGAAGGACTTGCTAAGTCCCTGGCTTATGGATGTCCTAAATGTAATGCACGTCTCTTCCTTTGAAGCCACAGGTGCTCTATTAGTGACAGGTCTAGTGGCTTATGACTGTAAGACAAGCCTCAGTTCAGTGCCCCAACCTACTCATATGATTTTACAGATCCAAACATTTATGTAAAAAGGAATCTATGTATAAAATAGGACAGGGTGGGTTTCACTGCATTACTCCAAATCCTCCATAGCAACTTTGGCTTGCTGTCAGCATACTGTGCCATTGCAAATGTTAAACACAACACAATACCTACTGCAAGGACTGATTCTCTTCTTGCCTGTCTAGATGATGACCAATTCTGCTCTCTCAGAGTATACTCAAAATCTTTGCATCAGCTGCCTTACCAATGCAAACAGTTAAAGAACAAGATAACCATGCAGAGGGTAGAACTGAATCAGATTATAACAAGATGTTAAAGGGTGGTCAAAAGCTATAAAGCTGGGTGTTTTGTGATGTAACTAGACAAGTAATGTACTGAGGACATGTGGGGTTTCTGGAGGAAAATGGACGTAGCTGTGAGCAATCTTAGACATTGTCTGACAGGATTCTGTTCCCAGGTGAAAGCATGCTGTTTAGGACACTGTTATTATGAGAAAGCCTGCAAACTTGGACTCTGTACTGTATGAAAGTATGCTGGGGAGGCATACTCAAAGACAGTGTGTTTGTGCAGTGCCAAAATAAGGAGATAAGTGGCCTTGCCACCTGCAACAACGAGAACCTGACAGGAGGAGTCAGAGGTGGAGATTGATGCCTTGTGGGTCTTAGCAAATCATATGTAATGTTTAGGCGAGTGGACAATGCATGTAACCAATTGTAATTTGAGCTATCACGTGGCACGTATGTAGAAAATGTATTTAAGTAGAGTGTGTGCTTAATAAAACTGACTTATTGCCGTATTCATAATGGATCGAGGGCTAAGTCCGAGACTTCCGCGTTGCCTACAAGGACACCCCAAAATCAGAGGATGGCTGAGGTTGGAATGGGCCTCTGGAGACTGACAGAGAAGACTGAGAGGGGACATTATCAATGCTTTCAAATATCTATAGGGCAGGTGTCAAGAGGATGGGACCAGATCGGCCAGTGGTGCTCACTGATAGGACAAGGGGTAATGGGCACAAACTCGAACATAGGAAGTTCCACCCGAACATAAGGAAAAACTTCTTTTCTTTGAGGATGATGGAGCACTAGAACAGGCTGCCCAGACAGGTTGTGGAGTCTCCTCAGGAGACTCTCAAAACCCACCTGGATGTGTACCTGTGCAACCTGCTGTAGGTGAACCTGCTTTAGCATGGGGGTTGGACTAGATGAATCCCAGAGGTCTCTTCCAACTCCTACCATTCTGTGATTCTGTGACTAGCCAGTCCAGTCGCCCAGCTAAGAGCAGGGCCTTCCATGCAGAGGAGGTGTCCAGTCAGATGGGAATTCCTCTAGAGGATAAAAGCAATGACAGGCTTTCCAGTCAGGTATTTTCAGGTTCATGGAAATAAAATCATACTTTAATGATATCTAGAAACAGAGATGTTCACATATGCAAAGATAAAACTGAAGTAAAATTGTGAAACTGCTTCTGAAATGCTATTGATTAAAGGTTAAACACTAAATAGTAGCCTTTGAGAGAACCACAGAAATTGTTTATTTACTTTTTATCTGCTTTATGAGGTTTGTCTCTGCAAGTTTAACTGAATTGCCATATTTTGTTTGTGAGAAAACCCTGTTGGAAACAAGCTGTGTCAGAGGGGCTCTCACCTCTGCCCACAGGTATCTGCAGCTACCTAGCCAAACAAGGAAGATTATTACCAGAGCTCAGTATTTGTGAGCCTCCAGGAGAGGCAAGCTCTTCTCTGAGCAATTATCTGAAGACAATTATTGAATTGAAATCATTAAGCCTGAAAAATGTGAGAGTAAATACTACAAGGGGAAATCCCTGGCTGAACTTTAAAGAGATTACATTGACTTCGGAGTGCAACGTATGAACTCACTTTCATCTTAAAGGCTTGAAGCTCTAACCTAGGGCTATGTCCCAGTCCCTGTGCTATGAAACAGCCACTTAAGAAAGGCTCACAATTTGAAACCTTGGAGTTAAATGAAGGAAAAGCATTTTTAAAAGCACTAAGTGAAATTTATCACATGAATCATCCTACAGATTCCAGATTGTTTTGGAAGATGGCTTTTCCCACTCTTTCATAAACTGCTAAGCCTGGAAGCAGAGAGGTTCAGCTGTTGGCTGCCTGTGTACAACATCATTCTTTGTAAATACCTTTCTCACAGATGTGTTGTGGTTTACTTGACACTTTTAATGCTGATCAGTAAAGTAACTACAGTTAATGAAAATGATTTTACAGATTCTCTTTATGAAGATACTGAAGTGAAGAAAGCTTTCACTATGTATGTTTATCCCAGGCACTAGTTCGTAACATGTTCTACCAGGGGAAGAAAAAGTGCATGAATAACTCTTAAATATCAACTCCTTTCATTTTAAAACAATTTATCATGAAACGGCAAAGCAAAGTCCTGGCTCTTCTAGGAATTCTGAAGATAACACCTGTACAGGTAGTAGGTTTAAATGCTTCTAACCTCATAATTCACAATTCTTGCTCCCAAGTTGAACAGTATGTTTTACTTTGGAAAAGAAGCACAGAATTAAACAACACGACTGTAAGCAACCAGTGTCGTTGCTAACTTTGAAAAAAAAGTCTGAAAGTTTTGAAGCCAGTTATCAAGCCCTTTCTGCACTAAAAGGACTCTGTGCAGTCTTTTGTCTCTCTATAATGGCTTCCTGGAAGCCACATCCAAAATAGTTTGCAATAGTGCTTTGATACAGCATATAATACACATGCTGAAAAAATAGGTGCAAAAGTCTGTGCCACAAAGGAATCTCTTCTAAAACAAAAAGCCTGTCAGTGAAGTAGTGGAAGAGGGAGTTTATCCGACTTCCATAGAGGGAGTTTATCCAACTTTCATTAGTGGCTTGTTTTCTTCTGAAAACAAGGCCTGTGAACTACACAGGAAAAATAAAATTTCACCCAGCCAGGAGCCAAAGAAATAAATAATTTCAAAATCATAGCAACTTCTTTAACAGGGAGAGAAATCTTACATTCTCCAAAGGACAGTTTGAAATGAACAGTAAAAGATTAAACTTTTATGTTGTTGTGTTTGAAAAAATTTCTCAACATCTATGATGTAAAATGATATAGACAATTAACCCTATTCTAACAGAACGGGGAGACCATAACTGCCAAAGTCACACAAGTGCAAAATAAGGAAAAAGAACCCAAACCCACACCAGGCTATTATGAGTACAGAATGGTTTGAATATGCATTAACATTAATAAGCTGAATGACCAAGTTAGACGGTCCAGTACAAAAATGTTTTCTCAAACAACAAAAAGGAGCTGTAGACCAAAAATTGGTTAGTAATTATTCCCATGCACTCAGTGTCAACAAGGCTGTTACAGTTCCTAGGCCCCTGACACTTCAATGAAAACTATGGCTGAACTAATGATGCCATGTTTTGCTGTGTGCTGAGTGTTGGTGCCTTCCAGGATCTCTGAGAATACCCAAAAATCTGCATCACACACACTGCATTTGAACAAATCACACCACTGTCCCTTCCTCTCTGTCTTCCTAGAAAGTGAAAACCGACTAAAATACTTTTTGCTTTGAGTGTGTATATATATATATATCTATTAAAAAGATGTGATTTTAAAGTTTTAATAAAATTTTGCTTTTAAAAAATGTTACAATGACTGTTTTCTTAGAAGCAGTTAAAGCAAAACTAACAAAAGAATAAAACCAGCCACCAGCTGTCTTGCAGTCCCACAAGTGATGTTTTACTTAGAAACATGACAATCATGTTCTTCACCAGATGCATATCTGGGCTTGCTAAAACATGTTGTTAGCTAATCTTGACATGTTTATGGCTTTATAATTTATTTTTTACAAAATGCACTAAAAATCCTCTTTAACAGAAGCACAGGAATAACAAACTTTAAGTATATACAAATGATAAATTTTTCTTGTTGAAGTAAGGAAAAAAAGCACCCAATGCTGTCCATGAGTAAGAGGGTTTTAAGTATCCAGAGCAAAATATAACATAAAATTCATTCTTAGTTGATCACTTAATGCCTATTCTGGAACAGTATATATGGTTCAGGGAAAGAGGAATGAAGACGTTCTGACAAGTGAACACCAAACTAAACCCCATCCCTCTCTATGAATGTGCCTTGATAATGAATCCAAGGACATAGTTTTGAGTGTCAGGATCTTTTCAACATCTACTTACAAGCCTCAGAACTGACAACACAATGTTTAAAGCTGAAGATGTTTTAGAAGACCTTCTACTGAAGACACTACTTTCAAAAAACCTGACACCTAGCTTACAGAACTACCTCAAGAATTGCACTACCAGTAACTGGTCCAGCTGTTTGAACATCTGTGTGTCATTACTCTATAACCCATTCAGTATTTATCAGTGAGGAAGGATTAGCAATACCTTCACCTTCTTCCCAAATCCTAGTGTGGGTGAAGCCTGTAGCTTATCACTTGCTGTCTGAGTAGCCATCACTGACTGATGGAGGCAAAGTGATCCAGTTGTTTTAAGGAGCTGCTTTTTAGACATCCACATTTCCACATCACATTCCAGCTCATGGGGAGGATAATTTGTCCTTCTGCTGGGACAGGACAGTTTTCTGTTTGAAAACTGCTGCTTTGAGTATAGCCCCAGCCTGAGCAGCCGATTGCTGCCTTCTCTTCCAACTGGCCACATCAGGAAAGGAAGGTCTGGCAACTCCAAAATATTTATGTTCTTTTACACGACTTATGAAAATGCATTTCACCATCTCCTCTAAACCAGACCTAATCCTTATTCCTACATCAAAGACTGTATTAAGACAGAACAACACACTTGGCATTCCTACCTCATTTCTTATCACTGCACATCAGGTCTCACACCCAAAGAGTTCTTATATTCTATATAAAGAACATGATGTGATAGGTACATGCTTCCCAGATTTGACTTAATAGAAATGTCAATGTCATGGGAAAGATAAATGAATTAAATAGAAAGTTAGAGCATGGGTCAATATGACATCTGCTTGTGCAAACCCTTCCCCAAAACCTTACTGGCAGTATGAGAAGCAGCTAGTTGAATCTTCAATTAAACAAGAAGCTTTGCCATTTGCAAATATTTGTTCTGTGTTAATCTGAACACCAAGGAGAATTCTACATTATTAGTAGCTCCTTTCACATTTTCAAATCCTTCCTTGCTGAAGCACTTCCACATAAATTGTCCTTGCCATCTCCTTCCCATACTTGCAAGAAACACCCTTCCATTTCAGTAAGAGGAAAGTCAGAGTGAGCTAATCAAAATTAATCTAATCAGTTGAGGCTGAAAATATGTTTCTTAAAATCATGTTAAATGCTTGAATTTAGTTGCTTATTACTTTTATTTCCAGTAAGCAGGAAAATGCAGTTGACCAAGCAGCAATTACACAATAGTTTTAGCCATATTTCTGTACTCACATCTTAGGAAGAGAAGCTTTACCATTAATGTTTTGTGATAAGAGCAGATATCACATTGCAGAAACAAACTATGGAAAGCAAAAGAATAATGTGGACCAAGAACCACATATACTGATGTTCTGTTCTACTCTTTCCCTAGGTTTGTTTATTGGGACAAGTTGTATTTAGTAGCTTCATCAATGACCAGGAAAAGAGAGCGCACTGTGAGATCTCCAGGTATGTGGATGACACTAAGCTTGTTTAGGTACTGAAAAGCCTATGACTGCAAGGAAGGATTTCACAGAATGTAGTAAGTTTGCAGAAAGTTAGCAGATGAACTTCAGTGTAGAAATGTAGGGGAAGACAGTGAGGGAGAAATAACCTAAACCATGCTTGCACAATGCTGAACTCAGACCTGGCAATTTCACCATGGCAAGATGATCTTGGAGTCACCACTGACATTTCTCTGAAATGACTGGCTCAATGTGCAGTAGCACTCAGAAGTGGGGAAAAAAAAAAGAGAATAAAAAAAGGGCACTAAAAGTACTCAAAATAGAAATGAGGGCATCATTTGACTGATAAGAAAGAATCTTGGCATAGAATTTTGAACAGCTTTCTGTTCTGGCCTCTACATCTCAAGTAGATACTGGAGTTAAAGAAGGTAAGGAAGGATGACTACACTGATTAAGAGAATGGAACAGCTTTTTGTATGAGCAAATAACCTCTCTACTTAAAGTGATGAGCTGAGTCTGGATATGATTAAGCCTTGCAAAATGCATGCAGTAGAAAAGCTGAGTTGGGCTATGGTATTGACTAGATTCTGCAACACCAGAACTAACACATCATTCAATTAAACAAGTAAGAAACTGCTTTAAAGCTTAAATAAATTTCTTTTTTAGACAAAGGGGTTTGAATGTCTAGAATTTGCCTCCAAAGGAGACCATACAGGCAGGCATTATGAGCAAACTCAAAAAATAATAGGACAAATTCATAGATACATGGTCCATGAGCAGAGAGTAACTGGAGTGGGTTAGAACAGGGATATTAGCAAACCAGAATTACTTTACTGCATGTCAGTTTAAATTGGAGTACAAGATTCTATGGTTAAAATATATAATTTGAATTGAAACTCACTTTAGTGTAAGATGCATACTTCCCTTCAATGCAGAACAATCAGGACTACATGTATTTCAGTTTTTGTTCACAACTTAATTACGAAAATACACAGTGATGTGTAGATGACCTCCTACATCTTCTGCCACAGCCAAGGCCTTGGATCTTGTGAGGAAAAAGATGTGCTGTTCTTGTACAGAACATTCCACATCTTGTGCAGAACATCCACAATTTCAGTTGAAGGCTTTGCTATTTTTACCTTGGAACAATTGAGTCTGAGGAGATCTCTGATGATTTAGGCAAAGACACCATTTGCCTTGCAGCCCATTCAGTGTAAGGATTGGTAGCTGCATTTAACAGGGACTTTTCAGGGACTTCAGGGAGGTTTATTGAAAGCATCAATGCCTATGATATCTTTTTACTTTGGTACATGATGAAATGCAAATTTAAACAAAACAAACTGCCACCTTTTATATATCCCCATAAAAAGCAAATGATAAAGTTATGAACTCATCCTTTTAAGAAGGCTGTTCGGTTATGCTTCTTACACTACAAATGAATATTGCTTTACTTGTTGTACTCAAATAAGCAAATTAAGAGTATTTATTATGGCATCCTCCAATTAATTCTATTTTAAATAGGCTATTTTTAAACTTAGCAGTGTGAGGGCAGTAATTCAGCACAGTCACAACTTAATGATGTAAGCAGGTGTGAGGAAATGATCAATTTTTCCAGTGCTGCACAAGTAGGCACATGCTAAAACAGCCTGCACAAGGATCAGGTCTTCCACAATGTAATGATACTGACTGGTGGAGTACAGAGGTCTCTAAAATGAAACAGCTTTTACTGCTTTGGCTTGTAAGATGCTAGTAAATAATTTTAAAACTTCTGAATTCCCCACTTTACACAACTGTTGCAGCAATGCTTACTTTGGAATGGGGCAAAGCATACAGTACTGCCTGTACTGATCCTCCAAGAGCTGGATCAGGCATACAACTTTGCAGGTTGAACCAACTAAAAAAGTGAAAACATGGGTTGACTGCTTTGAGTAGGAAGGTATCTGTGAATATTTGAGCTTTTCTACCCACTGCACTTGTTAAGGAAATCTAGGCTCCCACTACCATTTCCATAAGCTTATCCTCCAGGATTTACACACCTACTATGCATTTTCCAAGTGTCTCTAAAACACATGCTTCATGTAACAAATAGAAATTCACTTTCAGTTTGAAAAGCTATAATATACTTCTGTTTCACCATGTTTATTACAGAGCTGCCACATACACTTCTTTTCCAATTTGTATTTAGACATGTTAACAGCCATAGTGGTAAGAACAGAAATAACAAACTCCCTCCTATTGAGACAAGTTCAGCATAATGCACACCAACTAACAAAATGAAGGCATTGTTAGCATTGGTGAGGAGCAGGCTTGAGGACTTTGAAGCTTCAATGCCCGGTTTTGAGCTGCACTGCTATTCTGAGCCAAGGGAGTGAAGTAGAAACAACAGCCCAGAAGAAACAACTCTTAAGAGAAGGTAAAAATGCAATAAAATGGCAAATCAAGCAGTCTGCCAGCAAAAAAATCACAACCAATGCACCAATGGGCATCACATTAGGAGTTACCACTCCCAGCAGCAGATGTGAGTTTTCATGCTTCCTAAAATGAGGGCACAGAGGCACCTGTTCCACTGAGGACAGGGAGAGGATGGGGAGCAGAAGGAGAGTTGCAGAGACTCAGCAATCAGCTCTGCACTTTCCTCTGTTGGCTTTTCTCCCCTCATTAAAGATAGGAGCGGACATCTGCAGAGCGAGTGTTGTCCATCATGATCAATTTACTACATTCCTCACACTAACCAGGCACTTTTATTATTATTTATTTTGGAACCATCAGGGAAATTCATGCTTAGTGTCTCTAAAGGCACTTGCAGAGTGTCTGACAGGCATTTGTAGAAGCCAGTTTAATCTAAGAAGTTCTACTGTCCAGGAAAAGAGCAGATAATGTTCTGCACAACATTAACACAAAGTAACAGAAATGGCTATACACCTTAATTTAAAAGTTAACTTTCACCTTCAGTTGCATTGCAATTGCATTTAGGAGTCTAAACTCCATAATTGCCACCATGCCTCAGCTTTGGTAACCTTCCCATGACTGTATAGTGGCCAGAAAGCATTGTGAAAACAAGATATCGGGTATGTCAGTGCTACTGCTGGAAACCCATGGCAGAACTCTTTTTCCGCTGCCTCCCTGGTCTCAACCTCAGACACTGGTGCAGTGGAGCCGGGAGTGCAGCAGTGCCACTTCCATCTCAAAGGCCATCTGGACAATCAAGTAACAGGACAAGATTTCACGTTAAAGCAGATGTACAGCACACACACGTCCACAGACAAAGTGTTGTGTTTTAGCTTGCTGAATAAGATGCAATTGTTGACATCAATAATTAAGAAGTCATTTCTGATGTTTCTCACTGAAGAAGTGAACAATTTCATTAATATAAGCTAGGTCTTGCCAATTTAAAGTCACAAGATGCAGGAAACTGCCATTATTTGGTCTTCATGGAAAGTTAAGCAGACCTCCATGGGTGATGGACACTTTAGAGTCTTATTCTCACACCCTAAAAACTTCTTTTCTGTCAGGTTTTTCCTGCTTTTCAGGATGAATCCCACTGAATGTTAATGAACAATATTGAACTGCTTTGAAAAAATGTTTCCTTTTAGCTTGACAGACAGAAATTAGAGCCTTGCAATGAAACGTGCACGGATGCTTATGCCTTGAAAAATATGAAGTGGTGACAGGAAACAGGAACTTCAACTCTTTTTTTAAAACAGTTAACGAGTATGCAATGTGTGCAGTGAGGCTGACATTCAAATACATAGCTTTCCTCTTGAATTTCTCGCCAAAAGGTGAATGACTGAAAATATTGTCATTACTTTCAAAAACTTATACATTTTCTTAGTTTATTGTACAGTGGGAAATTACTGGCTGAAAGCCATGACAAACTGAAGTGCATGGGTGTATCTTTGAAAGACAGCTGCGTAATCCAATGGATGGCCATTCAATCCCACTGATGATTCCTTAGCACACTTTCAGTTAAAATAAGATGTGTCTGAAATTTTCTTTCAGTGATACAGAAATCTGATCCTCTGTGCTTTTTTTTTCTTTTAATGGTTCGATTCTGATAAATCACAATTGGTTCTCCCAGAGATAATTTTTTTCTTTAGAATTCAAATCAAAACCAATGCAAAAGTCAGGTATTTCTTTTTCTTCCTCAGTGTTAACAACACAGTTATAGAGTACTGAAAGTAAGAGAAACAACAACAACAAAGCACTTAAGTAATTGCCATCTGTGGCCTTCTGAGGGTTTTTTCACTTATTTTGCAGTTAGTGAAAAGATTTATGAGTTCTGATTTTACACCTGGGCAGATCCTCAGGCAGCACTATACAATGGCATAATATTTTGGCAGCAAACACTACAGAAAAATGATGATTTAAAAATATTTCCATAGAATAATAATTACATAATGCCTGCCTCAATAATGTGTTCATCACCATATGGAATGGTAATTAAAAGCTGGAAAACATTATATTAGCTTTCTTTCTATGATTTAGATTGTCCCTAGAGACAAAAACCTCCCACAGAGCATCTTCTCATGTATTTTGATGCCTAGAATGCAGACAAATATGGGAGGAGTCACTTTTTTCCCATGTATCACATGAAGTTCAGAAAATATGACAAATAAAAAAAGGAAAATCTGTTCATGTCTGAAGGCAAACATACGATGTAAGAAGATTATGTTTGAAGCAATAAAATTACTTACAGTAAGAAAAACAACACATTCCTGTGTGCTTTCAGTTATATCAATATTCTTGCTGGTAATTCTTGACATGGAAAGGTAATGAAACCTTCAGCAGGCAAAATATCCTTTTTCATGAATGAAAAGTATCCCTCCCTAATTGTAAATGCTGATGGACAAATTCTACCTTAACTCCAATAGGTAGAATGAAACACTGAAAGCCTAAGCTGGCCAAACCATACAAAGCAATCTGCTAGATTGGTTACCTCTAAAATAAGTTTTCTGTTCCTCATGTGGCCACAAAAGCATCACAACCCCTTCTTCTTCATAAATTAGAATGACCTCAAGAGAAAACAAGTCTCACAATGCTCTACCATTACCATGACTCTTTCCTAAAACTTTATCTTCTTTCCTTATTCTTTGTATGAAGTTTGAAGCAAGAAAGACAAAGCATAGGCTTCACCAAGGGACTGGAAAGAAAGCTGGAGAAGCATTTACACATATATCTCAGGTGTCCTATTAAAAAAATAAAAAGAAATAAATCAACCCAAAAACCCCCCAAAACAAAACAAACCAGATAAAGTGAAAAAACCTAAGCAAAGAATCAGGATATTAAAAGACTGTCTGTCATAACAAATGACTGTCAATGCCCTGACATTACTTACTCTCAATCAGGTGAGGCAATAGGCACAGAATCTACAGAATCACAGAAACACAGAATATGCCAAGCAGGAAGGGACCCACAAGGATCTTCTAGTCCAGCTCCCAACCCTGTGCAGGATACCCCAAGAATCACACCATATGCCTGAGAACGATGTCCAAGTGCCTCCTGAACTCTGTCAGGCTTGGTGCTGTGACTACCTCCCTGGGGAGGCTGTTCCAGAGCCCTACCACCCTCTGGGTTAAAAACCTTTTCCTGATGTCCAACCTAAATCTGCCCTGACTCAACTCATGCCATTATCTCTAGTCCTATCACTACCCGCAAGACTAAAGAGATCACTGCCTGCCCCTCTGCACCCCCTTGTGAGGATCTTGAAGACAGGTATAAGGTGTCCCCTCAGCTTCCTCTTTTCCAGACTGAACAAACCAAGTGACCTCACCTAGCCTTCGTAAGGCTTCTGCTGCAGACCCTTCACCATCTTTGTAGCCCTCCTATGAATGTTTTACTGTAATTGTAAAGCTGTATGGGCTAAGTGAAAGAAACTGCTCCATTGGCTTAAACGTACAAAAAAACTCTCCCTGCACTTGGAATAAAATCTCAGCTTGGCTGAAATCATTGTCAAAGCATCACCTTGATAACTTAAGAAGCTAACGAAAATTATGATTAACAAGACTTTACCACTGGTATCTAAATCATAAACCCAAATATTACATTCCATTATGTATGTGATTAAACCGAGTCTTGCTGCAGTTCTATTAGATAATCAAGCATTTTTGCCTAATTTGGCAGATGTTTTAACTGTGGCATAGGAGAGGCAAAGCCTATCTAGCAGTTAGTGCTAAAACCTCAAATAGATACTAAAATTTTTTGGCTCCCATTTCTTTAAAAAACTTGCAGCACTAACTCCTTGACTAAGCAGCTGTCCCATGAACATAAACTGAATGCTTATCAGGAAAACATACTCAAGCACTAAACACAAACCAAGACTCTGCAACTCATATCATCTAACAGATTAAGCACATTGACATTGCATCCTGTGGTAGTGCACAGCTGATCTCTAACTGACTTCCCACGGACAAGTTATTCTGTATTTGACTCAATGTACACTTCCTTTGCTAAACCTTCAGTACGCAGCTGCTGATGCAGAAAGGGTGAACAGCAAAATGCTACAAACAGCAACAGCCTCACATCTTTCTGGTGTAGATGCTGTGATATTCCCACATTTCTAGCCTCTCTGAAAAGGCAGCATGATAACCCTGCAGCACAGTCAAGATTTCTGCCCATCCAGGTTTAGAGGCCAGTTTCAGTGGGTGCCTTCACCCTTGTGTGCTGTTCCCCATGATAGCATCACCTAATTATGTCTGCAGTTTTAAAAGAGTCCCAGGCACTGAGGTTCAGGTATTCTGCATGTTACACACTCTAAGGCAAGATGCTTAGTCTGACAGCCCTGAACTGGGTCATAAGCTGGAAAAGACTACATAGCAATAAATAGAGGCAAAAGGATTGCATTCCCTTCACCATTCTTGTGCTAGTTTTTGGCTTCTTGAGGAATATAGATATGGCATTATGGTGTCTGCATGCCCAACATAGAGTATTCCACCTTTGAAAATAACTTCATAAGTAGTCTTCAGCAAGGGAAGGGCTGTTGCCAATTGACTGTAAGACAAATTGGTCATGGAAAGTTTCCTTCTCTCTATGTCAGTGAGAAAGCAGTACAGACCTCAAAGCACAACTACTTACAGAGCTTATTCAAAAAAACTCTGAAAAATTGTCTCTATTTGTGTACATTTTCATTGGCCATGTACAGATATTTACATGGGAAAACTTTACACTAGCCAAAGAGTTTAGTCTAGTTACTCCTTTCTTATGCTTTTGTAACTCCATTATAAAAAATCTGTATACACTGGGGAAACACAAAGATGAGTCAGACACCAAGATAGCAAATTCAGTGACATATAAATGTGCTGTAAACAACAGATGTAAAACTTTGCACAAATGACTCAGTATCTAACAAACAAAATAAATATTATCTGATAGAGATGACAAAAATTGGGAGGAAAAACCACCAAAACTCCCAAGTCATGTTAACTGCCAAGTTGAGTGATAAGCTACATAATATTTCATCTACATTACTCTTATGTTACATAGAAAAAAAATTGAAAATATTTAGCATTTTGAAAGCTACTTGTTGGGCATAGCTTTTCCATTAAAATCAAGTTTGATGGCATTCCAGAATTTAAAGTGGGATCCTTATTAAGTCCAGATTTCCAACCCACTGAAGTTATTAAATAGTCTATAATATATCATGCAGTAGGGTCTGTGTAACCGCTAACAAAATAGTCCTCACTGACTTGTAACATATTCAAAATTTTATTTCCTGTGCAAGAACCATATCTTACTAGAAGAAATCTTTCATAGATGCCTCTTCTACCTATGACTGAGCATGTCAGTTCCCTTAGCATTTGCAATCACAGTCCATCCCTGTGTCCAGCTTGACACACTTGCAAACTTGGAAGGAAATAATAAGAAAAGATTCACAAGACTTTTAATTGCCAAATAAGGTACAACACTTAACAGTAAGCATCTTTTAGAACACTGCTGATTTAAAACCACAATCTGACAGCTAATAGGTAATCAAATTTCAGTTTCCCTGTCCTCATCAATACTCATCTTAAACTTTTTCTAGCTTAATTTTGTCCCATTACTATTAATCATGGTCTTTTTCATGCTAAGTAAATCCACTCCTCCCATGTGTTTACATTTTCAAATATATATATATATTGTCAAAAGTTTATCTTGTACTATCAAATATTTAACTAACGGCCTCTTAACATGTGATTCATATTTTCCTTCTTTCACAGATATGCACACTTGACCCACTTGAAATTTGTGTGGCTCTCCCCTTGATTCTCTTCATTCTGTAAAAATTTTGCGTAAAATATATTAAAAAAAAAAGTTGATCAAAAAGGTCCCAAAAGCTATGTCTGTTTACCCAGATGAAGTTGTGAGTAAGCACTTCAGGGCCCCAAAAGCCTCCTCCACTTGAGCCAAGTGTGTGGAGAAACTGATTCAGGTGAGGAGCTGTCCTAGGTAAGTGCCCACTCTCCAGAACCGTTTGCCTCTCCTCTGCCTGGCTGTGGACAAAGGAGGGTGGCAGAGGACCCATTTGCTCTGCTGCCAAACTCTGTACAGCCTAACAAAATGCAAATAGGTTTCGAGAAGGCTTCAAGAGGTATTGGCTTGAGGGTTTTCTAGAGAGGCTCAATGCCAGGCAGGCAGTATAGGAGAGCTGGTTCTACCCTGCCAGTGTAATAAGAGAGGGTAAGAGGCGCTCCAGGGCAAGCTCTCAACTGCAGACATCCTCAGAGCAAGGAGAAGGACATCATTCCTCCAGTTCCTTGTCACCTCCACAAAACGCAATGAATTGACTAAGCAATAACTGAGCTTTCTGGTTTCTAGAAGTACATTGGAAATACATGGTATTATTGCTTTTAGTGTTCTTGAGTCAGAAAGGGAAGGAACTGTTGGATTGGTTTTTAAAGAAAAAAATACTTGCTGGAATACTTTCTTGGCAAAGAGAGGGTTTATGTTAAAAAATCTGCAAAAGTCTCTTTGATTCCTCACAGTTCTTTCAAAAGTACTGAAATGTGTAACGTATTCACACTTATAACAATTACATTCATATATTTAGTAGGAAACTTATGCTGTCTGCAGCCTAATACCCTTTTAAAGCCTAAAACTCAATTTCCTCTGATGTTCACATTCTGAACAATGATCTGCTAGCAGAGTTAAATGCATTTAGGAAAAAAGTCTGTATGTAAGTCCTTTGTTAAATCTAGTGGTGACTCTCCAAAATCCAAACACAGACCCAAGTGATCAAATGTTCAGATAGTAAGTCTATCCCTCAAGGTGTCCTATGTGTCTACAATTAAATATCATTTTTGCAGTTTTTCCATGATGAAGACAGGCTCTGAATTAAAATTTTATTTCCAAGCTTTGATTTTAAACAACCATTCATATGTATGTGTGACAACTACTAGCACAGGCTACTTTAATAGACCTTTCTGATTTCATCATATATCCTGGCCAGGGGAAAGTTACAAGGCATATCAAGTGCTCAAATGGCAATAATGCAAAGTATGCAGAGACTAAGCTAATTTTGTCGCTAGCAATTTTGCTGTTACTATGGCAAGTGTGAAAGCATTCCCATTATTTAAGGCACGATTTTGCAGTGCTGAGAGTTCTCATGCTGTTATCCTCTCAGTTCTGCAAGAACAAACCATCCCAGAGATACCTAAAGTCTTTTTTCATATACAAATCATTTCTATATCCACCTCCGGCTTTTCGCTTGTGGAAAAACATTGCCAGCCTCTGCCCCTGAATGTTGGCCACAGCTCTGAGGCTTTCCTGACATCTTCAACACAGCATCTGAATCTGATCCTGTCTAAGACCGTGTTCATCCTCAGTCAGGGACACCAAAATTGGTCCTTGAATTTTTCCGAGAGTGGTTCAGTAAAGAATACCCCCAAAGAAACAGGATATATCATCAAACTGTGAAAAAAAAATAGGGAAATACAGAAAAGGCATTAAGTAAAATAAGAAAAGAATGGTTAATGAACTGAATTAGTCTAATATGATCCTGTCTAAATTAGTCAAATACATGCCCTCTGGAAGGAATGATGAAAGAGGATACAGCCTTCCACAAGGAAGAGAGGTCCTGATTTACTGCACCAAACTACTTTATTATTAAAAAGACAGAGCTGAGTAACAAACAAAATAGATAACAGATGCTAGAACATAAAGAACAGGAGATAAGATTCATCTAAAATATGGTACAGACTAATTAAAGTTAAGCACTTATGTAAATTGCTGGACTTGGGGATTAGAGTGTGCAGCACTGCAAAGCCCAAATCCACATCACTGGGGTGATCTCATCGCAGTTATCATCTTCACCTGCAGGCTCCTCTCAGTGTACAAGAAATAGGATTCAAAGTAACAACAATAATGATGAATAGCATAGGAAAACTGCTGAATGAAGAGAGAACAAAAAAGTTCTCACTGGTAAATATGAAGGGAAGATGTACTGTGACTGCTTATATTTTCTAACCCAAGAATACGAGGGTTTTTGTTTAAATACAAATACTGATGAAGAAGAGAAAATATTTTCACATTATATAAATCACTGGAGACAGGTTGCACTTTACTACACTCTTGCACAATGCAACCCAGAAGTGGGTATGAGAATTTCATACACTACTGCAATTTAAATATGAATAACTGTAAAAGGTCATCTCATCTATTACTCCACCCAGAACATGGCTAAGTAATATTGTCTAACTGCTTAATAAGATCCAAAAGGCAGTGAAATACATTTCTGCTCACATCTAGCCTGAATCCTCCTCAGTCTCCCTAACACTTCTTGTCCTGCTCAGACAGAGAGCACCCTGCTCGCTCTGCTTTTGCAGGTTCTTTTCATGTAGTGGAAGATTCTTAACACATTTTTCTTCCCCTTTCTTCAGCACAATCTTAAATCTTCAGGTTTTGCTAACAGGTGATCTTTTAAGGCTCTGATCATTCTCAGCCATCTCCTCTGAACTCTCTCCCACTTAGTTCCACTTCTTTCTCAGGGTACTGTGCCCAGAACGGAGGAGTGCTCCAGTAACTGCAAACAGGGTCTGAACAAACAGCAGTGCTTGCTTTGCACACCTTACAAGCAATAATTCTTGCTTTTATGCCACAAAGGAAGATCTCCCCTTTTATTTTGCCAGCAAGATACCTTCTCATGTTCAGTTCATGATCCTCTATAATGCCCAGGTGTTGTTACTGAAGAATTTTTAGGTGATTTGCTGTCCACCTTCTGTACTTGCATACTTGATCATTCCCCAGTGTAGGATTTTGCATTCCTGTGTATTAGATTTTGCCCTATTCTTTCCCCCAATTTGAGTTCTCATCTTGCCATTCGAAAGGCTTGCAACCCTCCCAGCATTATGACAGCTGTGAGTTCAGTAAGTAAACTATCTCCTTTTTCATAGAAAGACTTACTGCAACAATACTGAATAATTCCACTGGGACCAGATTACCCTTCCATAGGTGCACCACCTGATATATGTACACACCCCACAGTGACTACTTTTGTCTGAACAGATTTTTACAACCAGATTATAGTATACAATAATTTAATACAAACCATGTTTATGCAAGATGTCCATGAACAGCTATGTGAGACAGTATCAAAACTGATGTTAAATGATGACCTCTCTGTTTTCCCAATGAAAAGGCCCATTACCTTATCACGGAAAGAAATTAATTCATATAGGCCATCCCTCATACAATGGCTTTCATGTTTTTCTCCCTCATTTCCTTCCTGCTCAATTTTCCCCATCTTATAAGAAAAAAAATATTCTTTCTTTTTCGTCTGCTGTCAGTATATCAGCACACACATATATACTCTGAAATGTATTTCTGCTCTTCTCTATTTCATATTATAAAAAAAGAAGCATCATTGCATCATCAAACAGCATGGCATAGGACAGTATTTAACATCTCCTGAACTAGGTGCTAAATCATTTATTTTATAAAATTATCACAATTTAGTTAAGAACATTTTATTTTCAAAAATAGAATTCTGACAGCTGAAGTCCACTTGTAGGTGCCACAGCTTAACTTGTCAAGATACTGCATTATTGTTTCTGATATCTTCCTTTTCAGTAATGTTACCATCTGACCTGTAACCGCTTGCTGTGTTTCAGTGCTCAGTCAACAGTAGCTCCTCAGCTCTGTGGCTGCCACTGCAGCAGTCACTGGACAACCTCAAATTCATCTTTGAAGCTGTGACTAATATTTTGACATTTTCTTTCTTTATATGTGTGTATATATATAATATGTAGATTCTATACATACATTTTCTTTATACACTTCTTTCTTTGTAACTCACATTATTTTTTTATCTAGGCTGCTTATTGTCTGTCTCTTAACTAGCTAATGATTTCTTCAGTGAATTATGCAAAGACAGCAATTTCAGAGCTGGAACCATACAATAGGCTCTCCTTTCTATGCACACAGTTAACAGCAACTTCCTCTTGAAATACCACTAGATACATTAACTCTTGTCAACAATGGTATAATCTGGCAAAGTTTTAAATGAGGCAGCGATGCACACTGCATGCAATATCTGTGACAGTGAGCACAAGTTTCTCTTGCAGGATTTAATTGTGCTGTTCAGCTGACAAAAAGGAAGAAAAAGATGTCAGAAAATCTTGTGTTTGAGTGGCACTAGCACAAGTTCCTTATGTGATGCAGGTAAACACAATTGTCAGTTCTTTGCAAAGAAATCCTTTGGCAAACAAGACATTCACCCAGTGAACTCAGTCTGCCCCTATTTCTGTTTCTGTTTTGAATTATTCCTGCAAGGAAAGATGAGCAGTGCTTATGTAAGGCCAAAAGGCAACAAATGCTTCCTCTCCTGCTGAGACATCAAGTCAGTGTTTCTTTTATTCATGCATGGTTGCTGTGGAGGTGGGATGTAAAGATCTCAAAGCATTTAAAAAGTATGGAGAAGTCCTGCAGTCCTAATCATATTCCCATCTTCCTGTCTTCCCATCTGCTGAGGCACAGATCCCTTTTACTCTGAGAAAAGGGAAACCTTGAATATCATAGTAATATGAGATCAAATTTGGAAAGACAGAAAGATCTGCAAAGAAACATCACTTCAGAACTAGTTAAACACTTCCAGTACATTGCAAATCATCCCTGACTTTATATAGATGGGAACTCAGGGCTATCTGAAACTCAGATCACAGTACAGTCCACTTCAATTTTAATGTTCAAGACCATCTGTAACAAATTGACAGGAAGACTTTGGTTACCACATTCATCCAAGTGTGAAAACTAATTTCAGGGTCTAGTTTCTTGCACTAAGATAACCAAAACCATACAGTCCAAAAGGAAAATCTTTTTCTAATTTTCTACTTAAAATACTTTGTCAAGGGAGACACCTTCGCAAGATGACACTACTTGCAGTATCATAAAGATCTTAGTCAAGTCATACCTTTGAGCATACCTGGCATGCATAGCTCGCTGATTTTTTTTGGCACATTTACCATTCCAAAGCACTGAGTGAATCATATAATATTCCAGGATTAAATACAAATCGTTGCAACTAACACAACTGTATCTATCTTCATGAAAAGATTAATTATCCATTCCTTAAAGACATTTCTTTCCTTGAAGATCAGGCATTTATTTTTAAGAAAAAAAGCACCACTTCTCAAGGAATATATCCAGTAGTACAGAGTTTGGAATAAAGAAAAAAGTATGTAATCTGAACTTGTATAGCTGAAAAACTGATACAATTTCCTTTTCCTTTCTTCCTTCCCCATTATGAATTGACTACTGTGAAATAAAAGTGATGCTGAGTTTTCAAATTCAGGATTTTCTGGACTTAGATAATAACAATCAGGCTCTCATCTGAGACAGCAGACCAGTGGGTCAAGGCACATTCAGTTCCCAGCAATAATCAGTGGTACTCCCTCTATCTATGAGGAACTAAAATCACCATAACAGCAAGTTTCTTATCCCAATGTGCTAAGCAAGAATATTAGCATTGTAGAATATGTAATCACTTGGTTTTTCCTAATGGAAAATGGAGCTACAAACTTCATTGCTATGTGGCTCCTGAAGTGAGGACAGAAGTCTTAGAATGATTTGCATTTCAATATGGAAACCAGAAGGACTTGAGAGCTGCAAACTCAGCTTTGAAAACTCCACTGATATTTTCCTAGCAACTAATAAACATTAGAAGGGCAGCAAGCTTTCTTGCCTATGCCTGCAATACTGTTCTTTTTAGCTGGCACTATATGTTGGTTCTAAATCATGGTTCCATATTTTTAATGTTATAAATACCTGGATGAATAAATGAATGATTGATTCTTTACATTTCAAGGCTGATTATTTGTCCTGGATTTTTCCTACTGGGTACTGAGAGCTCTGATAATTTATGAGCCCCAGTTTTATACTAGAGGATGGAAGAGTGAAAATCTCCACACAGAATTTTCTTCAATTGACTCAAAGGTTGCTTTCTCCAGCAGTCCTTGAGGAAGATCCATCAGGCTCTTGATTTTCATTTTCATTTGGTCTTTGGCAATGTGTAAGAGTCAAAGATGATTCACAAGATTTTATGGGGAAAATCATGGCTCCTCCATTTTTACCCAGCATGTTTCTCATAGTCCCAAGGCAATGAGGAGAAATGGAAATTTTTCAGCAGAAAAAGTGTTGGAGGTAACAATAGTGATGCCAGATCATAGTACCTGAAAGCTGAAAGCAAAGCTTCACCTTACACATTTTCATAAAAGATTTCAGCTTTGTCTTCCTCATTTCGTTTCTTGCTCAGAATTTGCTGAAGTTTTAATCCAAATGTGTGTGAACACCTACAGTCTAGATCCTTCCTGCTCAATCTCTACATTCTAGTTTACTTAGAGATTATTTACAAAACAAAACTATTTTTAGGCAAAGTTTATTTTACTTTGTAAAGACCTAGTACTTAGGGGTTCCCTGCCTAACTGTGCTATGGGAAGCCTTCTATACCTCTGCCAAACCTATGTATGTACACATAAAACATGTACATACAAAAACATTCTTACCATGCCTAGCCAGGAATTAGCAACAAAACAATTACACCCACAGATACGTTGTGAAACTCAAAGCTTTCAGAAATCTAAAGACAAGCATGGAATAGAAAAGTCCAGTAGTGATTTTATTTGGGCTCTACCATCAAATGAAGCTTATGTGCCCATTTTCCCATCTCTCTGATTATCTGTCAATTGCATTCTGCTTTAGTAATTTCTGGAGATGTTTGTCCGTCTCTGTCAAACTTGAAAGAGGGCAAAAAGTCTCCAAGATAACTCTGATTCTACAGATTTTCTGACAATAAAGGTTTGGGAGTTTGGGTAACAGACAGAGATGCTAATTCATGTTATTCTAATACAAGTGCAATCTGAAAAATCTTCCATATATTTTGTTTGACAACATCAGTATATGCAAACTGCCCAGCATTTTGCAATGTAGTTCTTGGTAAGGACATAGCATATCTATTTTTTGTGAAATTAAAGGGATCAGAAGACTGTTAATGGTTACTGCAGCATGGCCGAGGGAGTAAAAGGAACAAAAAAAAGGAAACTGAGTTCAAGTAAAACATTAAAATTTTTTAAAAATCATACAGAATTGATACCATCTCAAGTGATTTTCAATACATCCTCACAAACATCTAGGTCAGCTAGGATGATATATACCCACAGTTCAGTTAAAACCTAAGTTATAACCTCAACTTTTGTTTCCTGAGGTTGTTACTAGATGCATGAGTACATAACACAGGTACAGCTCGAACAATCTCCAAAACCATTTCTAAACTCAGTTTCTCTGCTTGGACTTTACAGTCACCACTGATCTGCATATTACTTTGATTTTGGTGTTCAATACATGAGTATTACTCCTGCATTTCAACTGCCTACAAACACAAAAATCAGCTAAATCATATAAAAGGTTTTTACATGAAAACATGCTTCCTGAAAATAGGAAAATCCTGTATCAAAGACTGACAAATTTGAGGAAAGCTTTGTGGGTTTGGTTCATTTCTGTTTAGTACTTCACTTGTTTGTGTGTAGGTGTGTAAATGAATGCAGGTGTTCTGTGGCATGGCATAGGTCATGGCAGCCCTTTTCTGCAACTTCTGCAAGGAAGCATTCTGTAAGATTTGAAGTCTTCATTTCTAAGTGCTGATGCACAGAAAAAAAGGAATTTCTACCCAAGTCTAAGCTAATATCACAGCCCTGAACTTTCATATTAGCACAGTTTGTAGGCACGATGGCCCTGGCAGTCAGGCTCCCCACAGCACGTCAAGGCAGTCCTTGGCATCTTGTGCCGAGACTTTGTGATTTTAAGGGCAGAAAGCCTCGCAGTTTAGGCTTCCCACTTCATGCATATAGTTGACTAATGACCATGTAACTGTTATTGCCATGGTTCATTATATTAAGTCAAACAGGACAGTGATTGTTTTTCCAACAAAATGATCTTAATGTAGTGAAACAAAACTGGCATTGATTACAATCCAAAAAGGTTCAAACAAAATAATCACGTCTAAAATCCTGCAGGGTTGTTGGTTTTTACTGCTAATTTGTGCATGTTTTGACGGTAATCACTGAACCCTTTGATGCTTCCAGAGGTTCCCATGGTACCACTATGAGAAGTTCTGGCAGATTGTGTATTCCTCAGATCAACAGCAGTAGGACTTATTCAACAGCAAGTATTGGGTTTATTCTTTTACTTCACACATCAGAGCCTCAAGACTACATATTTTTTCATAATACTTTAGAAATAAAATTTTAAATGTAAAATTAAATTAATATTAAAACCATGAAACCTAATAGGTCTAAAAAATAGCTATCTTTTTGTCCTTCAGAGACTGTCCTGTGAAGAAACAAACGGAGGGGGAAAAAAGCAAAAAAGAATTTTCAACTAGATTAATTATATGTTTTATGTGTACTTGCAGAAGGAAAATATCAAACTTATTTCTACAGAGCCCTGTTTATATGTATTACTTGCCCAGAATAAGAAAGGAAGTAGTTGATTGATTCAGGGTGGTCACTGAGGATATGTAAGAAAAAGTATCTGCATAAATCTGGACTGTATTTCAGACACTGTCTACAGCACCATCTTTTTTAGGCACATTTTCAACACAGAAATTTAAGTGTGCTGTTCAGACTCCCTCCTCTCTGCAAATACCTGACTTACAAAATTCCTAGGGCCTTGTTCCTCCACAAAGTACCTAAAGCCTGACTAACCAAACATCATGTTCCTGGAGTCATGCAACGAGATGGCTAAACTCTCTTTGCATCTCTTAACTTACATTTGTTGACTTTACTAGGCACTGGCAATTATGAATTCTGTTCAAAATCACTAGTGATGGTGCCTAATTTTATTGCATACAGTGGGCAATGACTGAAGTAACCAATCATCTTTGGAAGTCAGAAGCTTCAACTCTAAGTCCTACTTGGCCACAGACAGGCTTCAAGCATTGCTGTCATTCCCCAGAGCAGTATTTAAATCACCAGCTGGAACAGAAGGGTAGGACAGAGCCTCTTCTGCTTCTTCTCAGGGAACCTGGGCCACAGTGTCACCTATAATAGGAGGAGAAATGGAGCATGGACATAGAGCTGCCAGGGTAGACAATGTCAAGGTCACCTCTTCCTTTTTTATTTTACCAGTATTGCAAAGCCGTGACATGGATTGTCACCACTTATGAATGCTGTTAAGGGTCATCTTTCATCCTTGCCCTAGGGAAACAAGATTCTTCAGAGGAATCTGCTCCTGGAAAAATCTCTCCTGTCAGCCCCTTAGCTTAACATACCAGACAGCTAGCTCAGATAAAGGCCCCATGGGCTTCTCCAGAGCTCTGTCCTAGAAGACCACTCTTCAGAAAGGACACGATTAAGTTCAACACAGCCTCAAAGCCTCAGTCACACCTGTGCAGTCATCAGGGACAAGGTAATGGTCAGGAATGAATGAATAAGTGGACGGGAAGGAACAAAGTGGGGAAAGAAAGATCATGTGCAAAGTCTGTGGTTGTTGAAAGTGATTTTACATAAAGCGGGAAAAGCATCCAAATAAACCCATTCATAGTAGCGTCTGTTGGACTCCTGCCGTCACCAGACTCCACAGCTTTACCAAGTCCTGAAACAAACAAGACCCAGAGAGGCTCTGAGTGGGATATACTTCTCTGAATGGAGTAGTTGTGAACACTACTTTCTGCATTTTAGAAATAACTTCTAAAATTAAAAAAACCTACTGTTACTGCTTCTATTTGTCCAAAATTGAATTGATAATTTTAGAAAACAAAATCTAACCAGTTCATGGTATTTTAGGGTCTGATCCATCTTAAAGCACTAATTGTGCAGTGTTTAATTACGCATATAGTATGCTGAGTATTTTTTCTTTTACATTGCTTAGTTTTGTAGGTTCTTGCATAGATTTAATTTTTGGATGTCCTCTGAAAGGGCAAGTGATAAACACAGTACATCACAGTGGTCATATGTTCAAAAAGTCTTTGCCTGTTCTTTTGAAATGGCTGTTGCTTTAAGTACTAAGTTGTATTTGATGTACTTGAGGCTTTTGCTTCTCTCTATCTACAAGTCTTTTGATCACCTCCTAGTTAATGAAGCAATGACAACCAATTATATTTACATCTAACACAAAGCATATTGTTAAAATTCTTCATAACCAATTAACTTTCTTTTCTTGCATGTCAACACAATGTTGTAACCTTAACATTTTCTGCCTTTCTGCCTCACTAGTGCTGGGAGCACCAAGCAGTAAAGTTATTCCATTTTAACATTTTAATTAAGTGGCAATTAAACATGAATAGCTGAAATGTCAGCATAACTCATGTCTCTCAGGATGCTTCTTCCAAGCAAAGTCTACGAGAGACTTAAAATGCACTAGGATTCTTTTGGTTTGCTATGGACAAAGCCTCATTAAAGACAATAAAGGGAGCTACACACATCTCTGTAGGGCTAAACCCATATTTTATCAGTGCTTTGAGCTATCTGTTCTCTGAGTCATAGCCCTGCTAGAGCACAAGTCTCAGAAATAGTGGAGGCCAACTTCACTTTTATATGCTCATGTCCATCAGCACTGTCGAGTTTTTTTGCTAAGAAGAATTTGAATTTGGCTCTGTGGTTAAGGCAGAGAATTCTGACATCCTTTATGGAACAAAAAAGTTTGTTTTCTCTGTATTCAAGTAACATTCTGTTGGCCACCACAGATGAACTTCACCGGGCAAAACAAGTTGACTTCTTACCAAGCCCCTTAATAGTTACTTGACATGAAGAAACAACCACGTTGCCAGATGTTTTGATTCGTTTCTAATTTTAAAAATAGAATATATTTTTTAAATTAAAAACAATAAAGGAAGAAAGAAAGAAAATTACTTAACATTCTAATTGTTTCTGCATATTGGAATTAACTAGGAATTTTCTAACAAAACATTTTTTCACAGGGAAGTAACAAAATATCAAACAAAGTGGTTCACAGAAACAATTTGCTTTCGACATATTTTTCCCAAAACAGAAAAAGGACTCTGACAATTGAAAAGCCATCTTCCTAAAGGGCCCCAGTTTCCTCGCATGTGGCTCAGAGACAGCCTCACTCTGTGAGTAACTTGTAACTTGACAAGCAACTTGTAACCCCAAAACAACCTGTCACAGAGCCAGAGGCTCATAACAACCCAGATGTGCTGGTGGCTCTCAGATGCATGGCACTCCTTATGCTCCTTTCGGCATGGGGAAAAACTATCCTTATTCCTTTGTATCTTATATCTTCTAGCACTGTAATTGAGCACTAACAGTGTGTCCTGGGACAGTTCCAGAGTTCAAGGGTTTAGTGGGCCAACTACCAATTACTAACTAGCTGCTTTCTTAATAAAATTGAGTGTCCGTTTTGGAAACAGTTCTGCTAAGAAACACATTTTCATTTTACAACTTGGTCTCTAATTCTGAATTATGCAGCAGCACTGCAGAAGTGAAGCCATGGATATCCTGCAGCCTAATTTATCATTAAAGGGTAGATAAAATGATAATCAAATGTTTGGATTTACAAGAGCTCGGATAAAGAGGAATACTCATTATTCCAGGTCAGAAGATAAAACTCAGATGCAGTCAGGAGGAGATCGCCTCCTTAAGATCCACCTCTTTGTACCTGGTTATCTGCACTCCATGACTTCGGCATTACAGAATAATACAGGGCCAGGGTCCACTAGGCCTTACATGGAAGATAGACTTGCAGAACAGAAGAACGAGGAAGAGAATATTTTTGCTGAAAACAAGTCCTTCTTTGGCTACCAAAGGCATAATCCCCTAGCAGTGGGGGAACAGCGGACTGGATACTCTGGGCATCCCTAGTTACAGTAGACTCTTATAGCAGCCAGTGTTAGATAAATGGTTCTACACACTGCTTTGCTAAAAGCATCTTCCTTCTCACAAATTGCAGGCATCAATCAAAGCATGAGGATTCAGTTTTTCCAGTTATGTAACTTGGGCATGGCTCCAGTTAATAGCTAGGATAACAGTCAAAACAACATGGGAGGAGAAAAGGGGACTGCATTTGCAAACAAGATACTATTTAAGATGAAAGGTAAATAAATGATATGATTTTGTTTCAGTCCAACAAGATGAGTCTCCCCTGCTGTGGATACTTACTGTTTTCCTGTAAATGCATAGCCCTTTACATTTATTCCTTTCTTCCACAGATATTTAACTTACAGCTTAGTCACTTGACCTTTCTAATATCACAGCAAGGCAAAAGCTGGCTTCTGACTCCTGCAGTCTCCTCAATGCAGACAGCTGTATCTTGGACCTCTGGCCTGCATTAGAAGAAAGTGCTGGGAAGTACTTATGGAAATCAGAGTAGCACTTTTTCTCACCTGTATTTCTTTCTTTGACTTTTCTATTTGCTGATCTGGTACTGAACCCCAAACTAATACTAAAATATGTTTCACACTTTTTTTTTTGTTATTACTCATTATGTCAGTTGACATGATTTTGTCAGGATTGCAAACACTTGCCAATGCTCCCCCTTTAATCTGCTGGGGAGGCTATTCTAGGTATAAGACTGTTGGATCTCACAGCTTTAGGAGCAACACAAAAACTAAGCTGGTATTTTTGTATGTTTCTGAGCTGCTCATTTTTGTGCTAGATTTGGGCTACTCCCTATTACTTCTTGTGCAACAAGGTGCTAGATTTGGGCTACTCCCTATTACTTCTTGTGCAACAAGTGCTGCCATGGGAAAAATTATCTGTTTGCAATTGGAAGTGCTGCTGATATAATGCATTGCTCTAAGTTGGACCTGATGATCTTAGAGGTCTCTTCCAACCTTGATAATTCTGTGATTCTCTGAAAAAAAACCCACCACCACAGATGAAGAAACACTACTTCAAGTTATTTATTCTAGCCAGCACTTAATTAACCCTAGTATGGCCAGAGTTACACCCCAGATAGTCAGAGAGATTGCCCTACTGCAAGGGAATTTTCTCCTGAGCAACTGGGGAGTGGGTATGTGTGGGGTGTGAATGGCAGCAGGATCACCCCAGCGACCCTGCCAAATCTCACCACTTTTATGGTGTCAGCTTCAGCTAAAAACCAAAATCATCAAACAGAATCAGTTCTGTTCTAACCCAAACCAGGACACTGGAACAGCATGGAAGAACATTCTAAGCAGGACTGCCAGGCTGAAGCTGAGACACAGGGAAGCAATGTATAGAAAGAGATGCTTTTTTCTCTGACTAGGTTCCTAGTTTACTTTAGTTCCTTGTTCAGGAAACTCTTACAATGGTCATAGGAAGGGTCCCATCCCTATCCAAACATGTAGATGAAGTTTTAACTTCTATGCTCCTGATTAGGATGAGACTACATGTATTTTAAGCCTTTGCCACAGGTGAAAGAAAACACTAACTGTATCAACTTCAAGCAACCACATTTTCTACAAATGCTCTAAGTGATTAAAATGTCTCCTAGTGAGGTGGTGAGATGCCATTAATGAATGGATCCTGTCATTATGTTACAGGTCTTTCCTCTTCAGGAACTACAGATATGCCAGTTAGCAACAAAGCATCATGCTCTAAGTCCTTAATAAAGAAACGAAAAGTTGTAGGAACAAGCAGCTGTGTGATGCCATAATTGTCATGTATAAGGGACAAAATCTGTCTTAGGACTCATTAAAGCAAGAAGCCAAGGAACATGCAAGCCAAAAGATTTTGGAGCATAGCTTCATTGTGGAAAGGCAAGTGTCTATATTCAACACATACTTTAGCCAGACCTATGCCTTCAAAGCATCTGGAATACCTGCAAATGAGGGACAAAGGCATTTAGCCTGCATAATATTCAGTGGCACTAAAAGACAGCTGGACCACTTCAGTTTGAGCAAGGAAGAGCAAATACATAAACTAGTACTACTGGATGATATTTGATGGGGTTTACTCAGTGGGAGCAAAATTTGATTTTTAAAGTGCAAGTTTGCTCTGAAATATGACTGCAAAATCACCTAGTAAACTAAGGAGATCTATCTGTTTGTATTTTGAGTCATGCCAATGTTTTCTTTAGAGTGAGAGGGCTCTGCAGACAGGCTGTATTAAACACTGAATTTAGCCCCTTGAATGCTTGTAAGATAAAAAAAAAATCTTAAAATTATCTGTCCTTCAGTGAAACAGCCTCTCCAAGATATTACATAGACTTTTAGACTAAATAAAATGTTATTTCAAAAAACAGTATTTTGTCCTTCATTTGAGTAGCAAAACACTATCATCTGTATAGAAGTACACTGCAAGAGATGCCTTTTAAACCGACTGCAAACTCTTCCACCTTGTTATTTACATGCTCAACTTCAAACACATCAGGAAAACAGTTCCAAAGTTTTAGTAATAATACCTCATGGAGTTAATTTTTGTTTCCAGTACCCTCCTGAATCATCTCTTCAAGTAGGAGACAATTCATTCTGGAGGAGCAACAGAGGAAAAACTTCACTAATAGGAGTACTTCTCTTTATAAAAGGACAATTTGCAAAGCAGTAACCAGCTCTTGCTGCACAATACAAAATATTTAGTATCTAGTTATGACACGCCTGTAACATGTTACCTCCTATTCCTCTGCTCTTGCAGATTCCAGACAAAGAAATTCCAACAAATAAATGTGGGGAACTTTGAAATTGTCACTAATGGGCCTCAAGAGTAAATGAGCGTGCTCAAGAGTACATGTTTTATTTCTTTGCTATACTTCAATACTAACAACTTCCGAAACACCTCTCCTACCAAAATGATGTTTTTAAGATTACATAGGGGTGTTTTTTCACAGGCACTGTAGTGTACTATAGTAGTCCTGCCATGAAACAAAGCTGTAATATAATAGCAAACAAGAAACCATGATGTATCAGGGAACAGTCAGAATATAGGGTCCAGCTGAAAACATGGGGAGAATTCCTTTTATGTACCTGTACCAGGAGCATCCAAATGAAAGTATGAGCAAGGCTAAAGTGCTACAGAGGGTGCCAAGACAGTTGTACTTAAAAGGAGCTCTGGTTTACAGATCATCTGGAAGACAGTGTCTCTTTCAGTGCAAGATGTTTGACTTTGTGGTGAAGTAGCACTTCAGAAAAATGGCCAGTATTACTCCCTGGAGCACACAGGACAGTATTAAGAACTTTCTCATTAAATTACAAAAGAAACTTGCACCTGCTGACTCAATGAACTAGGAATATTGCATCCTGAGATGGACAAGGCAGACTCCAGTTCTTTGGGCAAATGAAAATTCCCATTTAAAGCATTATGCATAAAAGATGAAAGGAAGAAGGGCAGCCTGTATAACAAAATTAACTCCTGCTTAGAAAAAGAGAGAAACTAGCCATTACAAAATATAATTTTTCTTACAACAAGCAGCACCACAGTGCCACTGCACGGCATACAGAGAATGGAAAAGAGAGGTGATGTAGGGAGAATACAATAGGAAGGAATAAATATACTGAATTTATCTGCAAGATGAAAGAAACGTTGTATTAAAAGAGAAGGTTCTACACTAATGGTACTATTGTCTTTATATTTTTATAGAAATTTCTTCAGAAAAAATTCAGTTTCTCCTTCTAACTGGACTACAACATTTCCTTATTTCCAAAGCACTTCACAGAACATGCTGGTTTTGCTCTGATTAGCTTTAATATTTTTGAGCTTGACTAGATAAGTAACTTTATGTGTCTGTGTAAGAACATGGAATTCAGTATCATGCCTGTTTGGTAGGCATTATCCTCCAATAGCCAGACCCAGCAAAGCTCAGCTGACTATACCAGCTACATGTACATTGCTGGCATGAGTAAAAGAAACACAAGTACAGATTTACACAAGGAACAGTCTATTTTAACAAGAAGGCTGGACAGCTGTTGCTGTGAAGTTCTCACTAATTACTGCAAGTGTTGCAGAAAAGTACAAAAAGGATGTGAATAAATGCTTAAAATAGAAAAGTATTTTTAGTCAGCATCTTTAGTACATTGAAATTCAATGTTTTGCTTCTTGTTTTGCTTTTTTTACAATGTTATGGTTCCACACTGAAGCAACTAATACTTTCCACTTCTTCAGGTTTCTAATAACTGAAGTCTATTAGATTTTCAACAGAACTGCTTTCTGTTAAGAAGTGTCATATGTAAAATAGCCACCATTTCTTCTGTATAAATAAAACCACATTTAGGGTCTTTAACATTCTTAATGTAAGAACAAAACCACCTCAAACTCAAAATTGGTTTATGGTTGCAAAAAGCCTGTGTTATATTTGCAATCAACAGCACCTTCTGATACACTGAATTTTCACAAGTCAAGAAGACAAATACATCTACAAGCTATAGCCTTCCTTAAGGGAAGGCAGTGTGAAATCAATGGAACACTTAAGCCACATGAATGCTGTAGAAATTCCAATATTATCATCCTAAATATCTTTCCTGGCAACCTAAATTATATATTAATATTTCAAAGAATACTATTAAGATATATAAGGGTTTTTTTCATTTTTAATATAAAAAAATTCTGTGCTGAAAAAGCTTTAATATATTAGCTGCTGGTGCATCAATCACCTGAACAAATCCTTCACTTTAATAGCTGAAATAATTTCACTGAATAAACAGTACTATCCAAATGAGTAAACATAAATAGTAATTAAAGTTGGTATTTTATATCATGAATAAAAACTATTCTAAAATTCAGTTAAGTCAGACAGCTAATATTTGCAACACTTCTCCCCAACATTTATGCTTTAATAAGCCCAGCTTTCCTATTTTTTTTTATTTGTGGCTTAATCCAAGTCAAAATTATTTTATGTTAATAACTATCCTAAAAATCACTATTTGAACTGACTAGTTTTTAATCATTGAAGTCTATATAGTATCAATTTTTTTTAAACAATCTCACTATTCAGTATACCTAGACCTTCTTTATTCCTAGAATTCATCCACTAGACAAATTAAGACTGATCCCATAACCAGTAAGTAATTTGTTTAAATTACTGGTTTACTTTTCTCTATTCAACTTATCATGGCATGTTTCATATTCTCAGCCCAGATTAGGCTTTTGCTTTCAAGTAAAAATAATTTTTCCCTCTAGGGAATAGGAAAACTTAGTACTGCATGCGCCACCACTCCAGCCAGAAAACCCTCATTTGCTGAATGCTCCAATACATAGAACTAATCTTCAGCTCAGCCTGCAGCATGCTCCTCAGGAAACTTCTGACTTGGAAAATTATAGATGCCTTACAAGTATTAGGCAGAAGCAAGCAGAACAGTAGTAGGGAGATCTTTTCACATGGTGAGTAGGCTGGGGAGTGGCCTGTCTGGTGAATGCGCCCATTCTCCAGATGGTTCATCTAGACAAAGCTAACATCTGCCAGAGCTTTCCTCAGCCTGGCATCTGAATGCTTGGTCTTTGACAGGGAGCTGCAAAAGCAGCCATGAGCACAGTGCATTTCCTGATCTACTCACCTTCCTGCAAAGGGCTGCAGGGAAAATAGTCCAGGGCTGGAGGCTGGGCAGTCTGGCACTGCCTGCGATGTTCCTTTCAATGGTCACCCAGTGAACTTGTAACATTTCCTTTGGACGCACAGACCTCCTACAAAGGTCCCTGCCACATGTCACCTGCCTGTGCATTTTGCACACTTTCTGTGCAAAAAATGCTTTGGCTTGTGAGTATATGGACTTGGATTTGGCCATCCAACATCTTTAGGCCTTCCACCAGTTTCAGATATCTAGGACTTATTATCTGTATGTTTTAAAATTGGAATTCCCCAACAGTGGCCTGAGCCATGTCTCACTCATACATGAAGGCATGGTCTGGGCACACCCAGCCAATCCTTTTATGTCTCCTCATCCCCTGGTTTCTGCAGGAAAACAATGCAAGCATAGAGCCCCAAAGTGAGTAATGGTTTATTTTGCTAGGTCTCTCTTTTTAAGAAGTAGAAGACGCAGTGAACAGTGGAGGGCATAGTGGAGAATATCCACTGCTCGGTTGCAATGGAATTTCTTTGCCTTAATTCTTTACTGTTGAACATAGGTAATTGTACTTTCCTCATGCTCTTTGTCTCCAAGTCATACCAGTATGACTTGCTATAACACTAGCAGGAGGTACAATTAATTACAAGCTGACAAAATAGAGACTTCCAGCAAAGTACTTAGCTCCTTACAGGACTAAGTTCTTCAAAGTAAAGATCTGTTTATTTTTAGCTGGGTTTTGATGAATCTCCATTCAGGTTTTGTTTTTTTTCTTTCCATTGCAGCAGCAGCAAACATATTGTTATATCTTATTTCACTGCTTTAATTAAGCAAGGGCTTCTCAAGTCCATGTTCAGTTCTATTTTAGGCTGTTTGAAAATTTTTTAATTTGAGATGTATAGTAAACAGGGTAACATAATTGCACATGTCAAAGCCTGCTTCATCCTAATACTAAAATGTTGCTTTGATTTCCCAAAGGTTTAAAAGAAATAAATTTATGAAATTCTATGTTATTTTTTCACAAAATTCTTTTTGTCTGCTTTCTAAAAATACAAATGAAAAACTGCCAAACAGCAAGATTCTATAGTCTGTTCTGGGAGGATAACAGAGGTAATGAATACATACTACCATGGAACCTGGGAAAAAAAGCTCTGGCAGAGGTATAAAAAGGTCATCTCATCCATTCACTGCCCAGTGATGGAATTAAAGATTCCAGGATCATTCTTGCAGGGTGCCTGGTTAACCTGGGCATGAAGACTCTGCTGCTGAAGTCTCTTACTGCATTCCTAGGGAGACGGCACAACTGTTTCACTTAGCATTAAGAATTATTCTCATGTATAACTGAATCATCTTTTTTGCAATTTAAGCCCATTAACATATGTCCTAGCTGCCATTCACTCAGAGAATAGAGTGTTCAATCCTGACTGCATCATATTTTCCTATGTTCTCCCTAATTCCCTGCTTTCAGCTGTGCAAGTTCCTTGGTTTCTTCCAATGTTTGCATGAGTTGTTTTCTAGATGTCTAATCGTACCAGTTATGTCCCTGTTCCTAGAAGTGAAGAAGCCCAAATCTGAAAACTGTAATCTAGACAATGCTTCCCAGTACAGTATATAGTAGAAATAGTATGCTGCAATCATCCTCATACATTTCAATGTGATTTTAAAATTTAATAATTATTATTATTTAGAAAGGTATAGCAAAGGTTCTGGACCAGAGACAGGTGGTAGGTCCCTGCAGAACCTCATCTGAGACATCCTTCTACTCTGACAGCAATCCAGTGAAAACTAGACAATGAATACAATTTCCAACTGGTACCATTTCTAATTCATCACCACCACAGTTCCTCAGGTTGCTTATCAAATGTGAAGCAATGTCAGAAGTCATGCTAAAGTCAAGATATCTGATTAGCTGCTTATTTCTTATCCACAGAGCTAGTTGTCTTGTCATACAACAAAATAGACTAAACTTGGCAAGATCTACTTTTGGTAACTTCAAGTTGATCATTACTTGACTCCTTGTTTCTATTTTGATGTTTACAAACAGTTGATTATCCATCCAAGTAATTTTGATTAAATTAAGTTCTTTAGACTATAATTTCTTTTTTAATTCCTTCCTATCATCATCACCTTTTTAAAGACTGACAAAATGTTTGCCATTATAAGATGCCTGGAATTTCGGCCCCTTCCATGAGTTGCCAAAGGACTCCTTATTTCTTTAGCAATTTCTCTGAATATTCTACAGTGTAGCTGAATTGGCTTGAATGACTTGAAAAGATCTGATGGATTTAGAGATTCTAGCCCACTTTTTCCCCTTTATCACAAGTGCTTCAGAGTTGACCTTTTTCAGCTTTCTTGGAATCATTTGCTGAGAACTCTTCCCCTTTTCCATACAGCAGGCCAATATTTTTCTTAGCCTTTCTCATCAGTATTGAGCTGATGAATGAGTTCACATGACCCTTGATACCCCTTGCTAGTAGCATCATGTTTTGAAGAGTGGGGCTTTTTATTCCAGTCCTGTACTTCCGTTCTTTTTATTTTTATTTACTTTCTATCCATTTTCTATATGGTTCCTTCTTGTCACTGCAATCAACAACTAAAAATTTAGACATGTTAGTCTTTTACTACAGTTCCTATCTTCTTTCTACATTTGGATCTCTTGAGTACAATCTGAGTTGTGCACACTGCACATCTCTGAGTTCATTAAAAGTTTTGCTCTTGAAATCCCCTTGTTTTCTGTTCTGCTTTCTCTTCCAAAGACTAATGAACTCTGCCACTCTGTGGTCACAGATGTTGCCTTCTACACTGCCACTGAAACTAGGCTAAAGCTCTTAAATTGCTTCTATGTTTCAAACTTGTGCTCATGTCCTAGCACAGAAATCTACCTGCAAATAGATAAATCTCCTATTATGATCAATTAACGCCCTAGAAAATCTTGCCAGCTCCTCACAAAAAAATTAATCCCAAACTTCTTGTGAGGGTGTAACTGATAAAATGATTTCTTCTATTGTTTTCAGAGTGCTTTTAGCTACCAACTGTTTAAGAGAGAGACAGCCTGTGGCAGAGAAGTTACAGAGTTGCCAACAGTGGTGTGCTGATTGGGTTCTGCTACTGCCTGGGTGCCCATCTTCCAATTGCTAGGGTGGGATTTATTTTACCTGAATTTCAACACCAATAGTATAAATACCTATCTTAGCACTTGGCAAAAAATGGGGTGGGAGGAGATGGAGGCAGGGGAATAAAGTATGAGAATGAAAACTGAAGAGTCTTTTGCTGTAAAGATGCCTTTCCTGAAGCACCCTCCCAAGCCCAAGAGAAGTGAATCAGTCCCACCCTCACTGTCAGATCACAGCCTTTTAGGCTCTCAGGGCTATCAATGCAGGAGTGTTTTAATACATTTTTAAAGATGACCGATAATTAATGTAAGAGTTTTTATATACACAAGACAAAATTTTCTTCTCAATATATCAAAATGAGAACAGAAACATTCTTTCCTCGCCCCTCCTCTTTTAGTTTTTTACTCTACTGGCTCCCTGCATGTTAAATAAACCTTCTCGCTCTTCATTGCCCCTAATTTCATCCTTTCTGGCTGCAATCCAAGTCATCTCATTTGCATGGAGCAAGCCTTGTTGTTCCTCTTCCTTTTGTAGCTCCACTTTCAAGACACCTTTTGAGGGTTGTTTTTTTTATCTTTAATTAAAATCTTATTTGCAGGCCTCATAATCTAAATGCTACATTGTTTGGATAAAAAAAAAGAAGCCCTGTTCTGTTCTATTTACATCATGAAGGCCAGCAGGATTGTTTCAATACCTTCTGAAAAAAACAGCCTCCAAGCAAATTCGCAAAACAATTTTTTTTCCATTTTGTTTCTTGTACCTCTGTGAAATATTTCAAATCAAAATCTTCTCTTCTAAATTTCATCTCCTTGTTCCACCATTACTTTCTAAGTCAGACACACTTCATTTCTAGATTATTACCATAAAGTTGTTGATACACTACTTACTGCAATGACATTTTTATGAAGGTGTTTCTTGTATACTATTCCTGCTCATCAAATTCCCAGCTTTTTTGCACTGAAACAATGAGATCTTTGAATATTTTTGTCATTGTGAAACTAATTATCAGTCTTAAAGAATGTCAAAAGGGAAAGGACAGCAGTTCTGACATTCAGTAACCTGTACTTCACCTTTTCAGGCTACATGTGGAATATGCTTGTCAAGTCAGAGACTGCAGATGTGGTAGATTCAAAAGGAAAGAGAATGGGTGTCACACTAGCTCAAGCAGTCATGACCTGCATTGAATTTTGGGATATTCCTATCCTTGTAGTCACTCAAAAATAGAAGAAATCAGGAAAACCATCAGTATGTTAGTTTCAACAAGTTCTCTTGAAGCTAAGTATTTTATTTCTGAATTTATTTATCGGAAAGAGAATCTGAATAGCCTGGTGCAATCTTCACACTTCTGCTGATGCGTATGACAAGATGAAAAAAGTACTCCTTAATCCAGGAAAAAACTCAGAGGCTTAGTGGCGCCAGGAATGTAATCTAGTCCTTGCATGCTCTGGTTCTGTACATCGTATGAGGGAGATGGTAGACACCTCAGAAGGGTATCCAAAACAGCTGCCATGCCGACCAAGTTCTTCACAGGAATGTCTTCATCACTGAGAGAGGCCTTGGTGAAAAGCATCTTGGAATCAGTAAAAAATCCATAAAACTGAAAATTATGTGCACATCTGTGATGGTTTGGACCTGGCTCCTTGCCAAATGCCCAAACTCACAGTGAAAGCCTTTCCCCTCCCTTTCCTTCTCGGAGTTTTAGAAAAAAAAAACTACAAGAGAAACTAAAGAGCCCGAAACAACCCAAATTATATCAAAAGTATTTATATTTACATATATAGCAGTTATATACAATTAAAATACTATGTACACAGTAGGGGGAAACCCCCAAGGGAAAGGGAAAAGGGAAGGAAAAAGGGAAAAAAGGGGAAAAAGAGGAAAAAAGGGAAAAGGGAAACTAAAACAGGTATGTACACTTGAAACCCAAGATAGAACTAATAAAAACAGAATCTTACAACTCTCCTTAAGATAGCAGAGTTGCACTGACTGACGCCAGCAACCGCTGCCTCTAAAGGCCTACAAGGCCTGCAAGGCTTGACTCCTCTGCATGGGTGAGACCGATAGCAGAGGACCTGCATTTTTGGATCCACCGGAAGGGAAAAAAAGAGAATGAAGGCCTCTCCTCCTCTGTATTTATACCCCCAGTTACGTAAAATCATATGGAATACTGGGAAACATGATCACTTCCCTGGTTACAAACTGTTTACCAGGAAAAGGCCTGGGTCAAACCATTACAACATCATCCTCCACTAATGCATCAAGAATAGCCAGATTTCGAGTGAGAGCTGTGATCAAAGCAAGGAATCAAAATCCAAACCACTTCTGGGGCAGTACTTTAATCATTATGCCTTTATTCAACAGCTGTAGGCCACTGTTTTTAAGGAAAAGAGGGAACTCTTTAAAATAAAATGCATAGGTGGTTGCATCTGGAACAGGATTCAGGGTCTTGTCTGAAGTTCATGATTAGGCAACTGACATTCAAGCACAAGAACAACAATACATTTCACAGGCATAAAAATGAACTTCACCTGAGTCAAAGAATAAAGTGGACAAACTAAGGTAGAAGACACACTTTAGCCATGAATGAGGGGCACGGGTAGAAGCATAACTAAAAGACTGACTTGTATTGCTTTCCTCTAAAGGGCAGGACACACTTACTGCATATGCACAACTTTCTTGAAGTGGTGGCTCACCAAGAAGAAAGAGAAGACCAGAATCTATGATTAGAAAAATCCAGAAACTAAAGAATCTATGAAAAAGAAAACATTAGCTCCTGTGAGCTTATGTCATTGTCCCACATGGGAATATGGAGCCCTGGCTATGGCTCAGTGGCTAAAGCAGGTCTTTTTGAATTACTAGGGCTGCTTGCAGCATGAACAATATTTAAAGGAAAACAACACACCTTGTGCTGCACAAGTTCAAATAATTCAGGCATGGTATGGTTGGGCAATAGCACATCCTTTGGTCTCTGTGACACCAGGAATAAGCTTGGCCCCAGGTGGAACACTCGGTGTAGCTGCCCCCTTATTTCATTCTACATATGGTAAAGACAGGGTGATCTCAAGGCTACAAGCAGTAGCTCAGCTCTCTGGTTTTAATGACCTCCATGGTTTGCTGTGCATTATCCTCCACGTACTTTTTTTTTTCTGCACAGCTGCAACTCCACTCAGTAGTAAGTAGTGCACTTACTGAAAATGAGGAAAGAGGCATTTGCTCTGACAATGATCACCACTTCCTCCTCCACTCCATGACACTCTGCTGTAACACAGACAGTGTGGCAGTTCTACCCCATGCACATTTCCCTGTTAGAAAACAATGCTCCCATCAGCAACCTTCTCTAGGCTACTTTAACAAGATCCTTCTACTCCTTCTGTACATTATGGGACAAAGGGCTGCTCAGAAACCAAACTGGGCTTTTAGAGCTGCCCACTACACGTGTGGGCTCCTCCCCGTGACTTATGCATCTCCCTCATGGGATGGAGAGGCTTTGCCCCATCTCCTTGGGATCACCTCCTGGCTAGTCTAGGTAGTCTCCCACTTGGGCAGGTATTTGTGGTTATCTTCTTATATTTCTAATGTTTCCGCTTATTGTATAGGTAATCTTAATTGGATTACACTAAGCAAAACACACATCAAAATACAGGAGTTAGTCTGAGCACTGAGAGGAATAAGCCCTTTAATGGAATGTATTCTGAATTACTAAACTGAGAAAAGACAAATTTTTTTTTTTATTTAATACAAAGCTCTTTAGCTTTGTAATTATTGAAAAATGGAACTAGGCTGATTATATTTAGATTTGACCTCTTAACTCAGTGCACTGATATCATGCTCCAATATCTATGTGACAAAGATTATGTGACTCTTAATTAAAAAGACAGTATTATTCCCTTAGATATTGCAAAACTCTCTTCTTTCTTATGAAAGTCAAAAACACATAATTATATTTCTGTCTAACTAAAGTACAGGAAGCAGCTGATGTGATAGGTTATGGCTGAGTGATGCTTTATATAGCAGTATATCAAAGTGGCTAGGTTTGCTTTATTTACTGCAGAAGAAATAAATCTAGTCTGGTGGAGTAGCAAATAATTTCTGCTATGCCAAAAAGGAAAAGAAATACTATAAAGTTTACAACAGAAATAAAAATGGCTGCTTTTACAACAATTTACCTGGTAAATCACAAGCTTCCATACCACCACATAGTGCTAAGTGTAAAAGGTTAGCAGGTGTTAGAAATATACCATAAAAGTTCGTGTTCCCGAAAAAGTGCTTTTAAATGAAGACACTAAATTTTACTTACATTAGTAATGTACAGAGACACCAGAAGTATAGACTGATAAATACGTAAAATAATCCTTCCACTTCCCTCAGAACTAGTAGGGTTGAAGCTAGAGTCATACATTAATTTTGGGGCACCATACTGGGACCTGAAAGAAGACATGGACCATTTGGAAAGGGCCAAGTAGAGAGCATAAATATTGATTTGAGATGTGAAAACAAAATCTATTTTCAGGACCCCAACATGGTTGATTCAAATGAGTGTGTGGTTGCAGAGCCTGCAGGAGAACACTGCTGCATGGCAAAGATGAGGGGATCTGGCCAAAGCACAACAATATTGTGGATTTCTGGAGAACCCAGCCTGTAGCACAAGATAAAAAGATTAAACACACAATCAGTTGCACAAAGCATCAATGCTACTGCGAATATTCAGAAAGAGGGATGCCACTGATAGGACTTGAAGAGTGCAATTCCACTGATGGGATTAAGAAAGAGGGATGCAATTGATAAAGACACTGAGGAAGTGACACCATTGATAAGACTAAGAAAGAGCAACATCAGGCCAAAACAAGGGACAGGATGTAAATTGCCGGAGTCCACAGACTATATACAATCTGAAGGAAAAAAAGGGTTCTCAAGGACATTTTCTACAGAAACACTGATGGAGCTCTAAATTGTGAGCAACAGAAAACAGCAACCCAGAGAAATTACCAGAAAGTGTGAGTGTATAAGTGGATGCTTCTACAAGCAGCTACAGTTATTAAGACCACAGATACCCTTCCCTCCTTAATCTCACTTTTATATAAGATAAACATTATTGTTAAGAACCGCTGGCACAAGTTAATGTATGTGAGAAGTAACTGTATCACTGCAAAGGAGGGTTACAACATTGTGGCTTTCTGAATTAATCGGTCGGACTAGATGATCTTGAGGGTCCTTTCCAACCATAAAGATTCTGTGATTCTGTGAATTGAGAGAAGCCTGAAGGAACACGTGACAATGGTCTTAGAGAACCTGAGAGGCCATTCTCTGGGTATGAGAGATGGCAAGAGAAAAATAACGCATGTCACTGAACTGCAGTTAAGGTAGACAGACATCACTAAAACCTTTTTTTCTGGACAGAACAATAATCCACAAGGTTGAAATCTTTGGGAAAGTTGCAGGATCTCCAATAGTGCAGGTTCAAAATGCCAGCTTGGACAAATATCAACCAGGAAAAAAAAAAAAAGTTGCATATAATTGACCTCCTCTAGAAACAGAGGTCGACCTGGTGGACTTTGGAGATTCCGTCCCATTTGTCTTTACTATGATTTTATGGCCACAGCAAAAAGTCAGCATCAGTTGTGTATTCTAATCACACAAGAAGCACGTCTTAAGGGAGATGTTAAAATGGCAAACTAACTACAGCGGTTTGCAAATACGGACTTAACGATGATAGAAGTTACTCTATATTACCGGTTCAGCAGAACATATAAGCATAGTTCTCAGGTCTTACAGACTTAAGGTCTAAGGACACTAAACATCCACATCTTGAGGCCCCGAGGAAACATAAAACCAGTCCAATGACATCTTTCACAACAAAACTAACTCCAGACCTAAGAAACTCAGTATTAAAGAGAGGTGGAGCAGAACAACTGGAAATCAACAGGTATTCTACAAACTGCAAGACCACACAAAGTCTCCCAAGTCATCACAAAGAAAGGCATCTTAAACTCCTCTTTAGGGAACAAGTGCTAATGGAGATTTCCTGAAGAATTGCTGCTGGTAATTAAACAATCATTCATCAGTGTGCTTTTCAGACTTGGAGAGGGACTGATGTGAATCGCAGATATCATTAACTAACATCTAGTCACCCCATCTGTCACAGTGGTAAATGCACACAAGATTGCCTGTCTTTAACTAAAACAACCTCAATTCTTCGGGGCTTTCAGCTGTCCACAGCCACCTGAAGGAAGCCTTTTTGTTGACACCCATGGGCTCCCTGGGGTGCTTCTGACAGTTTCTCCTGCTTTTACATCATCCATGTACTCTCGTCAGCCCCCTCAGAATTTTCATTCAGTATCACCCTCAGCTTCCCCAGAAGGCTCCTTCAACCTGAATAAAGTTGGGTTTACTCACAAACGAAATGAGCAGCGCTCACCGACTTGTTGATTCTGCCTCAAAAAAGCCAAGTGGTCTGAATCGCAGCCTTCCCAAGTTGTGCACTTCGGAGCTGGACACTACAAAATCTACTTCTGCTTCTTGTCAAGATCAGACTAGACCTGAAGAAACGTCCCTTCTGAGCTTACAGCCTATGGAAACCACCTACTTCTAAAGCCAAGATTTGCTATACTAAGATTTCTTACAATTTAAAGACATACAACGTTTGTTTCAAGCTTTTGGGTTTGGGAGCGACTGCTCTCCCACAGTCCTCGGGGAAGCATGGCAGTCGCTGCCCTGCCCGCCCCAACCACTGCGCCAGGGCACCGAGCGGCCAACCGGGATACCGCTGCTGGGCTACCAAACTGTTGGGGAGCTCGGTAGGACAATGCTCCCCGCAAGCACGGTGCTTCCCGCGGCAGCGCCTCTTTGACAGGAGGAGGGGAAAAAAACCAGCAGCGAGGAGACAGGACCATACCTGGCACGGCACGAAGCCCGCTATACTCCCGAGAAGCGGGGGAAGAGAGAGGAGGATGCGCACCCTCGGTCGCCCTCTCCCCTCCGCCGCCACCCCGGCTCCCTCCCGTTCCTAACCTTACCGATAGTGGAAACGACGGTGCCCACGAAGTAGAAAGCGCCGGTGAAATCCCATCGGGGTCGGATGTCATCGACACGGATGCCGGCCACGATGGCCTCTTCGTACTCCCGAAGTAAGTGCTGGAGCTCGGCACGGCTGAGGTTGTGACGACGGGTGAAGTTCTCCAGCCGCTCCTCCCAGCGCTCCTTGGCCTCCCGCTCCGTGGGCAGCTCGATGGCCGAGAAGACGGCGGCACCACACAGCATGTATAGCAAGATCAGCACCGCCAGCAGGAGGAACCGCGCGTTGTCCGCGTTCAGGCGACCCGCGCTGGAGCAGCAGCCGCTGTGACACGCCATCCTCCGCCCCGCGGGACCGGGCTGCCGCGCCACCACGCTACGTCGGGGCCCTCCCGCAGCTGCCGCCGGGCATCACGGCGCCGCCCGCCAAGACGTGCGAAGGGCCGCGGCCGCAGAGCTCAGGGCGCCGCGGAGCCCGGCGGCTGAGAGCGGCGCTCCCGGGAGCTGGCCCGCACCTCCGCCCCGGGGGCAGGGCACGGCCTCGCGGCGGACGGGCTGAAGGCTGCGGCGCATTCTGCGGGCGACGGAACCGCCCGTCCCGCCGAACACCTCATCTCCGCTGCACGCCGGCCCCGCGGCAGGCTCTCGTCTCCGCCAGTTTCATATCCCTTTCCTTCCCCCGCCCCGAGCACGTCGGAGCGGGTCGCAGGGACAGGCACCGCCAGGCGCCTCCTGCCTGCCGGGGGAGGGGGGGCGAGGCGGGACCGGTGGCAGCTGGCCCCGCCGCCCTCCCCCGCCGCCGCGGGGCACCTGTGTTTCGGTCCGCGGGGTACGGATACCCACAACCCAGGCTGGTCTGCCACCATGGCCACCAGGGAAGCGCGGGCCGGGCCGCGTCCTTGAGGGAAGTTCCCCTCAGCCGAAGCTCGGCCGCCGCTCGAAGCGAGCCCACCGCCCCCGTGGGTCTCTCCAGTGTTTGGGGCAGGGCGGGTCTGTACCTGACAGGGCAGGTAGGCGAAGACGGCTGCCCCACGGCCCCTACCCGTCAGAGGGGCGGGGGTTTACCCACACCCCACGGCCTAGGCCTTCCCGCCCTTTGGGGGCTGCCCACACCCAGCGCTCGCGGCCTTCCCGCCCTTTGGGGGCCGCCGTCTGTGCCCGGCTGACGAGCCCTGTGCCGCCCATGGTAGCGGGAGTCTGACAGAGACCCGGAGTAAAAATGGGCAGTTGATGATACGACCCCGCTATCAAAGCGAGAAAAAATACTCTCTTTTGCCAAGAGAGGGCACCTCTTTCTGTACAGGTCTGGTTACAAATCGCCGTCTTGACGAGTTCTTACATTTCCATCCTCCAACGGTGAGCAGTCGAAGGGAAGTCGTCTGTGGAAGACACAGGTAATCTCCAATTGCAGTGTAGTTTAAATCGCGTTATTTTTTAGGGTCAAAGTGCTCTCCATCCAAACCTTCTGGAAAAATCATTGTTGCTATTAAAAGAAAAACAACAAAACTCCAACAAACTACACTCAGCAGTATCTGCCAATTACTAAAATGATGACTTCTACCTTAAAATAACTGAGGGCTTGGATTCAGCACTGTAAAACATATTAGTGTATAAACATTCTGTCTTTCCAGTGAAAGGCAAACTACAAATATTTTATTTTAAAGAGTAGGTTAGCAAGGTGTTAGTTTTGTCCTGTAAAGTAAGATCTCTACCCAGTGTGCAGCCAACACACACAGGGTCAAGGTATTTATTTATTACAGATTTGTGCAAAGCTGGAAGCTAGATGACATTCCAAAAAGCTAACTCAGCTGAACAGAAGTTAATGGCATATTTATCGTGTTGGCCTGTTGACTAATAAGCCAGGATGCTGTTGCCCTTCTTAGCCACCTGGGTACACTGCTGGGTCATGTTCAGCTGGAACATTACTTCTTGCCTTTATGTAGTGTATTCAACCTTCATGAAACACAAGACAACGGTAGAGACAACAGAACCCGGCTATATAAGAGATTTTCAGGAATGAGAAATGTGAAAACTTTTTTCATCTCCTTCACATCAGTTACTAATGTGTGGTTGATAATCATATTCCAGTTGTCTTGGGGACGAAAATATTTAATTTATACTTAAAAAGTACCCTTCAGGGGTATTTTTAGTTGAAGATACTTGCAAATTAAATTTTACATTTGGGAAGTGAGACAGAGCTAGACAGGGCTTTAAAGTCCCTTGAAGGGACTCCTCAAGAGCTGTCCTCAAGAACAACTTCCACTTTTGGAAGTCACTTTGTGTCCTATTCATCTTCCAGCATTTCAACAGGGAAGAAAACCATGGTTGGGCTGATAGCTCAGTTTTTCAAACTGCATACAAACAACTACAATTCAGAGCAAAGTTTTTTGTTTGTTCATGTTTATTGGTACTAGAACTGTGTAGTGACTTGCATGTTAAGGGAGAAACATGAAACAACTTGTGTAAAGTTGGAATAGAGCCAGAAATTTAAAGAATCTAGGAACCCTCTCACATTCCTCCATTCTAAGGAATGGGAAATAATTTAAACTAAAGGATGAACATTTTACTCTGATTAAAACAACAGGGTTATAATACCTTGAAAGCACTGCAGTAACATTTAGAAAGCAGTAACTGGGAATTAGAGATAAAATGTTGAGAAACAGAGGAGCAGAAAAGCTAATATATTACAAAAAGAAAAAAACACAAGAATGTAAAGACTGTAGATTGACATAGGAACTTACTTCTCTGAACTTACACAGCTCCCTTCAGCCTCCAGTACTTTTTGTAGTGTTTGTTTTGCCCTTCAGGATGCCAGTTACAGTCACTCAGATTAAAAGAAACTCAGAGGTAAGAGGGAGGGAACGGTGTGCCTACTGTCAGTGCTTAGCTAAAATTCTGACATCTTGGGTTGCAGTGATTAATTCCACAGCTGTAAAGTGCCGGCAGCTTTACTACTGTCAGTAGAAATATCTGTGGGGTTAGGCAGGATCTAGCATGATAAAGAACATTCCATCTCCATTCTAGCTTTTTCAAATGCAGACATTGGGTAGCCAGAGTATGGCACAGCGAATATCTACATATGACACTAATGTACTGGCTAGAGTATCCAGTTCTTGGTATTACATCTCTATTAATTTTCATTTACTTGGATTTTTTGTGTAATTATTTCTCTTACTGTGTTCATATTTATGTACTGGAAGACCGTCTGCAATATCAAAACCATAGAAAGGCCTAGCAGAAGAAAATACAAGGAATTAATAGATTCATAGAATGGCCTGGGTTGGAAGGGACCTTAAAGATCATCTAGCTCCAACCTCCCTGCCATGGTCAAGGAAGGATGCCACCCAGTAGACCAGGTTAACATATCACTAATTGCTAACAAAGCACACCAACACATTTAGTTAAGAAAGCCACTAAACGAGACAGCTGCAATATTGTTGCATGTATGCACTCCTAGCAAGGAACAAAATGCATAGAAATCTTTTGCACCTTTTTTCCTTCTGTGATGCTGGATTTATCTTCGAGGTGAAAATACTCTAGATAGATCACTGTGTCCTGATCTTGAACAAACCAAAATCAGATCATTGCTTTACTATGTGATGCCAGTAAGAAACTGCAGTGTTATGCTGCCCGTGGCAAAATATTCAAACTTTTCTGAATCACAAGCAACCACCGTTTCCTTCCTTGTCCTAGAAGGGAGTACACTGATATTATCCCATTACGTTAATGGCTATGACAATGCAGGCCAATAGCAAAGTGCCATCATGAAATCAAATTGCCAGTTGTCCACCAAGATCTCTCCTTCTGAAGGGTGCATGGCAGCTCTGCAGTTTGCTTCCCTTCCATGCTGTGACCTTATGAACACATCAGTATGTGACCTTGTACAGCTGGTGCTTAGGAGTCAGTTGAGCTTTTACAAAACATAACCAATTGCATTAGCCATTAAAATTGGCTTAATCAAATTGCTTTAGCCATTTAGGCACAGAAAAATGCACTACTTCCTTCTTTGCAATCTAATTAGCAGCAGTGCAGAAATGTATGCACATTGTTTGCACCAGCATGTATTGATACCCATCAACAATAAATCCTTACACTGTTGTAATGGAAAGCACTTAATTTTGAAGGGGCACCACAACAGATTCATTCTTAGCAGTAGCAGGAACAATTAATCAGCAATTTATTGACCACAAAAGATGTTGTGCAGACCAACAATTACTTCTACAGACAATGCTGTTGCTTTTTCCTTTTTTATTTCTTTTTTTTTTTTATTCAGTCAAGCTACCTTCTAAAAATACAGGAGAAACACATGGGTCTCAGAGCTAAATATCACTTTAACCAAGGATCCCAGAGTCAAATCCAGTTACATATGTCAGACATTGTGCTGTGGGTTGGACTAATTTGTCTGTTTTCTCCTCCTCTTTAGTCATAGTTCCACATCCCAAATGTTAAGGCCCTGACATGAAACAAAAAACTGATTTGGGTGGCATGCAAAATGTAATTTCAAAATATTCTGTACAAGAAAATGTTAACATTTTACTTGGACAGTTAAGAAGTGTTCTTAAGTCTGTCCTGGCACCTGAAAGGCTGCACATCTAGAAAATGATTATTAAACAGCATTTTCTGGCCAAAGGTTTTGTAAAGAGCCTTCTGTCCAGCTCCAACATGTCGTGAAGCCCAGCTGTGTTTGGCTTGCGCAGGACTGACTGCAAAAGACTGTTGCCCCCTTGGAGTTTTAGTTATCTTTGGGTAGTTTCTTCAAGTTTTCCTTGCCATTCTGGAAGAGCACTGTTTAAACAGTTAAAACAGAACTACATGCATATCTGTTTCAACCAGATTCAATGTTTATTGAACCATTGATTTGCCTCATGCCACATACTGTCCAACGAACCAAACCCTAAGCTATTTTCTCCACCTCTGCCACCCAGCAGTGCCTCAATTCCATGCTTGTACCATTGTCCAAGTTGCTTTGTGTCACAGCTCTGCACTGGAAAGATTTCTGGAGTTTTCCTAGTAAAACTGTTCACATGGTTTATTAGTTCCCACCATCAAACTTTGGAATGATGTTCTGACACTGCATTAATCTGAGCCATGGAGAGCTGAAGTTGTGCCATGTTCCTAGAAACCAATGGCTCAGAGCTGCTCAAACCACTTTATGACAAAAATAGAAAAACTCATATATGTAAAATTAATAAAGTACATTCTTCACAAATTAAGGATAAATGCCCATTGTTAGCCGACCTTCTAGAAATCTTAAAGCTTTCCTCATTTGAGGACATCTTCCTACTTTGAATTTCTCTAATTCTCACAGAATAGAAATAATTAAAATGATAATTCTCTGTTAAACAAGTATAACAATGGCTATCAAGTTATCTCAATTCCTTGACTGCACTGCTCCATTTTCATGTCATCTTCCCAGAGCCTTGTCTTTTCAGGCTCATTGGGGCAGAAGCAAATTGTTTCTGCATGTAGCATAAACACTAGAGATTTCTGCATAGTGTTTGAGAGCAGGTGGAAGCAGAAAGCATCTTCCTGTCTATTCTGCGGACATCCCAACAGCACTCAGACCATACTCAGCTCACATTATTTGCTAAGTTCTCAAAACCAGATAAAGCAATAATAATGATTACTGGGCCTCTAAATTGCGAACATAAGCTAAGAAATGAGCAACCTAAATGCCCAAGTTCCTGTAATTGGCTGTGAAGTGCAAGTGTAAAATTCCTCTGTGTTGTAGGCAGGGTATTCTACTAACTAGCTCCACTTACCCTTTAAGTAAGAGACTGTACAATAATTTCCCCAATAAAGCCATAACCCTTGTGATTTGAAAGACCACCTGATAACTGCACCAGAGAACTTGAATGTAACTAGAGAGGGCAGAACAACAGGGAAAGCATACAAAAGATGGAAAAGAACCAGTACTTCAAGTTTATCTATGGATTGATCTGTGACAGTATAGGGAAATGTTATGGTTTGGGTTAGAACAGAATTAATTCTGTTCAGTAACTGTGTCTTCTAAAAAGTATTCCATGACCACGTACATAATATCATATCAGCTTTCCCCCCACACACACACCTTGCCTGGACTGTCCCTTTAAGAAACCTGAGATCCCCAGGTGTTCCCCCCCCCAGGGGGAAGCCAGGGGAACCTTGGGAGCTTGCTGTCGGACTTTTGTTGACTGGACCACGAGGAAGCCCTTCTTTTCTGCTGGGACTTTTGCCGAGCTGCGTTCCTGGCTGCCTCTGCTATCTGAGACACACGTGGAGCTGCTTTCGGGACCGGGAGAGCCGGCCCGGGATACTGCCGTAATTATCAGTGTATAGGGGAAGTGGGTTTCGGTATCTGGGTCCTGTGTATGTTTATATTCCCTTCGTTTATGTTTGCTGTTGTTATTAAAGCAGTTTTTAGTTTTTAACTTCCAATCCAGTCTCTCCTTTAACTGCCGTGTGTGGGGGCTGGGAAGAGCCTTTAAACCCACCACAGGAAATCAAAGAAAACTTCTTACTAGGCAGATAACAAGACTATTTCCTAAACATAAACATTTTCTATGATAATTTTTCAATGGCATACAGATAGACATTAGATAAACATTAGGAAGTAGTACACTCCCACTGTACTCCAAACCATCTTGGGGAATGACACTGCAAAATGAATGACGTAGCACTGCAACAGCTACCCAGTCAGATTATTTGGGACGCAGAGGGAATTCTGAATAAGTACCACACTATACCACAGGATTTCCAGTCGTTCATACCTCCCACAGTACTATTTAAGAATATTCTTCAGCACCCAAACCCATCTATTTCGGTGTTTTTGAAAATACCTGAGTGTCTGAAAGGGAGAAAAACCACAGAGGATTAGGAAATAACTTGAGAAGAAGCCAAATACTGCAAGAAGCCAAATCAGCAAATACCAGAATTTCCATTAGAAATGAGAGCTGCAAAGTTGCAATCCAATTTGAAATTAGGACAATTAGAAGAAAATGGTTCAAAGGATATATAAACACAATTGACTTTATTTTTATTTAAATTTTACATATAACAACTTTTACTCCAGCTACTGGGGATAACAGTCTCACAGAACAGTAAATTCTAAATTAATTACAACTAAAAATACAGAGAGAATCTCTGAGAGCAGTCTACACTTCGTTATATCTTGAAAAGTGTATTAGGAATCACAGTAAGGAAAAAGCATACATAAAGGTATTTAAAAATGCAGGTTCATTTATAATAATGTGGTTAGAGATTCTCCAAGAATCTCCCCATTATCATCATCATGTTTCTTTCAACTACAAACTAGCCATTAGAACAGACATTATAGCTTAAAACCCTGAAATAAGCAGTCTTGCAAGTAGCATGGCAGGCTCAGTGTCAGTAAGTAAAACGTCACAGAATACTGGAAACATTCATGATGGAACCCACATGTTTCCATGCGTATCAGGGGCATCAGTGTAAGGAATATTCCAAATCCATGGCCGATCTGTAAACCAAAACAAAAACGTACTTATGGCAAAATCAGTTATTGAATGTAAAACTTAAATCCTCTTCCTCCCCTCCTTCTGGAGGAAGAGGAAGGTCAAAATTCCTACTGATTTTCATGTAGCCCTATGGACAATTCAGTTTACTGGAAATTTTTATTCAGTTATTTTTTAAAAAGATAAGTTTTCAAAAGGCATTGCTTTTTCCTCAAGTATTATTTTAAATATAATTATCTTAACCCAAACCATAACAGCCATCAGCTGTAAAACAACTGTATTTCAGGCAGTATACAAGTACAGTAACGCAGCCCAATACTCCTCTCAGGCTACTCTAACTGAAATACAGAGAAAATAAATGCCTTCAACTCTTTCAGTGATTTTTCACAACTAAGAAGTTTGTATACATCTAGCCTACTTCTTTTTTCCATCTACAAAAGGACCACTGAAGGACGACAGGAACATTGATCTGAACAATGCACAAATTAAACTGAATTGTACAGTGGATGACAGGAGTAGTTCACTGATGAAAAACGAGCTACTCATCTATATGGTATGTGATGTATACTTCCTAAAGATTTGTTACATGCTTGTCAATTGCAATTTTAGATAAGCTATTGATTTTGACTGCTGTTGTCCAATTTTAAATTTACAGGATCCAATGCCAGCTCTCCCAATATATGAAATGAGAATTACTGTAGCAAGAAAAGGAGAAAAAGAAAGTGACAGGAGCAGTAATGAAAGGATGTATACACTACACAACAGTACACTGTGGTAAGTACCTCACCAACTGAGCATGGGGCAGGGAGAACATTCCTACCAAATGCTCATTATTCTTTGCTACTTGAGCGTGTTTAATTCTAGTGCTGCAGTTCCATATGTTGCAGTGAAACATATCCCAGCTATGCAAATGTTTTAAAAAAGGGTCTGTTTACAGTAGGAAGAGGGCAATAGGAAAATGCTTTAAATTACAACAAAATCGAATCTCCCTGAAGTAAAAAAAAAGACTTTACATTTATAGTTTATGAAGAGTCATAGGGATGTTACAAGCCACAGGAATGTGATCACCAGAGAAAGAACCGCCTGTGGAACAAACAGCAGCCTTCATATATTATTATAAAAAGACAATAAAAACAAACATCCATTTCTTCTCCTGATTTAAAATCCTGATATAGCTTCTAGGTGGAAGAAGCAGTTTGCTAGCTTTTGGTGATTTCCAAGCACACACAAAAAAAAAAGGCACCAGAAACCAGAAGAAACTATAGCACTTAACTGACAGTGCACTACCAAAAAATGTCTCTAGGTTTCTGGCCCAGCTGCAGGATACCTAGACTTTGAGTGATCTCTTAAAAAAACCCCCCACAAAGTAGCACTATTATTTCCCTAAGCTCCTTTTATTAGTCTCCTGGTTGAGAGTTGTGTGTACCTTTTGTATTTTAGGTGAATAACTTCGCACCTTACCACACAGTAAATATTAATAGTTATAATAATAGGCACAGAATAAAGCAAATGTTGAAAAAAGCACTGTAGATTTCAAGCACACATTCATCATTGACCTCTATCTATGACATCAGAATAAATCCAGTCCCACTCAAGCACTAGAGTTTGTCACTTGGAGTTCATTATGCAGTTTGGACCTATCCATCTTTACTACTATTGGCAGATACTCTGTTTAATTCAGCAAAATGTACAGGTAGGGAAAGATTTAGATATACAGAAACAACTTCAGTAATGTCTTAAGGCACCTCCGAGAGGCTTCAATGCCTAATTTAGTTCTTTTGTATTGTGGCTATCTTAATAAAATTTGGGTAAGATAGCTATTAATGGACTTGGAACTTTGTTCTATTAAAGAGATGCTGTTGATGCTGACCTGATAATATTCTAATAAGCCAAGTGTAAAATTCTTGCTGAAACGAATTATAAATCAGTTATTTTTTAAAATGTGAGATCAGATTTAAAATTATTTATCATTTTTCATAGGAGCTATAGCAGCAAGAGAAAGACAATCACTGTGCACAAAGACTGTATGACTGTAGCAGCTTACTGTCACAAAGTAAAATGGGCTGCCAAATTTTTGAAAGTTAAATTCTTTGATCTTTGGGGGGCAAAAAAAAAAAGTTACCTGTTCCCTATTTATAGCACCACTATATATATATATTTAAACTGTGCTCAATGTACCTACCTCCCCCACCTCTCAACTTCAGTTCTTAATTTCTGATGCCCCAATTTTGTCTCAACTGCATCTTATTAGAATTGGTTTTATCTAGTGACCTAGTACCACTGCTTCCTTCTTGACTCACTGACAAGCAGCAGAACTTTAGCACTAGAGTTAGCACACAGTAAACTGAACAGGGCCATTCCTACCCCACTGCTACTTGCAGATATCTGAAATCTCAGACAAAGTGCTATTTCAGTTATACTCAGACTTCTGAAGATTCTCTCCAAACTGAACAATCACATTTCATTTAAAGACAGGACAAGCTTTTTTCAGTATACCTGATTAATCACACAAAAGAATTAAAGAATTCCCCACATTTTGAGATCATGTTACAGCATATGAAATCGTAAGCTGACAATGGTACAAGGGTTGTTTTGCAAATTCTAACAACATTTTACAAATGTAGTATATTGTGTAGGTCAAAAGCATGCCAGCAAGCCATCTCAAAGCTTTGTGTTCCCTTAACTATGATAGATGGCAGTACTACAGCAAAACCCAAAAAAAGTCTGTGAATAACAGGAACATGCACTTGAATAAGATAAAATACAATTGAAACATAATGGTGATCCTCTTCCTACAGTTTAACATACAAGTGTCTTTTGCACTGTCAGTGGAGATCTGGATGAGAGCTATTCCTGGCTGAATTTTAAACAGAGACCAGATTCTCATATCTCACAGTATTTCATGAGACTTCCAATTGAAAAGTTTAGCTTTGAAGTAATATGTTCACATATACAGAAAAGTTACTCACAAATAACTGGAGTTCTTCAAGTCATTCTACATATACATTCTAACATGGCACACTTAGTCCCTTCTGCATGAGGCTGGAGTGTTCATTTGCTGAAGGCACACACTACACCTCAGTCTCTTTTATCCACTCCCTTTGGATGAGGATGTCATTTAACAAAGAACTCATCTTGTTCCTCTGAATGCAAAAATCACACCTGAAGGACCTCAGGAAGGGGGAAAGGCAGATGTGGTATAGACATGGGATCTATAATAATAATCACCAGAAGGTAATAATCCTGAAGGCCAAGACAATGACTACTTGTTGGAGAAAAAAAGAACACTCTAGTACTGCTGTTTGATAGCAGGATTTGCTTTGTTTCTCAAAGTGTTGATGTGGTGAGAAAAAAACCCTATCCTTTGTACTTTTCTGAGGCCTTTCCCAAGTTGTAAAAAAACCCCAAACCCCTTGATGTACTTATGTATTAAAATTTCAAGTTCCTCCCAGAGAGCAGATGATTTCCTCAGTACTAACTGTGTAATAACTATATCACAAATCAAGTGATATTCCTTGACTCGAGCAAGCAGCTTGCACCCTTCCCCATGCAAAAATACAAAAAAAGCCCTGGGGCTGTATCCCTTTGTGTAATGTATGTGTGTTGTAAGAAACTTCCCAATAGGGTGAAACGAAAGTGATAGGTAATCCAACCTCAAGCTCTAAATGAAATGCTGTGCTTTCATGAGAGGATCAGGTCAACTTGTCTTGGTAACAGAGATAATAAAAAGACTGCAACTGAGACAATGGAGCTCAATGGGAAGATAAATTTGTACAACACAATAGCTGTATTCATCTGAAACATTCTAGAGGGAAATAAAAATCTGAATGTTATCAAAGGCACAAAGAAATTTTACTTATAAAGTTGTATCTTGCTAAGTAAGACTGGCTGTTGTGTGCATGTTTCACAAGCACCAGACTGGATCACTCTGTTTTCCTTTCAAGGAGCTCTCACATCATATTGCTGGTCTATAGGTTTCTTTTATCTTGGTATCATCAATACATTCATCTTTGTCATAGTCTTTTTTGCTATGACAGCCTGAATCTGGTGGCTAACAACAGAGGAGTTGAGGAGATTGTTTTATCTATGTAGTTTATCTGTCAAGATACTAAGTAGTGACCAGATTTTATTTTAAAAAATTCTTTAAATGTTTTGCCCTGAAGATACATCTGCTGCCCACAAATGGCCTTCTGCTATTCAGCTGAATATTGAAGGTGAACAATTCCTGCAATTCCTCAAAAAAGTAATTTGCAAATAGTTAATAATGAACGTGTTGCACACAACAAATGTTATCTGCTAAAAATTAATTAGGTCCTTTGTCACCTCAGAGTGGGAATGATCTTAATCTTTATTCTAAAACTGTCAGATGTAAAATGTGCATGTTATTCCCTGCAGCAAGAGAAAGATGCAAGCTATGTATATCATGCACAGTAAACCAGTTTTGTGTTGGTAATTTAAAGCAGCTGGGAAGAAATAGCATCAAGGAAAAATGCCCAAGTAAAAGTTCTCTCTGCAGTCTTAACTCTGATCTGTTAGGATTATATATTGTTACATTTCCTCAGACTTCAACTACAAATCTTGCACTCTGCCTAAGATGGATGGAATTACATGTAAGTTCAACAACTTTACTGGGCAACATACATCTATCCTAAAAAAGGGTAATGAAAATAAGTGGTTTTTTTTAAATTCCTGGGTTGATAAACTATTGAATCAAAATATTTACCATCCGGTGAATTAGCCACTTCATGATGATGCTCTCAGCTAATGATGTGCAGTGTATTTTACAAGATACCTTCTAGCCAAACACAAGCTCTGAGCTCAAAGAAACTGGCTAATAACGTGGTAAATCAAATCAGACAATCTAGTGGGCCCTTCCAGTTTTCAAGTCTGTAATCCTACCAAAACCATACACAGAAGTGGTCTAACTGAATGGTGACTCTGTAACTTATATTTCCTCTCACAAAAAGTGTTAATTTCTTCATGCTCATTACAAAAACCTGGAAGAAAAACAAGTTTTGCTGTGTATTTAAATGTTACACTTGGACTCTGGGAAGCCATTTGAGGAAGCATCTGACATCAAGCTGTCTTTACACAGCTTCAATCTCAAATTACAGTCTTACAAATCAATAACAATGCTTTTGCTTCCACTTAGGAAGGAAACAGATGCTAACACAGACTGCCCACTCCTCATCACCAGCACCAGTTTATGAACTAGAATAACAATGTACAGTTGCTGCTTGAAAAAACTGAAAACTAAACTTCTAAACATACTCAGATTTACATTTACCATTGCTCTCAGTCTTAAGTAAGTGAAATATTTTCTATGCAATGTATTAGTATCACTAGAAACAGGATTAGCTGTCACCTGTCATCTTCTCAGAAGAAAGCATTTTCTCTTAAGAGTTTCTCCTATATTAAGTATACTGAAAGGACTTGAATTTATCTAAAATTTCATACAGGATGCTGCCACTGAAGGTCTTTTAAACTCTAGAAAGTACATAGGTTCCAGGTAGCTATTAATTAGAAAAAAAATTGAAAAATGTGACTATTTCCTCAGAAATACTTCAAAAATATTTTAATTACTTGACAGAGAAAGTGCAGAATTCTAGAACTCGGGACAAAAAGCAAAGGTGGGAAAGGTAGAGGCCACATACAGCAATATTTTTCCAGAACTTAATCTGACTTCCTGAGGATACAGCAGGTCCCTGTAAGGTTGCTCAGAGTAATAAACGATTCCTCTAGCTTAGCTGGCCAAAACACTGATCTCTTCTCTTAGGCATTCCATCACTAGCACAACTCAGGATAAATGAAAATTATCCCCACTCTTTAATAATAAGAGAAAGACAGATATCTAAACCTACCAGAGCTGGAGGCAAATATACCATTGAGTTCTTATTGTTTTTATTCAACAGAACAGCAGTTTACGTAAAATAAATGAGATGGAGCATTACTAGTTTCCTGAAATCACTTCAAATATTTACCAAATGTAATTTCACCATACTCCCAATTCCCACTCACTGAAAACTAGAAAAAACATCAAGCACTGAATATCTGAAATTAGAAGGAAAAGGTCAATTTGTTCTTCCATGTAAGTATGGCAATTGAATATCAAACACTGAGCAGGGCCCTTCAGAAGGGAGAGAGCTGTTCCTGTGAGACATGGTGCAGATCCTTTTGTGCTTCCTTAAGAAAATGAAATCAGAACTGTCAGAGGTTGAAAACTTCAGCTAAAGAACTAATAAATAAAGTGGACTGTTCTCTTCTCCACAATGCTTCAAATTGCATTAAAGCAAACTTCCATCTCATTTGCCCACCATTCTTCCAGCCTCTCACAGCATGAGATCTGACAGCTTTAGACCCCGGTTACCAAGAGTAAAATAGATTTTCTCACTGGAAAATAGTGAAATACATTTTAATACTTTTTTACAAATTGTTAGAATGGCCCAGGAAAAAAAAATCTTCAACAAATAGCAAAATAATCAAAGACTAATGTAATTCATATAACTGGCATATATAGAGTAGTATCTAGTTTCACTCTAACTTTAGGTTAATCTGAACTGATCTGGAACTTGTCTTATTTTCTTATATGCACATATTTTTTCTGCATACTATTAGTCAAATGAACAGGCAGTTTCTTTGCATGATTTAAACACATTTACTGAAGAGAAAACTGAATGAGAAATAACTTATTAAAAATTACATGCCCCCCTACTTTATGGGGTTCTCTTCCAGAGGATTTAAACAGCTCCAGAGCATTTTGAACTAAGAGCTCAGAAAAAAGCTTATATAAATTCCTGCCTTGTAACCTTTCTTTGAGTCACAACACAAAGAACTGCTGATAAATATATTTTTAGCTCATCCCCTTTTCAGCAGCATTGAAAGTTCTGTAACAACCGTGTAAGATTAATACATCTGAAATCTGGAAGACTAATAATGCAGAGAATGTTTCAGAAATGCTTCACCTCCTGAGGTCTCCCTAAAAAGCAGAAAACAGAGCCAATTAAGCAGAAATATAATTGCACTTAAACATAATTAGAAAGTTAAGTGCAACTTAATAGGAGAAAGCAGATGAAGTACCCCAAAATACTGAAGCTTACAATACATGTAAACCACAGTTTCAGTGATTCATTCATTTAATTAACACATAATCATGACTTCCTAACAATTTTTAGGTCCAGAAATATTTTTCAAGCAGTGTAGTGTGGTTTGCTGGTAGCTTTTGTTGGTTTTGTTGTCATTTGTTTTAAATCATCCTATGTAGTTAAAATGAGCTACTTGACATGAAAATATTCCTAGTATGATTTCTCTCACAGAGGAAATCCTATCAACTCATCTCAACTTCAAGTAGGAAATCCTATGAACTCATCTCAAGTGACTATGCTGCTACCAGCTATGGTTTAAGACCCAGTCAAATTTTGTTCTTTGTTCCCTTCAGGGAGATCAAATGATTTTGGTTAGAAGAAGCAGATGGAGTTTACCTCTCCATGTATTGTAAATTGTGGCTCTGTGCAAGTTTGAAATACAGCTGAAAACTAAACAAAAGCGATGGGAAAATTGTAAATAAGTATCACAGAGGTGATACATCATATTTACCCTACCCGTGGCATCTTAAAACACAATACATCCTTCATAGCTACAGCTCAGCTTATGATTATGTTTCAGTGAAGGATAATCCATTTCTCTGGGAGAGAAAAACAATGCAAACCCAAGAAGTTTTCTGCCTCACAGTGATCTCAAATTATATTCTTTAGAGATCTTTGGAAGAGAAGGAGGAAGAAAATCTTCATGACCGTTTCTCCAAGAGATCCTATTTCTCTGTTTTGCCTAAACTTGAGGTTTAGAATGAAACCCACTAACTAATGTGGCAAACTAAGCAAAGGTTGACAAGTCTTCTGTGTTTTTTTCCTCCCTGTTATATGAGGTGAGAGAAAAGTAGGACAGTGACTGAATTATTATGGAACTTACTGGACTTTTAAAAGACACTGGATCTACCTCATGAATTATCATGGCTGAAAGCAGACGGATTATTTACTGATGAGTTTATTATTGTATGCCCTGAGATGCTTTTTATTGCTTTTCAAGATGCATTTACTTCACTGTAACAGTTTTCATGCTGGAAGTCCAGTCCCATCTGATAAACATCAATTAATAGGACAGAAAGCCATTGTTGCAGAATGACAGGACTAGAGGGAAAGGGCTCAAGTTGTGCCAGGGTAGGTTTAGATTAGATATTAGGAAGAATTTCTTTACTGAAAGACTGGTGAGATATTGGAATAGGCTGCCCAGGGAGGTGGTGGAGTCACCATCCCTGGAGTTTTTTAAGAAGAGGATAGATGTGTCTCTTCAGGGGATGATTTAGCGATAAGAGTAGTGTAGGGCTATCGGTTGGATAGATGATCTTGAGGGTCCTTTCCAACCGTAATGATTCTGTGACAAAGACTATCTGCGATTAAATTATTTCCACAAACTAAGGAACTGTTTTTCTTTCACTTTGTTACATTTTATAATAAAATAATTCTGTAACATTAAAGTACATCAGATCCAAGATTCAAATTTGCACAAGTACAGGAATAAACAATGTATTTTCCTATGCCTGTATTCTACTTAGAACTTTACACAGCAAATGCATGGCCCTGCTCCTGACCATCTCTTCACTATTCCTCCTGCTCCTGACAGGATTTTTCTGATTATTTCAAAGCAATGTGTACTTTGTTTTCCCATGGCTAGAGAATCTGAGTTCATGGAAAATCCCCCAGAGCCTTTTCTCCTTCAATTACAGGGATCAGTCAATATGGTTCCTTAAGGGAAAGTATAATTACTTGCATTTCTGCTTCTCAAGACTTTATTAAAATAAATATATTTATCTCAGTCTCTAGAGACTTTGGGAGTTGATAACTGTATTGTTAAGGACAGATTATTATGAGTCCATCCCATAGCATGGGAATTCTTTAAACATCTTTTCCACCTGGAGGCTGAGGAACTGAAACAGAATACTCAGGAAATAGATGTGATAAGGCACAGGCTGACTGTGCTTCCACTACTAAAAGCTAGAAAACTTGAATTCTGTTCATCTTACAAAAGAAAGCTAAATTACAGACAAACGAATTCACTACAGAAATAAGCTTGCTATGCAAAAATGAAAAAAGTTATTTGGAAAAAAAATCTTTCCATTTATTTGAAATATGCATGAAACTCACTGACACAAGAGGTTAACTGCAGGAATTAAAACAAGATCGATACTAATTACATGACAACTTTTTGCATGAGGAAGACTGTATAGGTAAATATATTCGAGAATAATGCAGATTCTTATTTTTAATCTTGGTTTCAAAATTTCCAAAAATTTTAAGTATGACCTTCTAGAAAAACCTTCAAAAAATCAGTTTAATTATTAGTTAATAAGCAGACAGTGCATTCCTGTCAAGTAACATGCATCATATTGAGCAGGTGAATGTCTGGCTGTGTAGCTGGTGCCATACTCAAGGTTTTGGCTTCTATGATCATGGATCTACCTGATAGAAACCCAGGTTTGCAGACAGATGATGGGATTCACCTGACCAAGTGGGGCCAACATGCTGGCCAGACATGTAAGCAGGGCTTTAATCTAGACTCAGTAGCAGAAGGGGATGGAGTTTTGAGCAACACAGAAGAGCCAGGGGCTCCTCATGCATTAGGAACCAACAGGGAAACACCTGCAAAGGAATTAGGGCTTGTTCCTCTAAAAAGGTGATGGCTGAAGTGCCTCTATACCAGCACATACAGCATGGAAAACAAACAGGAGTTGGAAGCCACTGTGCAGCTAGAAAGCCGTGATCTAATCAATATCACTGAAACTTGGTGAGATGAATCACACAACAGAGCACTGCAATCAATGACTATAAACTGTTCAGAAGGGACAGGCAAGAAAGAAAGGGGATTGTTTGCCATCTATGTGAAAAAAAAGGGATTGACTGCACAGAACTGTTTGAAAAACAGGTTGAGAGCTTAAGGGGGAAAAATCAGAGGTCAAGATAACAAAGGAAACCTCATGGCTAGTGTTTACTACAGGCTGCCCAATCAAGAGGATGCTGCTGAAGCATTCTTACTTTAACTACAGGAAGCATCATGCTCACAGGCTCTGATCCTATTGGGGGACTTCAGTCACCTTGAAATAATGCGTCTTTACTTTCATTCACTATATAAGACTCTAAGACTATTTATTTCCTCGCTGTTAATGCTACCTCTCATTAGCTTTGTTACTCTCTATTACTTCAAACTCTGCCATAGATGATGTCTTTTTTAGATCATAGCTTCTCAGGAAAAGCAGTTAAAATCTTTTCACATTAGTTTTATGAACAAAACAAAAAATTTACTCTTTCCAAATATTGCAGGTTGTACATCAGTATCATTATCCTCAATGTATTTTTAGGTTTTGGAGCCATCATCACCCCATAACAGCACTTACTTATCACCTCCCTAATTTGCATGTTCTAGATAGAGTCTCAGAAGCTGAGAAAGTTGAGGTTTTGTAAATCTCTTCAAGTGTTATGAAATACATCCCTCCTCCACTCCTCCAAGGAGGATTCCAACATAGATCTTCAAGAAAACGAAGTCTGAAACTATGAAATACAGAATAGACTAAAAGCAACTCTTTTTTTTTCTGATTTGCAGCAATTCTTTCACACCTCACTTCGAGGATTTTTTCCTCACGCTTGCTCTCTTCCAAACATTCCTCTCTTAACACTCCTTTCTCTCATTAGTTCTGCAGAAAAAATTTTTGATTCTGTAAAAAAAAAAATAAAATCTATTCTCCTAATGCATACAAGAATCACAAAAGCAAAATGAAAAAATAGCATTTTGGTTGTTGATCCAAAACTTAAACAACAGAAAAGAAAAAATTAGAAGCATAAAACTTTATAGTTGCTTTCTTTGAAGCTGCAAGCAGAATGTAGAACACTGTCATCTTTAATGCCATCATACCACAAAGATGTTAAAATAAAGCTTTTGGTGTTCAAATGACTCAGTGTTACTGAAATTAGTTTGCTCCACATATAATACATCTACTTTTCTTCTGAAGTCACACTTTACCTTTGCTTCCATACTGTTCTGGCGGCAGGTCATAAGGTACAGGAAAGTATGTTGTTGAACCTTTACTTTCTGAAAGAATTTTCCCTCTCACTTGAAAGTAACCTTTGTCCAGTCCCTATGAAGGAAGGGAAACATACAGAAGACAGCATTATTAGTTTTGTAGGAAAAAGACAAACCTAATCCACAATAGATCATTTCTCACTAAGAGTTATTTCAGTAAACAAAATGTTTTGCCTCCATTGCTGAGATTAGACATTTCCTAAAGCACTTTCTTGCCTTACAAACTCAGCTTCTTTTATTACTATTATTTCAGGCTCTTCTTTTTTATATTCATTTGCTTGGCCTCACAGGTGGGTCCACCCATGGATATACTCTATCTTCTCAGTCTCATACACATATATGAATCTATTTCCACCTTCACTAGGTAAGCAGATGTGTGGCCTTGCTTGTGCGAGCAGAATCACAGAATCAGAGAATCTTTACAGTTGGATGGGCAGCATATCCCAGAAGAACAAGATGTTGCTTCTTTTCCATAAACGCTTACAGACACTGGAATCAAATTTTAATTATTAAACAAAATATTAAGACATGGTGTTTAATATTTAACTAAAGAGAAAAGCTTTACGTTCTCTTCGCTGTTTAGTTTCATTCTGACAAAATTAGATGTTCAGTCTGTTCATGAACTGAATTAAAATTCAACTTGTGATGCAGAACCTTCCAACCTATATTTTTCAGCTATCTTGGGTAACAACATCCATATATACTTAAAAAAAAAATTAAAAAATTTTAAACTACTTGCATAAAAGCTTCAAAGACTGCAGTCATATTAGAATGACAGTGGATTTCAAACAAGGTTAAGGATTAAAAAATACATATATATAATGTAATACAAAGGCAGACGGATGGATTTAATGAGATTCAGGCAACTTTGGCAGATAATACTGCTTAGCCACTTCTAAAGAGAAGAAATTGGATCACACTGATAAACTATGAGTTACACACAAAAGCAAATCTCTAGTACTGAGATTTCTAACCATCTACTATCGACCAAGTACAATTTGATTAGTATAGACTAGAAGTTTAAAAGCTACAAAGTTTTTATTATTTATTTCTAAGATACTGTATTTTTCTTTCTAAAATCATGGAATAGTTTGGGTTGAAAGGTACTTTTAAAAGACCATCTAGTCCAACTCCCCTGAAAGGAGCAGGGACAGCTTCATTTAGGTCAGGTTGCTCAGAGCCCTGTCCAACTTGACCTTGAGTATTTCCAGGGATGGGGCATCTACCACCTCTCTGTACAACCTGTTCCTGTTCCACCCTTACTATAAAAAATTTCCTCATATCTAGTCTGAATCTACCCTCTTTTAGTTTAAAACCATTACACTATGTCCTGCCATAACAGGCCCTACTAAAAAGTCTGTCCTCAGCTTTCTTATAGGCCCCTTTTAAGTATTGAAAGGCTGCATGCAATAAGACATCCCCAGAGCCTTCGCTTCTCCAGGCTGAACAACTCCAGCTGTCCCAGTCTTTCCTTATAGGAAAGATGTTCCATCCTTTGGATCATTTTTGTGGCCCTACTCTGAACCCAGTCTCAATGGGTCCATGTCTTCTTGTGCAGAGGGCCCTAGAGCTGGGCACTGTACTTCAGACAGGATCTCACCAGAACAGAATAAAGGGGTAAAAATCACCTCCTTTGACCTGCTGGCCACACCTTTTTTGATGCAGCCCAGGAAATGTTTGGCCTTCCAGGCTGCAAGTGCACATTGTCAGCTCATGCCCAAGTATCACAGAATCACACAATGTTAGGAGTTGGAAGGGACCTCGAAAGATCATCTAGTCCAATCCCCCTGCCACAGCAGGATTCCCTAGACCAGGTCACACAGAAGCACGTCCAGACGGGTTTTGAATACCTCCATAGAAGGACACTCTAGAACTTCTCTGGGCAGTCTGTATCGACTTATACTTTATCCAAGCTGTAAGATTTATCATTATAAGTTTTATTTAATTGCTGTTTTGTTACAGTACAAGCAAGTTTTTTAATTACCACTAAATAATCCTATTTTATTCAAACATACATGCTGGCTGAATTGAGAGCCCAATCTACATACAGTACTTTTGCAGTACTGTTAAGTTCTTCTTTACTGAAGTTCTTTACATCATCAGATGTTAACACTGTAAGTCAGAGGAAGCAACATTCATATGACCACACAAAGCATGGGATGATACAGAGCAGCCTTACACCTTTTCTTTGATATTCAAGAAGGATAATAAAAGAAGAGAGAGCTGTTAAAGACAGTGTCAAGCTCTATTACAGCAATTCCAACAAGTCAGTTCTGGAAACTCCTTTAGAATATAGGTTCTTCTTTTGTCTCATGACCCAAAGTATCAGGAAACTACTAGTTATGATATAAAAAACACTTCATATTATTTCAAGGACTAGGTAAAAACCCCTGCCTTCTAAATGAAAGAACAGGGGAAACAAGCAAAGTCCATGCTAAAGGACTGTGTGAATAAAAGGCCCTTTTAAATTTCCCCTTCTTGTACCAGTAGTCAGTGGAATAGAAAATTCACATAAAAATAACCACATTTATTGGAAAGAACATGAAAAATGCCAGGGATGGTATAGCTCACAAAGAATAGGAACTGTGTAAGTGGTGGTAGAGAGCTTTTTTCAGGTACTGGTAATCAGGTTTCAGCTGGTGGAGTGTCTAAGTGATGTGCAGTCCTAGGCACCAACTCGTAAGGTGACATCTAAACTGAAAACTAGAACAGCTTGTAGGAGGTTTAATAGTCCCAAGCACCTGCAAGCTTTTCTTCTACACGCACCTATTACAGAAATGTAGAATGGCTGAGAAGGCTTCTCAGCTGTATTGTGAGTTAGTTCTCATTCAACAATGTGCTTCATGTGCATGCCTGATCAAGAGCACCAAAGTTACACAGCTGTTGCCTGGCACCATCTGAGTTTGAAGTTTGTAGAACCACTGCAATCAAAGCACAGTTTAGGAATAAGGTGTACTTAGGCCTCCATGAAGATACATACTAACCTCAGTTTAATTCAGGTAGCATGAACTACGCCTGTCGAGGGTCAAGGCTGGGCCAACCCCCAACTTAATGACAGACACTTCCTTGTTTACTCGCTCTTTCCCCCCTCCATGGGAAGGGAAAAGGGATAAGAGAGGCAGAGAAACTTATGAATTGGAAAATAAAACTAAAACTACTTTAGTAATAATAATAACGATAAATGAAAATATACAAATATGTACAGAACCCAATACCGAACCCAAACCCCCCTTGATGGTAACTACAACACCACTGATACTGTGGCTGTAGGCCTCAGCAGCAGATGAGTCAGGCTCAGGGGCTGGATCCTGGTACTGGACACAGACACTTAGGGATCACTGAAGCACAGGAGAAAAGGAGCCAAAAAGGAAGCAACCTAGAAAGCTAGCAATCCAGCAACCGAGAATAATCATCTAGCAAGGGGGGAACTGACCCTCAGTTTATATATCGACTATGACATATACGGGATGGAATACTTTAGCTGGTCAGTTTGAGGTCACCTGTCCTGTCTGCTCTTCCCTGAGGATGTAGCCTTTACCCTGCACCCCCAAACACGAGACACAAGATTTAGCAGTGACCTTGCTTTGCATACCAATCTCTGTCAGTAAATCTAAACATTAGGCCTTATCACTGCTAGAAGCTGGCAGCGTCTATGGAAACATGCTGTTAGTTTCGGAAAGTGCAGTTTCTCAGAGGAGCTTTAACTAAAAAGTAAAATCACTGAACAGAATTAGTTCTCATCTAACCCAAATCAGGACAATGCCTCACTTATTCCACTCTGAAGTTCATAGCCATGGGTGCTTTTCACACAACAGGAAAGAAAAAAAGCACCACTTGCAGGACATTTTTAATCTCATTTTCTTTCCTCTTGTCCATCTTTTTTTCAACCCAGTAACATTTTTGTTTCTGCTTCATGTGCCCTCTTATTACTTAGATGTGTTTCTTTTCAGGCATTTTGCTTCTTTCTCTTGTTCCACACCTTTGTTTTCCTCTTCCTTGTTCTTCCTCAGTACTCACCAGTTCTATCTTCCCCTCCTTTGAGTCTTATTTCTTCTTTGATGATGTCCTCCAACCCTGTTGGAATCCAGCAGTTCATCCCAAAATTGTTTTGTTTGTCAGAATTTAACCTGTATAGATCTTCCATTCAAGAAATGCTAATCTAAATAAAGATATTTATTTTCCTCAAAACATCTTGGAGTAAGAGTCTAGGTTATGGAATATATTCTTTAACAAAGCTCTCTGAGGAGATTCACATGCTTTTAAAAATAACTCTTATGTGTCCATCTTCACACAGAAACTGAAATAAGTCTCATACTTTTGTCTATTTTGAGCATTTCCTGGATGTTGACAGCTGTCATTGCTGTTTCCAAAACACAAACCAGGAGGGTCTTGCCTAAAAAAAATTCTGCCTGTCTTGTAAATTTTCCTCTGTCATAGTCTATTCTTTCAGAATGTTTCCCTCCGTAGCTGTATTTTGTTCTTTGACTGCTGCTCACAACAATACATCTTGAAACGTTAAGAGACATTTCTCAGTGAAGAAAGCTTTTTTTTTTTGCTGTATTTATGAAACTTTAGCTCCTATGGGTTCTATTAATGCCTTAGCACCACACATTGTAAAAGTAGGCATTGGAAAGAAGAATGAGAAAAGTAGAATAGCTTTTAAAATTCTGCTTTCCAGTCTTTTTTGCCCCAAACACAAGGCAGACTGCAGACTATGAAAAAACATCACACAAGACAGAGGCAATAATTGTTATCCCTACTTGAGTGGGAACTTAACACTATCACTACAGAATTTTGACAGCACTGAAGTAGCTTCTATATCTTCTGATTATTCTACTGGATGATTATGGGACTATCCTTTCCCATGCCAGTAAACAGAAAAAACCCCACTCTTCAGCAAAACGATTTAAAAACTGGCTAGTCTGGGCAGTAAAGAGTTAAAGATGCACACAAACTTTGCAGTGACCATGCTGCTGTGGCCAGGAGAACACACAATGAAATCCCTCCTCACCATTGAGGCACGTTTCTTCAAAACAGAGCTTTATTCAACTGTTATCAGAACACTTCTTTGTAAGAAACAGTCACAAATTTTACAAATTCAGCTATCTAAACACAAAGTTTCTTCGCTTGGAAAGCATGTTCCTGGGAGTCTTTACCACTGGAGCTTGAAAACCTTGCAGCAAGGTTTAATAACCTAAAGTCTGTATCTAAACCCTTGTTAACATTGTATTTAGTTCCTCACTCACACTCTACTTTGTACATGACAGAAAACTTCACCTTAAACTACAGAAATTAGATATAGTGGTACTACGTCAGTCTGGAAGCTAATGTTACAGTCAAAGAGCTTAATCTATTTTATTTAGTTTCTGATCTAAGTAGAGCTATGACTGAAGGTGTTTGGTTCAGTTGTTTGAACTCAGCTGTTCTGGTGATCACACAACGGCTGGCTGCTTTGTAATCCAGATTCCTCTCATGCACCTGTACCCAGAGTATTTTACTCACTACCAGCGACCATGTACCATCAAATACAGTATTTCAGAACCTGAAATACTATTGCTAGTTGTCTGTGACTGATCATCTAGATATAATTATAGCATCTGATAGCACTAAGTAGGCAATCATGGGTAAGTTCTCAGTTTACAAGCAACTGCTACATTTCTGAGTTTATATTTCCAAAAGCTGTCTTGCTGGCACCATAGCCTTCAACAGACCTTTTAGAAGATTTTAGTATTCCACAAACTTTTATCATTCTGCAAGTCAAGCTCAGTTTATCTTACAACCTTATCAGATACAGAAGCTGCACGGAAGAAATATTTATTTAAAAATCTTTCCATTAGTCACTTCCAGAATTTTTCAAACAAAATTTCTGCAACTTGCTTCCCAGAACTCCATACTGTTAGGTGATGGCGTTCCCTGAACATGTTTTTCATGTTAAAGATGCAATTTATTTCAGCCTCTGGAAAGGAATCCCCAGTAGCTGAAAAAAGTTGAATACAAGCAAGTGAAGAGGTAGGAGGTAAGACCAAAACGCAGATAGAAAAGGGAAATGCAGTTCAAAGACAGAACACAATCTTTTTTATAAACATTATTTTTTAATCAAGGGAAGCTGGTGATCTCATGTCAGCATCAGCTGATTTTTCCCTAAACACTAAAACTGTAAATGATGACAGCTGTTGCTATATTAGGAACAACCATTCAAGATGTTTCTGAGAGTCTGCATTAGCATACCAGGCCAAGACCCAACCTCAAAGCACAAACTGTTAGCATTTAAAAAACCAGACAAAACCTGGCAGTCAACAGATGGCAAGAGAGGAATAATCCACTTTCAAATTTGTATTCACAGAAAATAGATAGCACAAAGCACAGAGCTATGGGCGTTTTTAAGATTAGGAATTTAAGTGTGTACTCTGCAGGTCGACAAGGGTAGTGTGGCCGAGCGGTCTAAGGCGCTGGATTAAGGCTCCAGTCTCTTCGGAGGCGTGGGTTCGAATCCCACCACTGCCAGGAATATTTTAACAGTTTGGAATTGATGAGCTTAAAGGTCTTTTCCAACCTAAATGAATCTATACTAAGTCTTAACTATCACCAGAGTGTCATTAACTTTGTGCTTACGCTGCATGAAAAAAACTTGAAAAAACAGAACTATCAGAAATTTGCAGCGTTAAACTGGCATTCCATAAGCTAGACCATGCTGAGAGCCTCTCAAAGCCTAGGAATATCAAGTTATGTTTCAAAGCACTTTATCCACTTTGTATTTGTGCATTTTTAATTGCAAACATTAGAAAATTCAGTTTCTAAAAATGTTGTTCTATTTCTTATTCTCAATTATCTTTACCTATAACTACTCTGCCACATAGTATGTTAAAATGACAAACAGTCTTGATAACCGGGCTAAGTTATCAAAGAAGCATTTTAAAACGCACAGTTAACTGCGAGGCATATACATAAAGCAGATTCACAAGCTATGCATTGCAACTTGAGTGCCAGATGACTGCATATACACTAAGTATTAATATTTGTCTCTGACTACCTCCTTGTTATCACGTGTCTCTGCAGGCATTTCCCCATGAAGAAAGGGAAGACAGCTGCAGTCTCTCCCCATTTTGCTCCCATATACACCATGTCATATGACTACAGCAGCTACTTTAACTGCTGCAACAAAGGCAAAGATCTGGAGGCTTGACTGTACCATTTACAGCACACAATACATTTTCCTCAGCCAATTTTTAGCCATTGACGCCTGTTCTGATCCTAAACTTAACTGACTGGTCTTCTCCATAGCCTCTGGTTCCAGGCCAAAAGAAGGTTATGCCAATGTGACCCTGCACTCACTTCCCCGCTATCTGCTTCCCTTGAACATGCCCTTCCTACTACTTCACTGAATTAGCAGTCACCTGATCATGTTGAACTGGTTCATGGAACAACACTTTGAAAACTTGTGCAGTTTGTTTGGCCAGCCTGAGCTGTTTTAAAGCACAAGGAATCCACTGAGCACCAGTGCCAGTACAACTGAGGGAGTGAAGACACCCACAGAAAAAGCTACTATCATGGTAGGGCCAACTGATACAGTTCTACATGTTAAGCTCACCTACTGCCTTGACATGTTTGAGAAGCCAGACCTACTGTATCAGGTGGTTAATTCTCTAACAGAATGATCTGATGAGTCAGACAGGTACAGTAACCTACTTGTCACCAGAGTGTGATCCTGAGTTGCAAAAAAGCTGCAATATGTATTATTCTTCCTAGGCTGAAACCCTAAGCCTGCAGCAGTTGCAGTTTTAAGGAAGAAAAGCCTTGAATAACAACAACAAAAAAGATTGCCACAATCCCAACACTGTTAGCACCCTTTAGCAAGTTAGCAAGTCTGAACTCACACTACAACTACTCAGTGAGATCAAGATCTTGGCCAGGTTTCAGTAACTTTTGTTTTGATCTACTCTATGTATAGGAATTAGATTAATTTACTCTAATGAGTAACTAACTACTTGAATTCCTGCTGAAGGTTGCTTTTTTACTGAATACAGTTAGAAAATTTTCATGGACTTTTATGAAAAAGGATGGCTCAGTAGACAAAATACTCACCTCTAAATGTTAACAACACTTTTGAAATGAATTATTTCTGAAATACTGAGATCCCAAGGGTCAGATCCTATCAACTAGAAAAATCTACTACAGAGTATCAACTAGACTGAAATGCAGCCTCAGAGCAAGTTACCAATGCTAAATTAAATGCTAAATTAAACCTAATTTACAAGTATTTGGAACCATCTTGAAATGCTTGCTCCTAAAGCTGCATAAAGAAAAAACTCTGCCAAAAGCATTGGTGTCTACCAAAACATTACAAGTGTATTTAATTAACGAAAGGCATGTCACTGCAATGACAGCAGCTTATACAGATATGCCTGAGGAAGCCTTGAACTAATGTGGACACTACTAGCACACTAATCATAACATGAAACTTACCATAGCCCCAGTTTTTGGACAGTTTTGCCAACTTGTACTGAACTCTACTGCTACAACCATCAACTGGCAATCGAAGAAGAGACCATCGTGTGTGTTAAGCTAGTTTTGATTCTCAGACATAAGACTGTGTTATGCATGCATCATAAGAATAAAAATTTACACTGCTATTAAAAAAACAGCCATTCAAATGCATGATGCCTACAGTTAAACTTGTTTCCAGCAATATTCAATTCACTTGTTGGTAGTGACTCCTATTCCCTGATATGTGTATGTTTCTGCACTCTCTGAAAAGCCATGTAGTCCCTAAATAACCCCATTCCACATCTACACACCCCCCCAATGCAGCTTGCTTACACTCCTACAACCATGTTAGGGGTACAAGTGAAAATACTGGCCCCAGCTATTGCATTTTACACTGACTCTGTTAATAGAAGTTGATTATTTTCAACTTTAGAAAAATCATAAAGCAGCACAGAAATGGTATTCTTCCCTGACAATTTTTTCTTAAGATAGAAGGTAGACACAGGAAAAATAGAACTTCATTATTGCTGTAAGGTTTACTTACAGTTACACAGGTGTTACAGAAGACAGCAAAATAACACTATTAGTCTTAAAACCTGAAATCTTTTTCCAGTGGACAGTCACAACAATCAGATAGTGGGGAGCAGTGGAGTAGATTAACAGAGGACAGATCTTGCTTCGCTAATTAATCTGATATTACCTTGTAGGCATACTATACAAGACCACAGTTCCAGCTCCCAGTGTAAGAAATGTATTAATTCTCTCTTCTTTTTGCTGCTACAAACATTAAAAACAAAAGAAACATTTTTCATCCCAGATTTTTTAGCAGCGACTCTTCTGCACTGCAGGAAGCTTTCACAGTGCTTGCTGTTTCAACTAATGCCAAAATAACAAAGCTATACAGGAATAGGTGATTGTTTTTTTTCCTGAATATTGAGATTTGGAGCAGAAACACTGACTGTCTTTTCCAAAAGGATGATCAAAAGGAAAAAAAGTTGCAAGAAGTCAAGGAAACTTACACAGTTAAAAAATCAAGTTTTCTCTGGAGTTCGCTTCTTAAACAAGCTTTATGAATCACCTTCCAGTACCTGAAGGGGTCATATAGAAAGGCTGGGGAGGGCCTGTTTACAAAGGTCTAGGTCTGTAGTGATAGGACAAGGGGTAATGGATTTAAATTAGGGAAGAGTAGGTTTAGATTAGGTATTAGGAAAAAGTTCATTACCATGAGGGTAGTGGAACATTGGAACAGGTTGCCCAGGGAGGTGGTTGATGCCCCGTCCCTGGAGGTGTTCAAGGTGAGGCTGGACAGGGTGCTCGGTAACCTGATTTAGTTGGAGATGTGCCTACTCACTGTAGGGGGGTTGGACTAGATGACCTCTAAGGTCCCTTCCAACCCTGATAATTCTATGATTCTATGAATATGAATGTAGAATGCAGCAAAAATTGCTGAAAAACCTTCAAGATTGAAAGCAATGCAGCACCTCTCTTACACCAAGCAGAATTATCTTTAGTCCCTAAACAGAGGTTTGGCAAAGAAAGGGGAAAAAAGGTCAAATTTTTGCAGTGTTTGAGTTTCATGTTTTGCAGTGTTTATCCTCGCATGAGAGCAGACCCAACCCGTGTCTTCTTTTGCCTCTTGCTCTGATGACCTCAAGGTTTGAGCTTTGTTAGGAACTGTTACCCAAGAGTATTTACCAGAACAGTTCTTTAGAGTTGTCATTATTAGTAGAATACTCATATTGGATTTATAGCAGCATCAATCTCTAAGTTTTCTTGTGTAAGAATGTCTGGAGGCTTCCACAAAAGGCTAGAGCAGATGATTAGTAAGTATCCTATGTGTTCTTACACATCAGTAAACTTGGCTTAGACGCTGCATTTAAATTCTGGTTATTTTGATGCAACACAAGAATAAAAGTGAGAATTATTAAAAGTGAAGTGCAATCTCTGAAATTGCCAAGTGGATTTGATGCCAACTGCAAAGACTGGACTGTGAGCAGAAACAAAAACGTTAAATTTGTTTAAATAATCACCCAGAATGATGACAAAGTCATTAATAGCAGAAAGGTCTAACTAGTCTGCAAAGAAGGTAAAGTTTTAACCTCAGATTGATGAAATTTTCTAAGGTTTAAGTGCTTCAGAATCTTTTTGTGTTCTGATACATGAAGTCTGATTGTAGAATAAAAATGAGTTATAGAAAAAAACTCACAAAAATGAGATCAAAGGCATTAAAACGTACAATTTCAGCCATGGTGAAGAAAATTCAGTATCTTTTTACATAAGTTTTGGTCCTCTAAAAACTGTTCTGGTGATTCCCCTTTCCCTGCTTCACATGCAGGAAATTCCGTGTAGACAACAAGATTCAGGACGGAAAGCAAGCCAAAAATTCTCAGAGGGCATTTCTGGGGGTTATTTTGTTGCTCGCTTGTGCGCTTGGGTTTTTTTTAGAAGAGAAAATTTTGCATATTGCTCAGATCTCAAACAGGTATGGTCACTGGTAGCAAAAAGACTAACTCAATTATTCTTGATTTTCTACCCATTTGAAGTACATTTTCCAAAACTAGCAATGCATGGAAAAGCCAGAATCAGAACAAGAGTAGTCAAATTATGTAAAATGACTGCACAACTCGGTAACCAGTTATGTTCATACAACAAGCTTCATCCACCAAGTACAATCACACCAGTGCCATACTTGGTAGCATCTGGAGACAATAGTAACCAGCTCCTTCCAACGTTATTTTATCCCTTGAGGTCAGTTGCTGTTAAATCTTTTTGCCTATTTTTTTTAAGCAACTATTAATAAGAGTAATGAAGTGTTGGGTAAGTGATTTTTTTTGTTTTTCTTCGAGTGCAGCAATCTCAAATCCAATGCTTCCTACTATAGCAAGCTGTAGGATTTCTTGTTTCAATCTCTGATCAACACATTTTCTCCAAAAGTTTTATTCCACATAAAACATACTGGAGCTTATAATATCTTAATATCTTATAATAGCTTAATATCTGGGATTGTCTCCAAGATTCGCAATATCAGAGACCACACTACTACGTAAACTCCTTAAGTGTCAAAAGTGAGATACAGCAGCTCTTTAGAGCCAGAAGCCATCAATCTTAATATTGCAATCTCAGGAGATTACAATTATGAAGTTACGATACGTAAACATTTTTATGATGTCATAATAAATATTTGAGAGTACATTACTAATCAACAGAAATGATGAAACATTATGTGAACATCTGTGAACATTATCTAGAAAAGATGTATTCTTCATCAGAAAAATATTTTTAAGGACTTAAGAGCATACAAATGCTTTTCCAGATAAACTTTCAATTTCTCCTCTGGAAAAGAACAAATTTCATGCAGGGAAGAGTTTGAATGCTTTCAGATCACAGACTAACTGCTGTTGATAACATTTTGGTACTAACAGATTCACCAGAGAGAAGGAGGAATCAAGAACAGGAACATGAAACTTGCACCTCCCCACTGTCTGTCTATTATTAACTAAACAAGACAAAACCCAAATAAAAGTGTGAACTTTTTTTTCTTAAATACAATGCAAAATTAAGAACTCTACCACAGGATTCTGTAGAGGGCTAAAAATCAGCAACAGTAGTTCAATGAAGGACTTGATGTGTTATGACAAAAAGCCAAGTTGCATCCACTAATCATGATCTAGATACAATTTTCATTCTGGAAAGTCTTTAAACTACATCATATGGAACACCTACTAAAGAGCTCTCACATACATACTGCTTATTGTGCTAATCCCCATGGCATCTGCTACAACTGCAGTAAGACTGGACTACAAGGTAGGTAGACCTTAGCTACCATAAAAACATTTCCTTCCAATCCTCTGCTCCACACACTAGAATAGTTATTTAAATCAAACTTGTCTTCTACATACCCAGACTGCTGTCACACAGGTTTGGCAGATACAATCCTTCAACTTTTAAAACCAGTCTTTATGAAGATGTTCACGGATTTGTATCGCAGATTTTAGAAGATGCATTTGAGAACTTATTCTCAAATGCCAGAAGGTTGAGAAGAGAGTCACATGGCTTTGCAAATGTCTTTCAGGGAAAGGGCGAGAACATTAGGAATTGTTTTTCACGTAACACCACATACATGCCACTTCAATACAAACATACACTCACAGTCTAGTTTCAAGAAGCACGACAGCCGCTGTTTGATCATCCTTTTCAGCAACATTTAGGATGTACTACAGTTTAAAAAAAATATTGCCTTTCAGGAAAACAACAAAATTCACACCATTACCAAATCCACACGTGCTGTGTAGGAAAACAGACTTTCTATGAAGAATATCTTGTATAAACTCCACTTGCTATCAGCTTTCTAACCTGCAAACAGAACCTAGTAAATAGGTTCAGGCATATTTATATTTGCACATCCTCAGCACATCTTAGGCTATGTACTTGAACTGTCCACTTACAAATGCTGAAGGCAAGAAAAGGACACCAAGTTCGTAAGAACGGATCATCAGTTGGGTGCCATTTTTCTCCAGAGCCCCCCAGGCTGCTTTAGATAGATTGGCACTGCAAAGAGAAACAAAGCATTTAGGTGAGGCATAACCTTCACAGCAGAAAATGCTTCAGTAGCACAGATACAGCAATGCACTTTTTACAGGAGAACTTCAATCAGAACAGTCTTTTTATGAAAAGTGATTTGGGTGTTATTCCTTATTGCTATTTTTACAGTACAGTGGGAGCAGCAGAGGCAATATATAGGATGGGTATTCATACCACATGTGGATAATTATATAAGCCTACTTGTGTCTTTCAGATCTACAAGACAGATTCAACCTTTTGAGTCTTCTCTGCACATTTCAGAAAGCAACTTGGCATTGGTAAATAGCTTTATTTTGATGACTTAGTAAGATTGAAGGCTAGATCAATTCTGACTAGTTATAGTACATTTTTGCAAGTGTTAATGTGCTCCTGTTCATTTTGTTTTCATAAAAATATCATAAGTATTGTTTTAATAGTCTGATCAGCATCATGTTGTAGTTAATCCTTCATCAGTATCTGCTATGAAGTAAGTAGATCAAGCTGGGATCAAAATATAAATGCAATTCTGTTATCAAAACCTACTTGTACAGCAAAATACAAAGCTTAAACATTACATTTCAACTGACAGGCATATTGGATGCTTTTTGACTGTAGTAAATGGTGGAAAGGAAGAAACATGAGGAAGAAAAGCAGCCATGAATTTCTGTATTTGGTGGACCCACTATCACATTTGGATAAGTTAAACTCTTTAAAAAGCACTTTAATCACTGCTACTATTGCAGGCAACAGTGTTGATTAGTCATCAAATTTAAAGAGCAAGACAAAAGATTAAAGCAACTGAGGATTTAAGAGTAAGAATAAATATATATATATTTATACTCTATATACAGTACTAAATATATATATATTTTTTTTAGTACTGTATATAGAGTCCCGCAAAAAAAAGAGTTTTGACAAAACTGAATAATTTCTGTATTTTTCTTGCTCCCTCTTTTGGCTTCTTTTAAAGCCAAACAACAGAAATATAAAGCTACACTTCAAGCTAGACTGCTTAATAACTTAATCTGACAAAAGGTCAGATTCCAAACATCAAGCATCTACAATGTATTTTAACAATAAGGCAGCACAAGGATAATCTTCAGCTCAACCCATATTTATTTTGTAGAAACCAGCACATTCATGTACAGCATGCGCTAAAGAAACTTAACACAAGGTTTAAAAGTATATATTTCAGTTGATGCTGAACCCCAAAAGTGGCAGGTACAGCTCAGACAAGGTTTTGGTGCAACTGCCAGCAGTTCTTGACATCAGTTTAAACTGCAGCCCTAAACCAGGCAACGGAATGAATAAACATTAGATATGGACAACAATTCATATTACTACTTACAGTATTATGAAGATTATGGCAGTAACTCAACTGGGCCTGTAATTGACAAGAACTTTTATATATATGACTTTTTTCAAGTGAAATTGTTATTGTGTATTGTTAGTTGTTTACCTTGTAACTAAGAACCATGCGATCTTCTGGAAGTCAGGAGAGAGTCTCATGTATGTCTTAATGTGAGGCATAGCATGGCTTCGACCTGAGACTTCTGCTGACCATTTGCTAAAAAAAAAAATAATAAAAAAAAAAGGATCTCTTTTCATCACAGTTTTGAGTGTAGATTTGCACTCACTTGTACTGAACTACATACATAAATGCTTACAAGTTGTTGCTTTTATATGTACTTAAGCACTTGCAAAATTTCAGAATTAGGCTTTTTAAAATGTTTGATAATATTTGCTTTACTCTGCAATGAATTTTGCAGTTTGAAAAGGAGACTACAGAGTAATCAAAGTGCACTTAGCTGGAAGACATACAGCAACTATCAGTTGTCACCAACATCTGATATTTCTGGCACAAATAAAGTAAAGAAGCAGACAGCCTTCTTTACTACTGAAGCTACTGAGACAGAGAAGCCAGATCCTGAAAATTAATCTGTGCAGAGATACTAAATCCATAAGCAGAGCCAGGAACAACCCCTTTTTTTTTTTTACATTATCACCTCCACCATTTAGATCTTACTACACATAGCAGGCTTTCTACCTCAGGATATTGGCAACAATGCTTGAGCACAGTTAAAACAACTCGCACCATTAATCTCAACCACAAGAGAACAGTAGGTCCTCTGTGGAAATGCTCCGTATCTCTCATCTTTTATGATATTAGGGAACAACACTAGCTCTCCGAACTGAGAAGAAAGATGTTCTTCAGAACTCTACAGGCCTGAAGAACACAAAGCTCTACATTTGTGATTAGGGACTTGTCAACAGCAAGTGAAACAAACTTGTCAAATTAACTTCTTCCGCTCTTTGAAAATAAAAATTTGACAAGGTAATGGCACAAACATAAGTCACACGTGGTACTATGACCTAGCTTGCTGTTGTGAAAGCAATACAGGTTTGATTTAGTGTGCTTATGAGAAAGGCCAGTTCTGTGAAAACATCTCTTGATTGTAGGAATCTCAACCTATCAAGCTGCTGAAGGAGGGGGCTTTATGGAGATATAGCAGTTCTGTTTTGGCCAAAACTAGTAAGGCAAGGTCAAAACAACAAAAACATGCAGCTTCAAAACAGACTTTAAAGGCTGTGGTGACCAAACAGAGACCATTGCCTACTTAACTGCAATTTTAAAGTTTACACCATGAGTATTCTACTGAGCCAAATGGAGCACATACCAAATATGACTGTTACACAACTGTCCACTCAAATCAAGCTAAATGTGACATAGAAGGCAGGGACAGTTAAAAGTCAGCATATAAAGCCCCATGAGATGAACATTTCCACACTGGGGGAAAAGACAGACGGTTTAGTTTGCAGTAAGTCATGTGGACAGCCAGTGGGCTGTGCTCCTTTTCCTCCAAACCAAGATAGGGATGTGTTCTTGTTAAGAACTGTGTATTCAATACATAGTTTAACTTTTGCTAGCACTTCTATCTCTACTAAATATTAACAGTATTGCAAAGATTTTGCATCTGTGACTTTGTCAGATGTTACCTGAGAATTATTCACTTGTGCTCTTTTCCTTGCAGTTATTAAATTTATAACTGGCAATCTCAAATCCGCTGTCTGTTGCTTCAGTAAATTAAAATCAATCAGTACTTTAACCTCTTGAGATCGTTTCGGTTAGTCCACATTGGGGCACTGAGGAGCAAATGTTGATTTTGCCTAACAAGTTCTGTAAAGGCCTGGGTCACTGAGACAGGCAGACATCCTCGTCTTGCTTGTAACGTGACAGGCATGTACTACTTTGACATGAGCATTAAAATACAATGCTTTATGTACTGTTAAAGCTGAGCAAGTGTTTCAAAAGCAGCAAATAACAGAAATCACCAGGTTTTGCAAACCTCTCCTCATCCATTATCAATAACCAAATACCGAAAGGAAAAAGCCGAAAACCCAGAGAGAAAACTGAGCAAATCACACCATTTACAAATTAGTCTAGTAATCATCTGTTATGATCAGAAGAGTGAAATCAATATTCAGTTTAGTTACCCTATTCTTCTGAGAAATTACAATTCAGAGCTACATTCTACGTTAGCTAAATACATTCAACTGGCAGCCCACAGCCAATACAAAAATTGTAAGCCTGGGGCAGAGGTTCTGCCCCTTTGGGTGAGATTACAAACACCATTTTCTGACTCCATTAATCTCTCCCTACCTATACAAAGGAGCTATACCTTCTTTTCTGTAAATAAGAAAGCATTTCTCTTCTTTCAGCTCTGGTAGGATTCCTAGTTTCTTGCTTGTTCGGTATTATTTTCCAATGAGGTAAAGAAATTCCTCCAATCCTTGTACTGCCCAAAGCTTTGCATTATAGAAGGTCTTTAAAATAGCTCATCTTATATTTAATTCTATTCAAACAGGACCTACTATTTCCTGTGTCTCAGGTTACCACAGATAAGAAGCTGCTATATGTTATTCGCTCTATGGCAACAGCTTACATGCAGACTGTCCCCAAGGGCTACTGTCTCGTATTACTGCTGGGTAAGAATCTGCATAGGAGAAGTCACTACAGAGCACTTATGCAGGGTCACTTGTCATCTGCAACCAATTCAACAGATGAATTTAAATCAGCCCTTTTGTCGCCAGTGTAGGACCCTAGCGTGCCCAATGAGAAAGGTATGTGAGTGTTCTCATTGAACAGCCATAAAACCAGGAATGATCACATTATCAAGTAACAGTCTGTGCACTAATAGGCTAACCAGAATAAAGTTACATTCTTCTTCCAATGAGATTCTCACAAGGTATATGCCTATAGAAAATGAATTAAGGCTTTACAAACAGTCCTAGTTTTATGATCTTCTCACTTTGAGTCATGGCTGAACAATCTTGAAGGTTCACAGCAGCAATCATGTTCGCTCTAGAACGCAGGATGCTTTCTTCAACTAGCAACTGTATTCCCAGCCCTCTGAATATATACAGAACACATAGAAAACTCTGTACACCTTTTACTGAAGATGTGTAAAGCATCTTACCAGAGCAACTTCCACTTGAAGGGTTAAAAGTTTCTGGTGAAGGGAATGGGGAGCTGTGGTCTTGTAAGAGGTCACCAGATTTATTTTTTTTTTTTTATTTCTATCTGTGCAAAACAACTTTTCCCATTGTTCTCAAAACATGCTTCAGTTTTTAAAGATTCAGCCTGAGGGAGACATCTGGCATGCAATGTGTCAGGCTGTTAGAATTTAGCAAAATTAGTAGCAGGTGAAAATAGAAGTTCTTAATGGAAAACATCAGTCACCTTCAACAAAAGAGGGTATAACCATGAGGGACTGCACATTTTTGCAGCAGGAACCCTGTGCTCAAAAAAACCCCAAACCAACCCACAACAAAAAAACCCATTTCCTAACCCTGTTGTGGCTCAGTTGAAATCCTGTTAATACCAAGGCACAAGAGGGAAAGTGAAATACATGTGTAAATTAAAAAAAAAAAAAGCAGTAACATTATTCTAGTTCAGAGAAAAGCTTGACTAGAAATTTACAGAATCAAAAATCTGGTACCATCCTCCATTACCAGCAGTATCCTGTATCATTTTTCCAGGTAAATAGCACAATTTGACCATGCTTTGGAGAGAAGATCAGCAGATAAGGAACTAAAGGCTTTTATTTAAAAATGTTTAAGAATATCATGCTTCTGACTACTTCCCTTTAATTTGCCTTTAACATTCAAACATCACAATATTGTAAGTTTAAACATACACTAAGAGGGGAAAATAGAATTGAGTTCTACTTACTGGAAATAGGAATGCAACCACAGCTGCTTTTGTGCTGTCTGTATACTGTACGGAAGTGAGCCACCAGCTTAAGGAAAAAATAGAACAAGTACATTTGTAGGTTTTCCAGAAGATATTCTAAACACAGCTTATTCCTCAAGATGTTTGCTATCTCTAGTATCCTCATGACATTTTCAGAAAAGGGTTAAATGCTCCATTAGTATAAAAGAGTATGCAGTTGGGTTGGTTTTGGATTTTTTTCAATCCTAAAATTTAGCAAGTTTCTAAACACTATGTAGCAGATTTACACTAGGAAAAAAGAGAAACACTATACAGGCTATAGAATTAAATCCTCTTAAGAAGACAGATGTCAATGGGCGATTTTTTGCCACAATACCACCTGACATGAACAAATTAGAATCATTACCCTTACAGGTCAGATAGAATAAGACAAGCAGCTTCCAGAGGAAAAAAGGAGACCAAACATTATTTTAAAAAGCACAAACTTTTTTGATGGTTTTTCTTTTGGTATTAGTTTGGTCTTTGCTTAATGCATGTTGTGATTTATTGGAATGGATTTAATATAGAAGAATCAGCCATGGCATACTGAGTCATTTAGCGTTGCTTATTAAAAACACAATGCAAAACCTACTGCATTCAGACTGTCCTAGGAGACACCTTAAGGATCTGTTACAAAAGCTTTACTACTCTCATGAATGCATTAACTGCAGGAGTCCAGAGCTGTTTGCACAAATACAGTTATGTAAGTCACAGAGTTATTTCACAATATTAAAGAAATAACAGGAAGAAGTCATTGCACAGATTGCATCTCTGAAGAGTATAAACTTTGCAAAACAGATACTGTAGACTACCAGATATATTTCCAAAGACCCTAAGTTACTTGTGGAAACCATAAATACCTATAAGCTCACTGGCTGCGGTTTCTACATATGACCAAACACTGCTCAATTCAGAGGAAGGATAGCGAGCTGAAAGCATTCCTGCTAGCCCTGTGCTCAAATTTCACCAATTCTTAGAGTTCAACAGCTACTCTGTACTACATAGTAGCACAGGTATCCAGCTTGGAACACAAACACATTTATGGATTTGGCAATGACAAAGAATCACTAAATCATTGAAGCTGGAAGGACCCTCTGGAGATCATCTAGCTTAAATCCCTGCTAAAAGTGAGGCTGAACACAGCGTGTTACTCAGTGACTAATGAGTAGTGAAACATCTTGTTCTCCATTGTATCTGATGTGCCAGATGACAATGCAAAGAAAACACAAGGAGAATTTGCACACTCAACCCTTAATTTTTGTAAAAATTAAAGTATGACTGGAAGTTAGAACAGTGACTTTTTCCTATGCAGTGATGTACAAACATGGCTGTACAGACTTGAATATTAGATACCAGTATCCGCAAGACTTCTTTTATTGAATCGCAGTAGGAGAGCTGGAGTCAGAGCTCCAGTAGCAGTAATAAAAGAATTCTAATGCCACCTGTTCTACCAAGTGAACTTCATTAAGCATCAACCACAGATGTGATTTTGCAGGATATTATAATCAAAAAAAAGATAGTAAGTGGGGGTCCATCTGCTTACCAGGATAGCCTTCCAGACTTTGTCTCACATTGTTCACAGTAGGATAAATCTTCATGGAAGAGAAGAAAAACAAGTAACTTTAATAATGCAGCTCTAAATAAACAAGCTGTCAATTTGCAAACAAAAAATATCACCTTTGAGAAAGCTTACTTGAGAAAAAAAATATTAAAAGCTTCATTTTTCAGAATGAATAGATTATATTATTATTATTCTAATATTTTTACCACTCCTGCAGAGCTTATCAAGATTAACCAGTAAGAATCAAGTAGTCCTGCTTCAACCTCTTCCACAATGACCAAAGTAAGCTCTTAATTCTTTTATGAGATTTTAGACAAATCTCAAATATGAGCAACCAGGGGCAGACAGTAAGGGCCTAGTTTGCCATTTTTTCTCCTTGATTTAACATCTCCTGCCACAAACTTGTTTCTGCTCCTTCTCTTAATAGCGCTAGTAACCAAATAACCAGGTTAGAAAATTTGTTTTAGGTATTAATCACTGAGAGTTCAGTTACACCTCAGTAGCAGAAACTGCTGCATCTACAAAACTCAATGGAAAGCCAGCTATAGAATGAGAATATATATTATCTAATCAAAATCACATTCAAGTGTCACGTAGGTGAAAACTATAGACCATTTTGATAGTATAACATATATGAGTAAGCATCACTAAATGGCATCCTTATGACTTCAGGATGAAAACTATATGTAGGTTTGTTTATTGCTATAATAATATGATTATGCAACAATGATACCATAGAAATTACAACCCCAAAAGAATTTTTAACAAGGACAAATTCTGCAGTGAGTATTTCTTTTCCATTTGAGTTTCTCTTTATTGGCTTTCATCCCTTCCACAGTTAGATCTCTGCAATCTTGCATCTGCAATTAGTAACTCTCAAAATTACGTATTCATACTTGTGAGCTAAATGAGGAAGTTATCCCATTATTTCTGTTTTCCAAAAGTTAAAGGCAAACCAATCACTAAGATTTAAACAACAAATTAATAAATGTTAAATAAAGGTCACTAGCACCTAGAAGACATACCAAATGAATTGGAACATCAGATTTAAGGAGAGTTGTCACGCTGCTGCCTGCAGCCACCAGGCTCTCCTGGAACTCTGAGCACAGCCATTTGGACCCATCAACTCCCATTGATCCAATGCTTGAAAACTGTCCAACAACAGGCCAGGATTCCTGTGCTGGGATTGAAGAAGCATGCTCTTTCAAAAGCTAATAAAGAGAAATTAAAACACTGTTAGATTTCAATGGGCAAAGAACACCTAAATTAGTGGTTTAATATCACTTCCGATACAGTAAGTCCTCTGTAATTCATTTCTGACAATGAATGAGATGAACATTCATACTATCTTTGAAATAAAAAAGTCAGCCTCTCCAAATAACCCACTGTTCCTTCAAGAAAAGATCAAACATCACAAGTTTTATTCAAATGCAGTTAAGCCAACCACTAAACGAGTAAAAGAATGCCAGCAGCTCTTCCTAAAAACATGAAAAATTTACCTCAGAAGTCATAATAAATTAACTACATCTTTTCATATTTGTGGTTATTGGCCATAAAATTCCTTTCATATCCTACAGCCACAGCTACAATAGAAGCCTATAATAAGAGGGGAAAAAGAACAATTGAAGAGAGAATTAGAATTGAAATAATCCTTTCAGAGGAGTTCTTTGGCTGTGAATGGAATTTAGTCACATTAAAACCAGAAGGATATGTGCACATAAGTTGTGTGTAACGACTACCTTTTCCCCATCTCTACAGGGGACACAAATAAATGGCTTTGGTCATCAGTATAGCATCACTAGGTCTATTTGCCTTTTCACTAAGAAAATAAAATCTTTTTTACCACAGAAACAATTTCCACAAGACCACCTTTATGCTTTACAGGATTTTTCTGTTTAATTTGGTTTTCATGCAGTGTCTTATTAGGCAATAAAACCCAAGCAGACAACATACCAGAAAAGGTAAGCTCTTTACAAGCATTGGAAGGTCTAAAAGAGCAACCCTGTGTTGAAAATCAACGTGATAGACATTTTTTATGTCACTGAAGTTTGCCATGGACAACATAAGAATTCCACAAAATTCACAGTGGAATTTGAAATACTGCCACTTCAGCATGAGGTGCAGGTTGAAAATTCCCCAACTGAGAGGCATTTAACAGATGACATGAAATACCTTACCTGATTCTGAATAAATATCAAAAAAAGAAGGGGCCCCACAAACTTGAGATGTTTACCATTATGGCTTATCTAAATGCATGTGGGATGAGAGTAAAAAAAAATAAATCCATGTTCTAATTATTCACTTGATTAAAAAAAACTTTAAAAAAATCAAGATCTTAGAAACATAGTAGAAAAAAAACTTAAAACCTGGCTGAATTGATTACACCAGCAATGTGCAAACTAGTTTTTAATTTGATGGAGTTTTGTCAGGTCATTAGGAAAAAACATGTAATAGTCCTTAACAATTAAGTTACTAAAACAAGCCTGTTCCCTGTGTACAGGCTAGTTTGTATCAACACACCATTCCTCAGTAAGTGACTTTGAAAAAGGCTATGTATAATTTTGATATCTGTAGGCACATAACTCGGACCACAAGCTGATACCCAGGAATATTACATGGAAAAGTCTGCACCGTCCCAAGTTGTAAGCTTATGTTACTGCTAACTTAAACTACAGCAAGGCACTACAAGAGATTGCTGCTAGATCATAGCTAGAAAACCTGAAAGAAACTAAAGAATGCTCTCCAAAATTATATTTACAGTTAAAAGGATATTACTAGAAAAGGTTACAGTTTTAGTACCTTTCTGAGCCTAAGATGACCCCATTTTTCTTTATCACTACCTTGATATCTTCCAGGGGTAGAACCAAGGAGATACACTCTACAGAAAGAAAAAATACCAAGTTACTTGCAGCTCCAGAGTGCTTTGATTTGTAAGTATTAAGATATTCAAGTAAAATCTGTCAGCAAGGTTGAACACAGAAGTGCAACCAGAAATGTTTAATCTTTCGCACTTAAGATTCACCACAAAGAAAAGTGGATTTTCAGCTCTATCATTTATTATTATTCATAGCACATTTATTTTATATGGCTGTCATGCACCACCAGGCATAGGCAAGAGCATAGACAAGAACTTCATCTATGTCTAAAAATGTAGAAGACAGATGATGTTAGCAATATATGCAAATAGCTCTTATCTGGCACAGAACTGAACAAGTAATTTTGAATAAAACCAACGTACTGCTACATACAAATGAGAAGATCCAGGTATGAGATTTCATTTGGGCATCTAATAGTTCAGATGTCAAGTACAGTTTTTTCAACTGTCTTCCTATAATGGTTTAGTAACCTGTCTGTCCTGAAAACAGAGACCTGTCCAGAGTCATAACAAATAGATTCTTTAAGAAGCTGTTTCTTACTGCATCTCACGACTAACTTCGTCCATAAATGTCCCCAATACATTTTATATGGCAAGGAACCAATCCTTGTCCTAACAAGTGACTCTTCCCTAACCTGTGCATAAACTCCCACCAGCTAGGGTTCAACTAACCAGTCCAAGGTCACACAGATGTCCAAGAGAATAAGAGCAGCAGCTCAGGCTGTTAGCTCACCTGACTATGAGGTACATGGTTCATTTTTTTTCTTTTTTACCACCTCCAATTTTGTAAGACTCCATGTACAGAAAAAAAAAGCAGCACTTTTTTTACTTAATGTATTAAACTAGATGAGGTTTCAGTCTATTTCTACCACAGTTTGACCTTTTTCAGTTTCTTTTCAACAGATCTGTCAGCTTATAAAACTGCTGTTAAGCAGCCAAGGAGATTTACACTTTCTGAAGTTAATACCATATTTCAGTGGAAATTCAAGATGTATCTATTAGAAGTAAATTAAACGGCTTAAATTATTTTAAGTAGTATCAGCAATTTGATATTAGAAAAGACTGTTTCAAGACAAAGTATATTATTATTAAACATAGCACTGACTACCAGACAAAATCCATGTCTGTAATTGGCAAAACTCTATACGCAGACTGAACTTCACCTTATAAGTACAGAAGCCTATTCTACGCAAAATCCCCATTACATTAACTTTTGCTTATATGACCCCTCTTACACAACAAACCCAATACAATGCAGTTTTTGACTGTTCATTGTATTGCAGCAAATATTTAAGCCAGGCTGACTTAAACAAAACTGAGTCTTTAGTGCTACCTTTTGTCAAGTTACTGCTGATGTCCCTTTTTTCATTCTTTTAGAATGTAAGTTTATAAAACTAAAAGTTGGTCAATTCAACATAAGCTGCAAAAGGTAGATTTTCAAAAGTGCCTAAAGTTGGACTCATGTTTGAACACAAGTCTGAAACAAGGTAAGCTTATAAAACAAGCCCATGGTCTAACAGATCCTAACAGAGAGGTTTCATTTTTCTGTGAAAAAAGGCAGGCAAGTTAACTATAAACACAACATAACATATACCTTGTCTCTGATAAATCATGTTCTTGAATCAGATCTATCCATTCCTTGAGCATTGGAGAATTGTAAGCCATCAAGTAACTTATTAGGTCAGACTTAAAATTGGTTTCAGATTCACCAGCAGAACCAGTTTTTCCCCGAGGTAGCCGTGGATATAAAGGGCTTAGCCACATTCTAAAAACAAATCCACAAAACCAAAGACACCAGACATTATCACTTGGTTTTTGTAAGTGATTAAAGAACATCTGAAGGTCCTACGTGAATAACAGAAAGATTTATTGTGATATGAACTATAAAGTGATATGCCTTCACAATTACAGAATCATTGAGTCATACTCAATACCATAAACTAGTACTTTCAAATGAAAACAACAATCACATTCATGCTTGCGTTTACAACTTCCATAACTGCTAAAGAGGCCAGGCTCAGACTCAGAACCACTAGTCCTTTCATCAAGATTTTCTGTATGATTAGAACAGTGCAATGCATTCTGCTAAGCTCCTGGTTTGTGTAACAACATAGCAAAACACCAATCAGTGGGTGTGACAGTTTTGCATAGTTTGAAGAGTAGCCCACAATGCTAACTTGCTTCTGCAGAACTTCCATTAGAACAAAACAAAGAGGGCATTATACATGGAAAACATCTAGCATTTCTTTCCAGTCACACATTATCGTAGCCATGGAAACCAAAGGTTCTGCATTATCAACTTTACAATGTGTGGATACTATCTTTTGTAATTCAGAAGCCTACAAAACAGAAGTGAAGCGTCATATTGGTGATACTGTGTATTACTGCAGTGGGCAAAAGCTAAAAAGAAAAATGTTTTCCATGTCTGACAAGAAGGGCAACTTAAGTACACCAGATATTCCTATGGCTTCTTGGCTTTCTGGAAAGCTAACTCTAAAGATATTAAAGCCATTCCTAAAGTATTGAAAGACAAAAATAACAGTGGCTGCTTTTGCCACTCAAAACCCCTTACAATAGCCTCCCTCAGACACACAAAAAGCCTTAAAACCCTGTCATAATTAATGACAGCAAAATGGACGTCAAGGTGATGGTAAACTCTTAAAAATCATTTTCAGTTAGTTTGATGAAGAAACCTTATACCCTGAGTTACTATGGGGATGTAACTAAAAAAATGCTCCCATAAAACCAGTTAAGAACAAGAGGTTGAGGGGCTGCATATTAAGATGTCACTTAGTCCTATTTTCTACACTTTGAACAAATCTTTGTCCCAAGCTGGCCACTAAGCTTCAAAACTACCAAAACACAAACCCCCCAAAACATGAAGAAAATTGTTCCGAGGAAACGCTACTAGGTGGATATTGGGCAATCTACTGTATCAGTGAACCAATGGTGCCCAGCATTTACCAGGTTACATTCTAGATACAGCTACAGCACAGGCAGAATATTTGCACTTTCACATTATTTTTGCAGTATTAAGATAATTTTTAAACAGCTGCTACAGATTTGTATAAAGAGTACTTTAAAGCTAGGTAGTTTTTTCATAAAGAGACAGTATGGCATAATAAAAATCTTACATCAGTCAGAACGAGTTTAAAGTTAACAGCCTACTCAGGACAATTTTGTTGAGAGTATAAAGCAAGCAGAGTTCAGGTTTGAACAGTTACTGGCATTCTAGGTTTGGGGTGTTTTTTTTGTTGTTTTTTTTGTTTGTTTGTTTTTTTGGTTTTTTTAGAATAGTTCTATCTTAAGAGTGTAAGACTTGTAGCACTGGATCACCTGACCTAGTACCTTGTCTTCAGCAGTAGCAGATACCTACAGAAAGTACTAAAATAAACACACACCTGCTAGAGACTCTTGCTTACCCCTGAGTTTTCTGGTGCCAATCTTCAGCAATGAGATTGGATGTATGTATCACAACTCGAAGACCTTCTTCATATAACAAGATCATCATTTTCCTTCAAAAATACAAAACACTTGGCTTATTTCAAGTACACAGAGTAGGACATAAGTTAACAATTCATTAAAAAGTTCCAAGTAATTATTTCCAAAGATTTGTTTTACACAAAGCAAATATTTATAGAGTTCAATCTATGTGCATGCCAAACTTGCATGGCAGTCATTAGACTACCCCCATATATTTGGTCAGCAGCATTATACAATCCATTCCAGAGTATATTTCATGCAACTGATTTCCCAAAGCAAAAATGAACACTTGCAGATTATTTTCTATATTTGCTATGTTCTTCAGATAAATTTATTCTTCTGCAGGTAGTTAAAAAAAAGAAGGAATACTTTTAAGCCTTTTCTTATAGCTGAATTTATTAAAACCTAGCTCTTCTCTTAAAACTGATAACTTCTAAAATAAAAGAGGGTATGTAGGTAACTAACCTTCGAGATGGCAAAAAAGTTATTTATGTACCATAAATCTAAACACAAGCTACAACACAAAGGAGTTTTAAAACTAGTAACTGAATTAAAAATAGACATCTGTATTTTTTGTAATGGAAATGGTCAAATATTCATACACAAGTTTCCAATATACAAGTTTCCTGTAAAAGACAGCATATCCCTGTGACCCTGAAGGATGAGGTGGTTTCCATAGAAACCAATGCACAGGACTGAAAGGTGTAAGGAAAAGCTAGCTTATTTTCACTGCTGTCCCATGGAGAGATAACACTACACAAATCATATCAGGCTCAAATTTAGACAGCTATTTATTCAGTAATATCTGCTTTTAATGACAGTTGAGCAAACTAATAGTCAAGTACCTGTATGTTCTCCTCTGCTTACTGCATAGTTTATACAACATGCATGATGTAAGCACAAACTGAATTGACAGTAAAATAAGTATTTTACAGCAAAATAAAATGCAAGATTAACGTATATAAAATAAAGTGTTAACTGACCAAACTGAAACAAAAAAAAATCACTGACATGTAACTTAAGTTTCATATTATACAACAAAATGATAGGAATTTAAGTCTTTATATTTGATGGGGTGAAATCTGTTAAGCTTCTCTTAGAACCAAATTGTTTCATGACCCACCAAAGTCTGGTACACTGGTCTGCAATCCACTTGTTATGTTCTATCTGCAGTGGAATTTAGAAATACCTTGCCCAAAACAATCCTTTAAAATACAGGGTTAAAGAACTGTACCATTTAACATCACTGCCATTTATTTATTCCAAAGTGTGGTGAAGAAAAAGTTTAAAGTTGAGCATACAGAGACTGAGAGCTGCTAATTAAACCGCTGAATTGAAAATAAAGTATATCTTTAAAAAACCCCAAAACCTCAATTTCTTCTGTGTCCCTCACTAGAGCTAAAAGAAGCAAAAGTAATTTTTAAAATGCTGATTTCTTTCCTTTATTTGCATAATCTTCTCCAAACAGGCAATGAGGAGGTCAGTATGCTTTCTAACAGCAATACAGATGTACCTTAAATGAGCATTTCAGATCAATGTTCTAACCTAATGTCAAGTTTTTTAAAACAAATTATAAAGGATTGATTAAAAAAAAACCTGCACTGCCCTGAAACCAAAGATCTTTCCTACAAGACATAAGATTAAATTTGTTCTTATCTGTAGCTTGCAATCTACAAAATTCCTGTTGTAACACTCCTGTAATATCAAAAGTTTTCTTCTTTGAAAAGACCCCAAAATTCAGTAATTATTTCCAGATCATCCACATTAACTGCAACAACTGAGCAGTATCAGTGTTGAGTCTGACCTGCCAATGACTGATCAAGTCTGCATTCGTTTTGCTATTAAACCATGAGTTAAGAGCCAAGGGCCGCAGTTCAGACTTCATGATCTAACTTGCACATCTCCCTCTACCTAACAGCTGACTTCTGTCCTTATGCTAGAACAATCCTATCATCCAAAAATACAAAGTTTTAATTAAGTTTTTCTTTAAGACTCAACAATTTCCATATAACCCATTTTTACAGCTTTAAAATAACTTGCAGATAAGTGAAACAGATGCACAAAGAACATGAAAGATACTACTTTTAAATCTGATCAATATACATCAGGCCTTCAGAATTATGTTTCCACAAACAGTAATAATCTGTCTTCCTATCCTATAAATATTTTAAGACACTAGGCAGTAGTTAGCAGTTCAACTATGGTAACTACATACACCAGCTCTGTGGACATTTTTAGAAGTGGAGCTTTCTGCTTCATTACTGTTACTTACGTATGGTGAGTTCCAAATGCAATGTCCAGTTTAGCCTACAAAATTAATAAGTTGATCATTAGAAATTCCTATCCTGCATTCCTATACGCAAGAGGAGGAAAGGGGCTTCTTCATTTTGTTTCCTATCACTGCCCTCTAGTGGGCAGATCCCAAAATACATTATTTTTCCCCATAACGCTTTTAAATCTCATCTCCAATTTCTAGAAGCCATACTTCAATTAGCAATGCAACTCTTTGCTGGAACTGTGCCAGTAGAACTTCTGGTCTCTTACCAGCAGTACTTTCAGGAACAGTCAAGCTTTCAGAAAAGGACCCGAGGTTTCTGCTGTACATCAAGTTGAACAGGAGGTAGCAACGTACCCTTTCAACAAAGGTGACCAACAGTGTCCTCAGCTGCACTAGGAGTGTTGCCAGCAGCTCAAGGGAGGTGATCCCCTCTATTCAGTACTGGTGGGGCCACACATACACTAGTGGGTCCGTTCCTGGGCTCCCCAGTACAGGAAAGACGTAGACGAACTGCAGAGTCCAATGAAGGGTCACTAAAATGACTAAGGGACTACAGCATCTCTTCAACGAGGAATGGCTTAGGTAGTTGGGACTGTACAGCCTGAAGAGAAGGCTCAGAGGGGACCTGATCAATGTGCATAAACATGTGAAGGGTGAGTATAAATAAGAGGGAGCCAGGCTCTTTTCAGTAGTGCCCAGTGACAGGACCAGAGACAGCAGGCAGAAACTGACACACAGGAGGGTCCTTCTGAACATCAGGAAACACTTTTTTACTATGAGGGTGACTGGGCACTAGCACAGGTTGCCCAGAGAGGTGGTAGAATCTCCTTCCTTGGAGATATTAAAAATCTATTTAGACGTTATCCTGGAAAACCACCACAAACATCATTATGTCCTTCTACCCACTATTAATGACACTGACAAGTTTATCATGAGGGACATATTACATTCAAGTACTTGCATGTGAAAAGGAAACATCATATGCAAAACCAGGAATACGTTGTTAGCATATCTGAAATCTTAATCTAAAATTATTGCCACTCCACAACTCTGTGCAAACACCCGATTAGCACAGCACACCTTAGCCCAGAAATCCTGGCCTTGTGAACTCACTATGTTTGGCACTAATACAGTGATCTCTAGGAAGCTCAGGGTTACCAGACTGCCTGAGAAGGAAGAAAATTCCAAGGTCATCCTCTGCCCAGCTAGAAGTAAGATATCCCCATGATCAATAATATATTCCACCCAGCAAAATACCGAAACACTAGTAAGTTCCCACAGCCACATCCCTCTCCCATGATGAAATCAGTAACTTTACAACTTGGGGACAGCAAAATAACAAGCACATCAGAGAGGAGATGAACGCGCACCACTGTGCTCACAGCAACTTTAGTGAACAGTGGTGCTTTGCAAACCTTTTGTGAGTAACAGCCTACCCTAATCAGAGAAGAGGAGGAACATAGTTACCATACTGCTATAGTCCTGGTAAGCACATTCCTTAAAGCATAAATGTAAGTTCTTAACTTGCCATACAAGGTGGGCCTCCTCTCATCCATAACAAGATTTAGAGTGCAACAGATGACTTAATGTCAATAAAAGGATGATACAATTGTTAATTACCTGACACAAGCTAATGTTCTCATAAGGGCGTGCTTGCGCAAGCAGTTCAGCTTTGGATTCTCTCTTTTCACCGTGAACTATCAACAGTGGCTTCTTCCTTAAATAAAAGGAGATTACTATTTAAACATCAGTGAATTAATAATCAGTTTAAACTACTCCTTCACATAGCTATGACTTCTGGTCCCTAAATCTGATAGCCCAGCAGGAAGATGGCACTAAAATCTATGCCTTATTAACTGACTCAAAAAGCAGTAACTACAATAGAACCTCTAAAAGACACTAGAGAACTTTAACAATAAAAAAGGAAAAGAGGAAGCATGGACTAAAAAAAAAAAATCAGATACCAAAAGAGAAACTAAAAATACAACATCTTGTAGGGAATTTGTCTCTACAGCTGGAAACAGACAAATAAAAGCTCTCTGAAGTACTGATATACACAGTGAGGATCTAATGCAATTTAAACATTGTTACCTTACATAGAAGGTGGGAAAAAAGACAGGACTAGGTCTGTTCTGGCCATAGTTTCATGTTCACCCTCCAAGACTCTGTTCTACTGCATTTCCAGTAAAATAATAAAAAAAAAAAGTGACAGACCTACATCATTCACTCTCTTCACCTGCAGTAGCTTGCAATAATTAGGAAGGAATTTCAAACAACTGCTATCATGACAACAGCCAGCAACTCCAACCACATCATACCCATGACATATCTTCCCAATGATCTTCACAGTTTTATTGTGCCCTTCCAACATTTGCTCCTTTCTCTTGCATTACCTTGCTCTTGACTCCAGTAAATGGTATGGCAAAAAGCTTCTTGTTCCATCTTTAAAGGTCATTTGCCACATTACCATTATGGTCCACAGTGGGACCTCATAAGTGTTAATTAATATAAAACAGAAACCACACATACTGAACTCTGACCATTAACCACCTTGAGAAGAGGCAAGAAATCAATACTACAATTGTGGAATAAGCACAGGAGGAAAACCAATGGTTTACACACACACAATTAGTAACAATAATTTACAAATGCAAACAGTTGTTTACCATTCACTTGTAACAGGAACTTGCATGAACAAAATTGTTTGGAAACTATCATTTCATCTTCATAAAATAAACATACCTGAATTCCTGAGGATACTGTCTTACAAGCCATCCCACATCTATGCAGTAGTTAAACTTGTACATAAGAGAAAGAAAAGAGTCATTAGAAAGAAAAACAGAGTTTATCAGCAAATGGACTACAGCAGAAAAGCTTCCTACATATCACTCTGTCATGTAATACCCAGCATGTTTTAAAAACAGGTGTATTTTTGAATTTCATATGCTTTTTGGGTCTCTTAATTCAGATATGAATTTCAATTATTCAAAAGCATGTATTACTGTTCATAAAGTTTAACATGTAGCAAGAAAAGCATCACATACACATAATATAAAAGCTCTGGTTCAAGAACCATCTCTTTGTCATGCACTTATACCATGAACGATAGGGAAAGCTTCTACGCAATAACTATGATACTATTCCTAGACCACAAGGCTTTTTCTTTAAAAACCAAAATCATCTACATGTCTATAAATACGCAATTTTCAGTTGCCCACTACCCAAAAACAGGAGAGAAAGCTCTTACAATTACATAGGACGAATTTTGTATTTCAGTAAATTATTGTAGAGTCAGAAACATTTAGTGTTCCCTCTGTATTCTACCAAAGCTCCCTGCTAACATCAGCTACATGGTACAAACATGGATCATCAAGTTTAAGGCTAATAAAGTGAAATAAGCACGTGAAATCAACTTGGCAAACAGGAAACTCACCTGAACAGAAGATACCAGAGTCCCAAAAAGAGGAGACAAAATATCTATTAAAAACATTAAAGCATAATTGAGTAAAAAGAAGTTCAAGGAAGCATTTCACATCTTGAACAGTCTGATAACCACAAGTGCCAGACTGTTCACAGACTGTGTAACATAGACATTTACACTTAAGTTGACTTTTTAATATTCAAGGCACCGTTAAGTGCTCTTGTGAAACCCTTACTGTCTTATGTTTATAAAAAGTATTAATACTCTCAAAGTAGAAAACAAATTTTAAGAACCCATTAGGAAAAAGACTAAGATCATACGGAGAAAGGAACATCAAACTATTCTCTCTTCTCCAGAGAGGGCTTAAAGAACCGTTGCAGGGTAGGAGCAATAAGGGCATAGTCAACGTTTAAAGGCATACCTGTTGCAGACTAACTATAGGATATGCGCCCTTAGCTCATTTGTGGTAACACAAAAAACTAATCTGCCTGAGGATTTATAACCTCAGTAACTGAAGTACAGCAGCAACTTGAAAAAAACACCCTATATCTAGGACAGACAAAATATTTCATGCCCTATCTCTACAGAAATCTGGTTTTGCAGGTTGAACAAAACAAACAGCCCCTCCACTCCTAGGAGAGAAGAGAGTCCAAAAGCCACAATGAATTCACAAAGCAGGAGACAACATACAGCAGTAAAGCAACTGAAGTCTATGATACAAGGTTGCCTTCAATAATTGATGCTCATAGTGAGCACTTCAGGTTAAGTTACAACCTCACTATATACATCTTCAGTCATTTGTTCTCTTTCAAAAGAAGTTCAAAATTTGTTTCTCATTTTACTGTATTTTGGTGCATATATATCTTATTAATGGTTGTTTCTGATTCTGTCTTGTGATGTACAAGATGCCATGGCAGAATGAGCGGATGTTTACAGGTGTGCAGAGCTGTTCCCCCTTACAGCAAACTACAACTACACAGCATTCCTAAAGCATCAGTATCATACACTGAAGAATTCACTCCATCCTGACTTACACTCATTTCTAATTGAATTGAAATCGGTCCATGAATGCTAGCCACAGAACTTCAGAAGTACCCTTGCACTGCCTCAAGGAATAGTGCATTACCAGCTCCAAACCAGCAGGGAGACAAGAGCAAACATCTCTCAGGGAGGATACTTGGGCACTCAAGAATAGCATCCCTTTAAGAGTCACAAAGGTAAGCAGTTTTACTCAGATTAACTCACTGGCAAAGCAACAATAAGAAGCACCACACGATTTGCCTTGCCTACAAGCACATTAGATTTGTGTAGCATTACTCCTAAGTTACAACAGAATCAGTATCAGCAAATGTAACACTTTATACTTCTAAAATAGAAATGCTAAGATAACAGAACCAATTCCTACAACTTTCACATTTAGAATAGGAAGCATCAGCTACACCAACAAATATATGTATTTAAAAATACCCATAAAATAAGCATTCTCTTGCTAACAACTCTCCCAAAAAGACTCTTCTGTAGAAGCCACTTGTTCACCTTTTATGTGCAGGGCTCCAGAGTTATAGCTTTGTTCAATTCCTCTGACTTTAGTGAGAAAAAACCTGAAAGGGTTCTCCTCATTCAACAAATCCCAGCTATCTTGGGCTTCACTGGGTGTTTCATTATGCTCCTCTGCTTTCTGATTCTGTGAGAGTTCATCATTTTTGCAAAGATTCAGAGGATGTTCTGTGGGTGCATCACATTCTTCTTTTTTCAGTGTTTCTTTGTGGGTATGCTTTTCCTGATCCTCAGGCTCTTCCTCACTACTAGAAAGACACCAGCCTAAGCCTTCTTGGTTAGTTCTCTGTTTTCCTGCTGGAGGTATTTCTGTAGAAAAACTTTTCTCACCAAGCTTCAGGGGAGAAGCTTTTCTCTTGTGAGCAGCTTTCCTTGCTTCAGAGCATGGATATTGTGGCCCACTTGTTCTGCCACATGCAGTATCCAATAACGACGATGTAGATGGTTTTTCACTGTCAGAATTTTCCTCAGTACTTTCATCACTGCTAGATACTGTCCATTTTCCGTGTGCACCTTCCTGAAGCATGTTCCTAGGGATTAAACAACGAAAAGCCAAACAAAAATTGCACACTTTTGCTATGCTCAAGTCTCTTTCCCCTCCCAGTTTCAGTCTGCTTATTACTGGCGAACTCTGCTTTTTGTACTCGGCAGATTCTCCACGCCAACTTCTGTCTCGGGAAAATGTAGTAGTGTACAAGGCTTATTTGTTTTTGTGGAGAGGAAACAAAGGAACATGTACAACAAGAGCAACTAAAAGGAGAAAACAGCTAATGTGGAAATACGCTGATAGAAAACGGGCTACGAGAAACGCACATGCAAGAAAGCATTTCAAAAGTCAAGAGTAAGCTGCATCCTACACAGCTCTCACATAGACCTAAGGCTTGCCTAGCGCTCTCTGCCGAGACACAGGAGCACGGAGCCGAGGAAGAGCAGCTCTTCCCAGCTGCCTCGGCGGAACGCCAGCATGGAGCCGCCGCGTACTCGCACGCCCCCGGCGAGGCCCTCAGCCACACTTCTGCTCTAAGCCCAGGGCAGCAGAAAGCCGAGGGCGAGCCGGACCTAACCGCCAGCGCCGTACCAGGGAGGCAGAGCCCGCGGCCAGAGGCAACACCGGGGTGGGACGGGACGGGCGTGGCCAGCGGCAGCGCGCGGCAGCCACCAGCCCGCCCAGAGCTACCAGCGGCTGAACGGGCACGAAGCAGTGCCCTGTTCACGGCTTCAAGCGCCCCAACAGCCGCTCCCGCCCACACCGCGATCCGGCAGGCTCCACCACGCACCCTAGCCGCCACCCCTTTCCGCTCCAAGGAGACAGGACCTTACCTCTAGGCCTAACGCCCATGTGGCGCTTCCAAAGCCCAGAAGAGACGACCAAGGCCCGCCCTCGCCCCGCCCCACTCCACTCTGAGCCAATGGCGCGCGTCCGATTTTAGCCAATGAGCGTCCGTGAGCTCGCTGCGCGCCTGTGGGTCTCTGTGGGGCAAAGTAGCTTGAAGGAGTTTCTCACTCTGCTGCAGTGCGGGGAAGGGCCTGAGGGCCCGGCCTGTGACTCCTAACAGGCTCTTCCGGTGACCCAGGAGCCCTCTAGCAGTTAAGGCAACTCTCTCAAAGCTATTAAACTGGCAAAAGAGCCCCACCTTAGTGGCTCGAATTGATCTAGTAAGTCTTTATTTGACCTTAATATTAGTTTAGGGCAGGTGTGGTATTGGCATAATCGTTCAGTTAACTCGGTGTTAATTAGTGTCTGAAGGGCCTTGTTGATGAGGTAACTGTGGCGACTTCAAGTAGAGAGTGGGAGGAAAACAGGTGCAAAATTAATCAAAGGAAGAGGATGGACTACATCTATATTGACTTCTAATATAAATCTGTAGCTGTACAAAAATCTTAGTATTTGTTGAGAGGAATCGTGTGTTGCATACTCATAGGAAGATACAGAATAAATGGTATGGCTTAATGCAGTTCTGGAAGTTATGTTTCTACTCTAGTGCTGCAAATGATCTTAGAAACTATGAACACATGCAAGATTTCAGAATAGATGTGCATCCGTGAGTTTGTCTTTCTCATGGCGTGTCAAGACAAGCTTGACCAATATACTATATTTGGGATAGAAATTATGATTCATCTTTCTTCTCCAGACTGAGCAGTCCTTTTCCCCAAGGACTGCTTGTGACTATTTTTATTTTTTTCGGAAATATTTTAGGAAAATAGACTTGACAAGGCCATAACAAAAATTTTGTCTATGCTTATTTAAAGTAAGCCCTACATAAATGTTATTAAACTCTGAAAGTAATCATCTCTGATACATTTTAGCTGTAGGTAAACATTTTCTCTCAGCTAGGCCCAGATCTAAAAATGATTTAATTTATAAAGTGAGTCTGAACTGCTGAGCTATGAACCTGAAAATACTCATCTTCCCCTTGTATATCTTCTTCTATCTATTTTTACCTTCAAATAACAAATAGCTGTTCTGTTAAATTCCCTGGATGTTTCTTCCAGGGAAGAGTACTGGAAACATGCTCAAGGCATTCAAACAGGAGCAGGTTCTGTGCATAAGTCACTGGTGGCTCCTTGGAAAGACAGTAAAAGTGGAGGACTCCTGGAAAGAAAGGAGGTGCAAGTTTAGTTATTTCTTCCTGAAAAGTTGCCAAGTCACACCTGCTGTGTCTCTAGGCAGTGTCATGACCACCTGGCTGTAGACCATTTTGTCTGAGCAGCTGTACAAAAATTAATTAAAAACATTTGTTGCAGGACTGATTCTGTCAGCTAGTGGTTTTGGTAGCTCCTTGAGTGGGCCCAGCTCCAGCAGCTGTTGCTTTTTACCCAATAACTGCTTTTTGTGAAGTACTAAAAGTTCCGTGGGTAGACAGATACTTTTCTTTGTGGCTTTTGCTAGCAGGCATTAACTGTGGTTTGTTTGTGGCACAGCCATGCCTTTTACTCTTGCTACTGGCGAGGCCTCGTAGGTTGTTCCTTTCAACATTTGGGTAGTTTTTAATTTAGTTTTGAAGAACACAACTTTCTCTGTGCACCAGATAGGAGCCAAATGCAGAGATTATAATCCTGGAAGTTGTTAGGATCCAGTTCTTGAGAATGTTATTGTGCATTTCACTTCGTTGTCAAAATGGTTAAGTTCAGACACTCTAGTAACAGCCCTTGTATTTCATCGGAAGTCACTAAGAACAGCCCTACCACAGAGAGTGCTTCCAAGAAAGAGAGAATTGTGTGCAAATGGTTACTTCTTAAAGTGAAACTGTTTCCTCAACTACGCTGCATACTAACGTATTTATTTCTGTAGAAATGATAATTACATAGCATCATGAACTGCAATCAAGCAACTGAATTTTTAGTAAATTGTTGCTGCATCTTGGTTTTTGGTCATTTTTCCTTTTATTCTGTAAATTCAAAGTAATACGGACTTTAACCACTAGATGTCATTAACGAACTCTTCACTGGAGAAGGAGGAACCTAAGAATTTGAATCACATTCCTCCTCTATTTACTTTTTCAGGAGAGTTTGTTATAACAATTCTATATTATTTTTTATAATTTTTTGTGTGAGTGTGGTTAGTCATAGAGATTATGAACTTAGTAATGTTTAAAATTTAAGCCTTCTGAGACAAATAACTGGGAAAACCTGAAAATACAAAGAAATTAACCTGATTGTTGGACTGATTATGTATACTTGATATCTTTTTTGGCAAATAAAAATCATAATTTCTGTGAACTTGCAGTACGGTGAGAATCACGTTTCTGACTGAATCACGTTTCACTTTTTTTCTCTGAAACTTTGTTTCAATGTTTTTTTTCCTCCAAAAATTATTTGAATGGATCTAAAATGCTCTGATATGTCAACCACCATTCAGCTAGCTAACTGCACATTCAGGTGTTAAGTGTTTCAAAATGAAAAAGGTACTGTGGGAATAGTAGTCATGAAAACATGTTGTTTACTCATCTAAGTTTCATTCCTGGTATTGTTACATTTTGATCTAACTAAAAGCATTCTCTATGCTGTGCCTAGGAGGCCAGGCACCCAAAAGTGTCCAGTGTTTCCCAGACCCAACTCCATACTGTCACATGAGGACACCAGTAGGTCAGCATCTGCTGCTGAACAAGTCGGCAACATCAGGGCACCCTGACATCCAGAGCGCAGAAGGGCAGTCTGAGCTCAAGGCTTCTTACAACCTCCATCTGCTTTTCTGGCACATCTTATCAAAGCTTTTTAAAAAGGACTCCTTAGTCTGTCTGAATGCCCGACACAGTCTGTGTGAAAAGTGTTGCAGGGCAAATGGAACATACAGGCTAAGATGAACTCATCACAGCATGTTTGGATTGTCCATTCTCCAGAAAAGGGTCTGCTTTGATTGCATCAGAAGCTGCTAGCATGTCATCAACTCCTCTCATGAGTCTTGTCTTGGTGCTGCAGCTATGTGTAGTCTTGTAGTCTAATAAAATGGCTGCAAGAGTTTGGACTCATAAGCACGTAGTCATGCTAAAAATCAGTATAAATACAGCCCAAAATGGACCTCTGCTTTCTTGGACATACACTCTCTTTCTGTTGCTTACATTGTTACCAATGTCTTTCTGTTCAAAGAACTTTTCCAGTGATTTCTTGGTCACCTTCTAATTCAGTTCTGAAAAGTCAGGTTTTTTGTTTTCATCGTGTTACTGAGCTTTTTGCTTTTGTACTATTAAAGAATCTTGGTAACACACTAATATTAGTGAGTCTTGGTAACATGATAATCAACATATGTCACTCCTATGTTCCTATCAGATAAAATGGTGGGATAAGATCCTATTGAAAGACAATAAAGGACACACATAGTACATAAAATGAGACAGTAGTGGATTGGTCTCAGGACAGTTGTAGAAGCTGGATAATGCAAAGAGATTTTTTTAATTTCCTTCTAAATTCTTTATTTTTATTCTCTACCTTTTTGTTAAAATTTTAGTTTTGGATAGATTTACCAAATGAATTTTGATATAACTAAGTTCAAGGAAATAGGTGGTCTCCAATTTGAATACTGAAACAGAAAATTCTTTCATTATTTAGAGAAAATAACAAATCTGGGGATTGATGCTCCAAAAGTCAGTTTTGAATATTAACAGTTCTTTGTGTGTATTTGAACTCTTAATCTGTATAAAGTTAAGCATGTTTGTTTAATAATACTTAGTTTGAGATTTGGATATTGATTAGGATTTTATTAGCATTACATATATACTTAATGAATGAAAAAAGGTGGTTTTATTTTAATCAGAATAAAATGTTTTCTTACCTAAATGCCATAGATATTGCTTTTGTGTAATATGTATTATGATGAGATAAATATTTAGTGAAGTCAGGTATTATTAATATAAAATGGCAATGATACAGGAGTTTAGTTTTATCACTTCTGTAGAAATCCACTGTGTCATGTCTTCTGTGTTCCAGGTGGAGGTGGCTTCAGTAATGTCTTCTGTGAGACCACAAAATTCAGGTAATATGCAAACACAACTATAAAGATTTCTACTCCTTTTTGAGTTATAAATTTTAAAAGTCTGAAGCTTAGACCCTCAAGAGTTTTGATGAATCTGGTGTGATTAATTATAATATGTGCAATTGTACAAGATTCAACAAGGCTGAGTGCCAGGTCCTTGGCATACGTGCTTGGGCTGCAACAACCCCATGTGATGCTATGGGCTTGGGGCAGAGTGGCTGGAAAGCTGTCCCATGGAAAAGCACCTGGGGTTTTTGGTCAATACCTGACTGAATATGAGCTAGCAGTGTGACCAGGTGGCCAAGAAGGCCAACAGCATCCTGGACTGTATCAAAAATAGTGTGGCCAGTAGGACTAAGGAATGAAGTCATTGTCCACTCACTCAGCACTGGCGAGGCCACACTTCAAATACTGTGTTCAGTTTTATGCCTTTCAATACAAGAAGGGTATTGAGGTGCTGAAGTGTGTCCAAAGAAGGGCAACGAAGCTGCTGAAGGATCTAGAGCAGAAGTCTTACGAGTAGTGGGGTGAGGGTACTGGGGCTGTTTAGCCTGGAGAAAAAGAGGCTTAGAGGAGACCATAATACATCTGCCTGAAAGGAGATTGTAGCAAGGTGGGAGTTGGTCTCTTCTCCCAAGTAACATGCAATAGGACAAAAGGAAATGGCCTAAAGTTGCACCGTGGGAGGTTTAGGTTAGTTATGAGGGAGAATTGCTTCACTGAAAGGTTGTCAAGCATTGGAACTGGCTGCCCAGGGAAGTGATAGAGTCACTGTCCTTGGAGGGTTTTAAAAGGTGTGCATATGTGGTGCTTAGGGACATGGTTTAATGGTGGATTTGGCAGTGTTAGGTTAGTGGTTGGACTTGATCCTAAAGGTCTTCTCCAACCTAGATGATTCTATGATTCTATAAATGAGCTGACAGTGGCTATTAAAGAGTACCATATGATCTCCTATAGTTTTGTAATATTTTCAGTGCTTCTACATTACATTTAGCTTTGCTTACTCTTGCTTCTCATAGTGGCATTTCTTTTAATAGCAACATAAAAATTAGTGATAGGGAAAAGTAATTAGTGATTTTTAGTGTTCAGGTAAGTGGTGAAAAGTTCTAGTTTTGATACTGTTCCACTGTACTTAGGCACATACTGGAGTCTTACACCACTGTTCAGTAAATATCTCTTTCTGTAAAAACCCTCCAATTTACATAGTTCTGCTTCGTTTTTTTTTTTGTCATTGACCTTGTATTATTATACACATACATCTGTTTGTGGGGTCATGTGGCAAGCCTTATTGGAGAAATGATTGATACAGAGATTGAAGTGCCAAAAAAAATGGTTGCTTTTATCAATAAATTCCCTCATTCCTTTTGTCACGTGGCACCAGAAGTATTTGTGTGCATTTCAAGGGCACTGTGGAGGCTGGTTATATTTGTTGTAGCATTGGTGCCAAAACCCATGTTCATTAAACCATACCCTTAATTGTAAATCTTTAATTTAGGCAACAAACAAAGAATAAAGATTTTATTCAGATTGTTTTTGCAAGAGAAAAAACACACATCACTCCCTGAACCAAACATAGTGAAGTAAAATACAAAGCTAGATTAAGGATTTGTTAATACCTAATTGGCTTGAATATTTTTGAAGATGACCTTTTTGTGTGTCGAGGCAGCTTTAAAGCCTCTTCTAGTAGCACATAAATTGCCAACCCTCAAGATCAATGAATAGGCAGCACTCTATTATAGGAGTCGTTCTATAAAAGGAAAATTGTATACTATAATTTTCTGGGCTCATGTTACTTGTTCTGAAGGAGGAAGAATAAATGGATAGAAGGCTTATGTTTCTTTTTATGTTTTCACTTCCATAGTTATCCAATTGAATGGAAAGCAGTTCATGCAGGCAAGTTCAGTATGTTTAGGCAACCTCTGTTATTAAATAAATTGTGCGTGTAAAGAACCTAGCAGTTGAAAGCAGCAAGACTTTGTAATCCTGGAAACTGACACTGTAACGGTTCTTAATGTATGACTTTTCAAGGAGAAATAAGGAAAGAAACACCGGAAATCCGTAGCATGGAGTTTAAGATTTGAATTTAGACAGCAGGTGGAGCTGAAGGAGTTATGCTTTTGAACCACTGCAGATAGAGTAGGATATGAATGAATCAAAAGAGAAGTGCAGAGCTTTTGTTATGTTACTTGCTAACGAAAAAATCCTGCAGGGTACGGTCATGTTGCCTTCTAAAGAAAACTAGATTGTTTAAAATGAGCATAAAGCATATATTAGAAAGTTATAAGAAAAGAGTATTTATCTGTGTTTAAATATTGTGTTGAAGTGAGATTTTTTATTTTTTTGCCAAAAAAATCTGTATCAGGTGTTTCAAAATGAAAAGGGTACTGCAGATTTTTTATATCAAGATTTTTGCATGTTTCTTTGGGAGACTTGAAGTTTTGGAGGGGCAGATTTTTGTTTCCTCATTTTTGTGTTTGATTTTAGAAGCAATGGTCGATTAAGAACTTAGAAACTAGGTATGCATTTCAATTTCTTTCATTTTCAGTTCATTACAAATATAAGATAAATGTACAAGTAAAGATGGTAGTATACAGGAGGAATAACCTATTCAGTTTTAATTCAGTTTTGTTATGAATTTCATAGGAATCTGTATCTGAGGTTACAGATTATTTCAGAGTTCACTCACTTCTGGGAATGAAGCCAGATAGATTGCTTATGCAGCATGGATCTTTATCCATGGCATGCAAGTGCTATTGACTTAGAAAAGTCCATGTTTCTCTCCAGTGCAAAGAAACATGAGATGGCAGCTAACAAGATGAAAAAGGTAAAAGTAAACAGAAGGATATATACTATCCTTTCTATATAAGTGTAGGAATGTGTGAGAAGATTTAAATGATATTGAAATGTTTGCATGATCATGATCTAACTTTTGAAGGCTGTTATTGCAGTTTTGTTTTTGTGCTTTTATATAATTAAAATTATTAATAAATAGTAGACAACAGTAATACAAATTTTTAAGGAGAAAATATTTTATCATATTTATAATTATAAATTATAAAATATATGAATATATAAAGAATTATAGTTATAATTATAATTTATAATATTTATAATATTTAAGAAGTTTTAAAGTTTTATTAGTACAAAGAAGGCTTCACAGTTATACAGTAATGCAACAAGGAAAATATTTACAGCTTTTAATGTGTAAAGCAGGATTTTTCACCTAAATATTTGGAGTATTTCTGTAATTCCAAAACAATCAAGCAAGACAGAACACCTGAAAGAAATAAAAAGAAGTTGATGAGGTGTCCCGGATCTGTAAAACAGTACCAGACTAACAAAGATCATAGTGATATTACTATAAATAAAGTCAGGCTTGGTAGGCTGTGTCATTCTAGGTGGTAGCTCTAGATTATCTGTTGTACCATGAGCTCCTGCAGCTGTTAAAAGACGTCTCTGGCCTTTCACCCTGCCTACTTGCTGTTACTGCCTCTCATTACTTCTCTGTTAATTCATACCCATATGTCTCCACGCATCTATGCCACATATTTCACAGATTTCTGTCCCATGATGGTTGTAGATCTCTTACTTCTCATGATAGACCAAGGAAGGGAAAACAAAGCAAGAAGGATTTTTTTCTCATTCTTGTTGTGAAGTAGATGAGGTGATTCTTTTTTGTTCTTGTGAGACAGTGGAGGATGTCTCATCACGAAACTGGAAAAAGGAAAACGTCAGGAGACTCTGAGCTGATGGGCATTCAGATGATCCCTTGTCTCTTTCTTTCTGACCTGAGATAGGACTATGGTCCTTGAAAAGAGGGAAAGTGAAACATATGGCAGATCAGATGTTTGGATGATCAGATAAGCACGAACTCAGCTTTTTGCCATGAACTAAAAGTAGCTTTTGAAGTGTTATTTTTAGTGAATTATTTCAACAGACTTAACTGTTTCAAGTACTGTGCTTTTGTTTGTCTCATTGTCTGCCACATACAACCCGTGTTAGCCCTGTTTGAGATGCTTTATGTTCTAGTTGCATCTGGAAGTGAATTCCTAACCTGTGTGACTGATCAGTTGATATTATTCTGATTATAATGTTATCAGAATCTTAAATCTGCATGAGGATTAAGCATAGGAATTTTTGAAACAGTGCTCAGAGTACCTAAGATGTAAATGAAAGTGATAGATTTGAAATGTAATTCTGCCTATTTCAGAGTCTATATTTTCAGTTTTACAAATCTGAAATTTTGAATTTGAAATGTATACTTCTAAAATTAAAAAATAATGAGAGAGTTGTAGATGTTGCAGGCACAGTACTTCTGAACAGGATTCACAGTGGCAAAAAGGAATTGTCAGGATAAAGTCTTTCTTAGACTGTTTGTCTATATAATGTAGCCATCCTAAAAGTGAATTGATTAGCTCACGTGCAAACATAATTCTATTAATTAGTTTTTTGAAAACCTTTAATTTATTATTTTCTCTTGTCTGATCTTGATTTAAAAGAAAATTTTTGACCTATGAAGACTTCAAGAGATCCTTCAATTCTGTTTCTCCTAAATTATCTGAAAAAAATCATAGTTAAATCCTTCAAGTAAGATTAACAGAGATCTTTATTCCTAGATAGCAGGCTTTTTGCTGTATATATTTCAGTTAATTGAAATTATCAGATTCTCACATGCAGCTGAAGATAGAAGCTTCAGCACATTACTGTTTCAATGCCTTTAATTACAAATATTTTAAATCTAAATAACATGTAATACAATAATTAATACAAATTCTATACGAATAAATAATAAAAATAACTATAATTAAAATAATTATTGTCACGTACACAAAGTAATTTGTTGCCAGTAGTGTCTGTTAAGAAGCCTAAAATTATTTACTTTACATTTTTCTCCTGTAGACAGGAAATCTGTGTTCAAGAACTGTCTCTTGAAAAATCAGTTTAACTGTAGTGCATATTACAAGGCAGTAGTGGGTAAGGTTCCTTGGAAGGTGAGATTGGCTCAGAAATGAAAGGATAAAATTTTGAGAGTAACTTGCAGATCATAAAAAATTGATCTTACCTCTGCAGTTGCCAGTAAGTATTATTTAAATGCAGTGTTTTGGAAAACATTGCATTGCAAAGTGTAGAACTTTCTTTTTGTGATGTGATTGATTTGTTTGGATGTATCTGAGTCATTGAGAAAAATCCTTCACTGTTGAAGACATGACATCAAATAGCTTGCCAAGCACCATCTTTAAAATGTGGGATTGGATTTTGCATTGTTTTTCTTTTTAGCAGTTATCTGGAGTCATGGTACAAAGCATTATGCCAGAACAGGATTTGGTCTGTGAACCTTTCAAGTCATTGACATACAATAACAAAATCAAAGTGTAGACTGACAAAAGTCTAAGATGATAATCTTGTGGTTTTGCACTAAAGATGTAATATATTTTGGGGAGAGTAATTATTTTAAGGTTTGAAAAGTTATGTGGTATATTTTTCTTGATGACTGGGTGATTTTACTATTGCTTTTTGGTATGTTGTCAAGAAATGAATAGGAAAATGTGGCTTTAGATGTTATCCTTTTAATATCTTAAGGACATCTCTGAAGGGCCTAATGTCCAATTTTTCTGTCCAGTTATTAAAATGTTTTTCTTGAATATTAACCCTTTTTGGGTCAGAAAAGCATATGTAGTTGAAGTTCATATTGCTTTCTTCTTCATTTTTACATATATGTTTTCATTATCTTCCTCATTTGAAAAATTGTCAATTTTTCATATTGTAAAATAGTTCTGAAAACTTTGGGCCTATCTTTCTAGGAAACTCCCCAATTCCAAATTTAATTTACAGTAATTGGGATTGTGTGTTTATGATTGAGGTATGGAACCTGAACAGAAACATAGAACAATTGCTTTTTTGAGAAGAAGTTTGCATGTTTCTTTGGCTGCTCTTGGTTGGGGACTGACCTGCTGGAGAGCAGTGAAGGGGAAAGGAACCTGGGAGTCCTGGTGGATGGAAGGATGACCATGAGCCAGCAGTGTGCTCTTGTGGCCAAGAGGGCCAATGGGATTCTGGGGTGTATTAGAAGGGGTGTGGTTAGTAGGTAAAGAGAGGTTCTTCTCCCCCTCTACTCTACCCTGGTGAGGCTGCATCTGGAATATTGTGTCCAGTTCTGGGGCCCTCAGTTTAAGAAGGATAGGGAACTGCTGGAAAGAGTCCAGCACAGAGCCACAGAGATGATGAAGGGGCTGGAACATCTTCTTTATGAGGAAAGGCTGAGGGAGCTGGGGCTCTTTAGCTTGGAGAAGAGGAGGCTAAGGGGTGACCACGATTATGCTTTTAAATATGTGAAGGGTGAGTGTCAGGAGGATGGGGTCAGGCTCTTCTCAGTGAAGCCCAGTGACAAGACAAGGGGCAGTGGTTGTAAGCTGAAGCATAGGAGGTTCTGTGTGAATACACGAAGAAGTGTTTTCCCAGTTCAGGTGCCAGAGCACTGGCACAGACTGCCCAGAGAGGCTGTGGAGTCTCCTTCTCTGGAGGTGTTCAAAACTGCATGGACGTACTTCTGTGTGACCTGGTCTAGGGAATGCTTCTGTGGCAGGGCAATTGGACTAGATGATCTTTGGAGGTCCCTTCCAACCCCTAACATTCTGTGATTCTGTGAAATTGCACAAAGCTATTGTGTAATACAGATTCCTTTAGGACCTCTTCAGAACTGTAACTTGAAATCAGATTTCTAAATCTTCTTTTAGATTCACATCCTTTTTGAATATTTCTTTTAACCATTATTGTGTATTTTGAAATATATGGAGAGAAACAGAGCTAAGACTTTTGTCCTAAATTGAGCTGTACAATTAGATTAAAACTCTGTGCAAAGAAAGACAGAGGAAATATTATGGACCTAGGTATTTGTCAGAAGCTTCAACGTATTTGTGGCACAAAATCCATATTACAATGGATTGCTGAAGCCAGAGGAGCGTATGTAATATATATGTTATTTGTAGATAAGATTCTTGTTCTTCCTTCTTTTTAGTACAGAGATCAAAATTTAATTTGGTGTCTGAACAAAGTTTTAAAATATTTTTTCTGTTAAGTAAAATAATTTATAATACATGTAAGAAGTTTAACTTCTTTAGGTGTGATGACTGATCAAGGATGATTTTAAAACTGCGTCTGTATTAGCAATTAATACGGTACATAGGGATCAGGTCTGTAGAGCATGAAGTTTATGTTGGGAACCTAGTGTCTATATGACATTCGTTGAGGAAGTTACTTGCACTAATTCTACTCTGGTCAACAGACTGAATGATCACTAGAAGTTGGAGTGCTTTGAGTGTATGCTGGGAGCACGTCTTTCAGTTTAATTTTATCTGGAGGGAATGCAGTTTGTATATTGTGCTCACTATGATGATAATAAAAGCTTACCTGGTATATTTCAGAGCTTTGTGAAGTGGTTATATTGAAATTATTTTTTATACTTATATTTATTTATAAAAATTTCACTTTGGTGAAAGTGCTATCTCCTAACCATGTCAGGTACTACCGGGGGATTCCTTTACTTTGGAAGGTTGTATGTATTATTTTCTTATGCTTTAAATTAAGTAAAATGTTGTAGAATAAGCTAAGTCAGTGTTAGTGTCACAAGGGCTAACAGGAAATGGAAGTAGAAAAAAAGTTAAAGGCACATAATATTTAGCTTCTCTACTTACCATACATTCTGCTGTAAAGTTTAGCTCTCAACATATTCTTAGACATAAAAGTGAAAACAAGTGTATTCAAGCTGCACAGAACACAAGGAAGGAAGAATATCAGTAGCTGATTTACATTAGGAATGAAGCACCCTGCTGAAGTAATTTAGCTTTTCAGACTTGATTGTGCAAAACAGGTGTGCAAAAGTGTTCATGATGAGTGATCCATACATGTTGAACTGATTTTAACTTGAGGCTTGAAAATGGAGTTCTTGTATTTATCATTCATATATTTTATTAGTATCCAAATAGTCTTAAAATGTTTAATATAATATAGCAAGAAGCTAAAGAATAACAGATTATTTTTCTAAACTAACTGTAAACAACTTTTATACTAAAAAGCTTTTGCTGGCTAAAAAGGAGACACACCCCTTCCAACTCCTCACATTCTGTGATTCTGTGATCTGATACATAAAGATGATATTTTTTTTTACTATATACCGAAATATTTTCGGTCTAGTCAAAGAATTGTTAGTACAGATTTATTAATTGCAAAAAAAAAGAAAGAAAAATAAAGAATATTATGCTTCAAGAAGTCTCAAAGCAGTTGAATATGTTATAAGCCTCCTAACATCTACCCATTTTCTGTTGCTGTTCTCAGTCTTCTGCTGAGAACAACCTCAGTCCTGAGGTTGACAGGTTCAAGGCTGGCATGGTGGGGTAAATTGCCATTGTCCTGACTTCTTCACCAGAAGGAGTATGATATTCATATTGGTGTTTTCTTCTCTCCTGCTCTAGCATCCACTTTGGGCCATTTTTATATGTTGTCCAACACAGTTTACACCTTCTTTTTTCATTGGTCTGCAAGCCCACATTGCATCCAAATTTACTACATTTGGTACACATTACATGTTTTAGGTAAATGTTCTTTGTTGTCCTTGTCATCTCCTTTTGTCCAGCTCCTGTATCTCCATTTCTTTAGTTGACTATTGGTGAGTTGTTTATATTCTTGGTCCTCTAATGTTAGCATGTGCCATGTCTTACCATCCCATGCCTGTACTCCTCTATATGCTGTGTCATTACCTTGACAGACTCACAGAATGTTAGGAGTTGGAAGGGACCTTGAGAGAAGACCAAAGTAGACATAGCCACCTGGTCCTTAAAAATGCTGCTGTTACAGATAAAGCAAGTAAAATCTCCACACAGATGAGGCAACTTCAGCCAAAGTCTGACAAGCCTCAGACCTCTGACCTTGCAAACTCAGTACAGAGTTTGTGGCCTGTTATTAGCAATGGCTGTACTGTATTTACTGAAGTACAGGGCCATGGAACATACTTCTGCTTTACTATATAATGTTGTATATTCTTTTATAAATGTGTAAAAGTGTAGTGAATTAGTTTGAATTGGTAACAGAGCTTCAGGATGGAGTGGTGGTGTTAAATGCTCTATTTTATGGAAGAAAAAAGATACCTCATTCAGTAGTGTTTCTAAGCGTAGTAAGTGAGTGAATTGTTGGTTTGCTTTTTGTTTTTTTCTTTTTAAATCCATGGGAATAGGACCAAACAAATATATTTTTATCTCCTACTGATAAAATAGTATTTAATGTAGACATTCTTTCTCCTGAAGGACTGTTTTCTTACAAATGTCACTAATATACTGTACTTGGCTGTTGCCAAAGTTTGCAAAATGCGGGTGAATTTTCAGTTTATATTTTATTATATTAATTGACCATAATCTTGCCTGAACAGTAGCATAATTTTTATTGTTTCTGATCAAATACTACAGTTATCTTGAACAAAATGCTGAAGTGCTTATTGTGCACCTCGTATGGACCTGATTAAAATACTATCCTAGTATAAAAACTCAATATTCTAGACACAGGAGTTGCAGAAGTACCTGCTAAGGTAAACGGTGTGGTGCTGTGTTCTTTCATGATGGGGTTCTTTGTCAGGAATTGCACACACAAGAATTTCTTTACAATAATGCTGCTTCTCTGCATGTAGGTACATGTATATGAGATGTGGCAAGTCCTTTGCAATAAGAATTTGTGATAAATGTCTGTGTCTGAGTAAATATATTGTCTAAATTTTAAAGTGGGATTCAAATTCTTCAAAATATATTTCAGCTACTGTTTTCCTTTTTTGTTGTGGATTTTGTTGTGTATTCAAATTATATAAAATTAATTACTGCTGCTGAGAAAATATTTGTCTTAGCTGTAACATTTGTTTAGAAAAAATAGGTTATTTGTATGCTAAATCCTTAGACCATGGTAATGGAAACAGTGACAGAAGTTAGCTGAAAACCAATCACATGTGAACGTGAGTGAACCTATAAATGATGAAAAATGTCTTGCAGACCAAAAGTGGACAGAAAAGTCTCATACAGTTATTAAAGCTAGAAAGCATAAATCATATCTTAAAGAAGAAAAGAAGGCATTCATGATCTGCATTTTATGCTGCTGTGCCTTTAGATTGATAGGATCACACACTAGATGTATATTAGTACTTTTGTATGTGTTGGTACTTTCCATACAAAAAATGACCTAATTGTCTTGTATTTCTTTCATGTAATTATCTAGTAATGAGAAAATAACCTGTTTTTCAGAGCCACGCCATGGAAGAAATCTTAGGCTCTTTTATGCAAGTTTGATTTATAGACATGTAGTGCAGAGCACAGTGAATATGAGACATTCATCTTCTTATGGCTAGTTGCCATGGAAACATAGTACACACTACAATGTCATTCCAGCTCTGGTTGATGCCTGCAGTAGTTTATTCCTTTGTTGTTCTTGTTTCTTAAGCAACTGTCTTTCAGCCTTTCATATTATCACACTTCATCATCTCTACGAGTCTTTTTCCTTATCTCTTGAGAACCATCTCTAATAGAAAAGATCCATTTTTGTCTACCCATGCATAACAGTGTATGTACTTTTCTTTTCAAATCGTGGGTTAAAAGCATGTCTCATGCCCACAAATAATATACTATTGCCCTAAAACTGGTTAAAGAAGATGGTAAACCAGACTGAACATCAAAATGTAAAGGACCTCACTCAGCATCTTCATTGCTATCTTCTGTCAGGAACTGAATTTAAGAATGTAACCAGTATGTTGGTCCAGGAAGACAGAAAATGAAAATAATTTAACAGATTATCCTACCTGTCCTTACCTGGCATTTGTAAGGTGGACAAAAATCTAGCAGCTGTCTTATAATATCTACTCTGGTTCACCTTTGTAAGAGAAGAAATGAGAGGAATTGGAAAAAAAAAGGAGATTCACATAATTAATCTAAAAAAGTACTAAGTTTATTCAGGAGGACAAGAGTCAGATTGCATTTTTTTTATATTGAGAAGCTGTACTCTAACAGAAGTTCTTTTCAAGGCAGAAGCTATTTCTTGATTCATTACACAGGGAACCGATACTCAATTAAGGCTGTATGTGTCCCAGGTTCTGACTAAGTGGGGCAATACTTTGTGAGAAAACATATGTGGTTGACAACACGTTGTGGAGAGTTCTGAGTTAACACCTAAAGATAGATGTATGTGTGTAATATTAATAATGACTTTTGGTTTGTTTCTCCTCTCTATTACACTGTTACCAATATTGTATTTCAATTACTTACCAACACACTTTGCTTCTTTTGGTGGGTTGGCCCTGGGCAGCGATTAAGTACCCACCCACTCACTAACTGTCCCCACAGTGGGGTCAGAAGAGCAAGAGCAAGAAAACTCATGGGTTGAGATAAGGACACTTTAATGAGTGAAGCAAAGCTGTACATGCAAGCAAAGCAGAATGCGGAATTTATTCACTACTTCTCATTGGCAAGCAGATGTTTGTTTAGCTGCTTCCTGGACAGCAGGACATCACATGGTTACTTGGAAAGATAAACACTGTAACCACAAACATCCCCTCCTTCCTTGTCCTTTGCCCAAGCTTTTTATTGCTGAGCATGATGTCATAGAGTCATAGAATAGTTTGGGTTGGAAGGCACCTTCGAAGATTGTCTAGTCAAACCCTCCTGCTATGGCAGGGACATCTTTAACTAGATCAGTTTGCTCAAAGTCCCAGGCAGTCCAAGATCACAGAATCACAGAACGTTAGGAGTTGGAAGGGACCTCAAAAGATCATCTAGTCCAACCCCCCTGCCACAGCAGGATTTCCTAGACCAGGTCCCCATCAGTAATATTAAAGACTGAGGCAAAAAATTTATTGAATGTGGTAGAATAATAGTATGAATACTAGATAATATAAATAGCAATAACTATTTGCAGTAGCAAAAAGGTCTTTTCAAAGTCTAGGGTTCCTTTACAGAAGAAAAAACTGTAACAAAAATAAAAATGAGCCAGTCTGCAGCATAATAAAAGAACAGACTTCTGTCAAATTGTTAGCCAGTTCTCTTTGGATTTAGATTTTTGTGGTTTTTTTTTTTCTTTCAATCTCTGCTGCATTTTGAGAAAGATAATCAGCATCAGAATTGCAACACAATTGAAAAGGAGATATTGTAATATTACATCCTAAGAGAACTTAAATTATTTTAACTAGGTTAAAAAAATACCTGATGGCAGCGCTTGTTTTTAACATGACAGACTAAGTTATTACTTGATTTAATAAATGCTCTCAAGTTAATCAGCGGGATGTAGTGTTTATGACATAGCTCCACGGTGTCCCTTTGCTTCATCTTTGGTGTTTTGATTAAATTAAGAATAAAATATTATTAATAGCATTCAAATGATGTATGGACAAAGTTTATAAAAGTTTTTGTGTTTCAGTTTTACAAGAATTTCTGTGATTTTTTTAACCAATTTCTTGTAAGGCTTGTAGGATAATGGCTGCCTAACTGATACCTTTGGGACTTACAGACTGGTTTCAGCAAAATAGCATAAAGAGCTGAGATCAAATAAGGAATTGGATTTCTGCAAATTTCATAAAAATAGGTGAACAAAGGAGAGATGTTCTAACTGCCCATAACAGAGGAAAGAGCTGTTATGTGAGCTACTGAATCTTAACAGGCATCAGAGTCTACATGGAAGCAAGACCTTGTAAAGGCCCAACTGTGGAGAAGCTTCACACAAAAATTTTATCATAGAGTCTGTCAGCCATAAGATCCAAATCTACAGGTGCAAATCAGGCATCATTAGCTCAGCTATTCACGGATTTTTCTGTTTAGTACAATCTAGAACTTTTATTGTAGTATTTCCCTCATAAGTTTGAAAATCATAGTGCTATGAATCCTGAAAGATTTAATAAAGTGAGTTCTGAATTTTTAATATGTATCCACTTAATTTTTCCTCCAAATCTTTTATACATTGTGCAAACTCTCTTAAAATAATTTTTATTATAAGATTCCCTTTTAATCATGGAATCCTAGAAAAAATAACACAGATACCCTTGAGCATATGCTGCATCTTATGTTTTTGTACATTGATCCTACTCCAGGAGTCTTCAGTACCCAAATTCATATGATCGTAAAAAAGACCCCAGCATAGCTCAGGGATGTACTGTGACGAGGCAATGTGTACATGTTTTGTCAGGAGAAATTCTGTCTGAATATGGGGAAAAAATCTTTGTTGTGGAGTTGGGTTAACATTGGAATATGTTACCCAGAGAAGTGATGGTATCTCCCTTCCTGGAAATATTCAAGGCTCACCTTGATGGGATACTGAGTAACCAAATCTAAGACTCTAATTTCAACACGAACAGTTGATCTCCATAGTTCCCTTCCAACCTAGAGGTTTGTATGGTTCTGTGCTTCTGTGATGTCTGTTACAGCACAAGAACCTCAGAAGACACAGGATATTTGGTAGCACTTGAGAGACAACTAAGGACAAGCGTAACACATTGCACTAGGCAATACACAAATACTTAGCTAGCAAAATATGGTTTCTTTCCCAAAGATCTTGTGAGTTAGCACTGAGCAAATAGTAATACATATGAGAGGCAGTAGATTCCAGAACCTGATTTCTTTTCATGTTAGAGAAATGAGCTATGTTTCTCTGGATGCTGAGGACATTCTGAGGTTGTAGTGCCTCCACAGTTGTAAGACATGTATTATGTACCTCAGATAGAGAGATGGAATTGACTATCCTTAATGTTTTCAGAAAATAATCTTAAGACTCAGAAGTGTGTGCACCTGTCACAGAACACAGACTGGAATTGTATAAAAAGTCAATGTGCCAAAGCAAAAGATTCTTCTGCATTAGATGGAGTTATATTACTGTCATATCTGAGTCAGTAGTCCACATCAAGCCTGAGGCTATGTTAGGTAAGGCGTGTGCTATGCCAAAAAGATAGCAGTAAATCATGTGATTTTCTCCATTTTCAATTGTCTATTGTTACTATTTGTTGATGGAACAGTATAGCTAAAAGAGTGATTGAGGGTGCTTCACTGATGTGCTATGGATACAAATTCAGAGTGTTGAATCGTTAGTAATTAGAATCAACAGATCTGTTAACTTCATAACCACTTCTTTTAAGAAACTGTTTCTGTCGATTTGTGGTCTATATGCTTTTTCTTGCTTTTTCTCTTCTAAATACAGTGCTTCTGCACGTAAGAAAAATCATATGTGGCGTTCACACAGAGCTTCAGTGTATTTCACAGTGAGTTGGTACAGAGAAAGCTCTGTTTGATCCATTGATTCAGATTCCATTTCCTATCATTGTGAATAATTTTTAGGTATTCCAAATAAAATGCTGGTCATTTATGATTCTTAGTTAATATCATCCTTGACCACTCACAGTACTTACCTTCTACATAGTCCAGAGAAACATACCCTTTTGTGTTACTATTTTGTCAGAAAAAAACTTTCTGTGAAAAGGCCTTAATTGCCCCACTCTAGACTTCCTTCTCTCAGATCAGAATTTGTGGTTTAAGGCTTCTTCACTCTGTGTTTCTGTACTGTAGCAGTTGTAGGAAAGGTAATTGATTCACACTGAATTCTTTTTTCCTATGCAAAAAAGATCTTGCATGGCAATTCCTCACCTCACTATTGTTTGGTTTCAAGGCTCTTAAAGCCCTATCATTTCTAATTGTTTATTTGTCAGATATGCTGTTGTTCTTCCCTAAGTCTAGAGAACATTATTTTGCTAGGAACTGTGTCATACTTTTTAGAAACTTTTCAATAATTCTGTTTCCCATATGACACTCATAGTTCCATTTCAAACTTGAACTGCCCTTGTCCAGGTTCTATATTCTAGAATTATACAACAGCTGTAATTGCATTCTCTGCATTGAACATAGACTCTTCTAAATCAATGCTTTTTATGTATTCGTTTTCACAACCTAGCCAAGGCTGTTGAAGGTTTAAGTTTCCAATTTTGTTGTCACATGATATAGCATCTGAGTAACCTGATGTGATCTCTTCTCATTATTATTTGTATTTACATCCAGACAGATATTAATAAAGCAAAATGAACAGATGAGCTTTTTGTCAAAACATGATGTACAACCAATGCTCTATGTCCTCTGTTAGGTCTACTTGGCATGACATAATCTTTCTGGGAAATGCCATGTCTATGCCATCTGAGTGTCACAGATGTATCCAGTCTGCCCCCAGTCTTTACATGTGTTGAACAAACACTAAGTGCCTGAGAAATTTCTTCAGCAATTTGGGTTGTGGTTTTTTCTCTTTCGGGATGTTTTCTTCCAAGTACATAATGAAGTACTGCTAAGCTTTAGAGCTCGAAAGCACATTGCTGGTGTCCAAACTGTTGGTTAGCTCAGAAGCAGAGAGCCCCTCCCTCTTTTCCTTCTCCATTTCCAAATTTCTGCTAACAAACTAGAATCCACCAAGACTTCCTAGCTAGTTTGGATTGTGGATTTTATCCACTGTGGAGTCTCTTATTTCAGTTAAACTGTTTTCTTTACAGAGTTTGATTAAATGTTTGAATCTTAGAGGAATTATAAAACAATTGGCTTGGGAACTGCAAATGAATTTCAACAAAACTCAAGTTTTGCTGGGTTATGGTCTTTGAATCAGTTACTAGACTGACTGCCTATTGAAATTCTGTTGTTAGAATTATCTAAGTAGAAGGCATCAGAATACATGTTCACTTTGCAGGCAGTAGAGTAGATTCCTGGTGTTGCTCAGGCACATGCAGCTGACATATTTCTTACACTCAAAAAAATATAGCTGAACGAATTCAGATGTTCCTGTCAAGGTAACCCATTACTCCATATTGCTAAATAGCCTGCAGAAACAGATAAAGAAATTATTTCAAGTCCTTCATGATTTGAAGTCTTATTCTCTGAGCTAGTTATGAGTCTGCTGAAAGTAAGCCCAATTCTGTACTTAGAATGTAGTTTTACTGTTGAGATATTGATCAATGATCTCTGTAATTTAACTGGTATGTACATTTAGCAAGACAAGAATAATGATCTTTTTGTAACTGTCTTGTATTAAAGATGTTTGGTTTTTGTGTTTTATGTGTGTGTCTTTGTCCCCTGATTATAAACTTCTAGTGCTGCTAATCTCTTTTGGAATGAAATAATTTTAGGAAATGAGTAAATGAACAACCCACGTTTTCTTGACAGATAGTTTTGATTTTCTTTTGTAGTGTAACTGACAGTGTCTCTTGCTTCATCCAATAAATACCAAGATGTTTGTCTTATGTATCTAAGTTGCAAACTTGATGGCAAATTCTCTTCTTCATTCTATTGGTCTTTAACTGCTGGGTTTTTTTTCATGAGTAATGTGGAGTATGCACTACGATGCCAAATGCAGTGTTAATGCTTTACCTAAGTTAATAAATGCAAATACATAGTGGCATTATCTTCTGCTTATGCATAAATTCACATAATGGATTAGCATATAATTATATTAAAATATTATAAATATTATAACACAGTATATTACTGTATTATATTAGCTCATTACATACTGGAATATTCTATTACATATATGAATATTATAATTAGACCAGAATTTTGAGCATAAGTTGTATTCCAATTTATGAACTTAATAAAATTTTCCTCACATTAATTTTATAGTGGAAAATAACTCTAAAAACTCCCACATTTCAGTGTAATTTTACAGGACATGTCAAATTTTATTTTAAATAATTATCTCAACTATTAACTCTTTTCCTCCTGGCTGCTTATGTTGGGAAGTTAATAAATTCTTCAGCCTAAGTTTTTCATGCTGACAAACTGTGCTTCATAAACACTTCAAATGGAGTCTTGTCTGGAGTCCTCTAGTACAATTCTGTTTTTCTAGGGAAGTAATTTTTAATGCATTCATACTTTCTGTCTATCCTGCCATAATTGTTTTTAATGCATTGACCAATTTCAGACGAACTGGAGACAAACAGAAATTCAAACCATTCTAAGTTTCTAGAACTTAAAATTTTAGCAATATGTTGTTTTCCAGCTGAGGCAGAAAACATGCATTTACTCATTCTGAGAAACAGAAGCAGGCTGCCTGTTAAGCCTGTATTTACTAATTTCTTAGATGCATGCAGTTTTCAAACATACATAAAGTTTCAGTCAGTTGTGACATACACTGCCTCTTACTCAGCCAAACAAGTGAAAGGAAAAGAGTGAGAAGCATGAAGAGAATTGAAACTATTGTGAAGTAAGAAGTCACTGAGGAATCAGGTTATTGAGGCAGGTAGATGAAGCAAATTACAGAATGCTAGGTTCATTATTTCTCTACTCAATAAACATCTTGTTTCTGCTCCCCTAAATAATTTTTTTTCTAAAAGAGAAAATTGGATTGATGCTGACAGCATCTGTTATTTGGCAACACTAATTCCTTAGGACATTATTAACCCCTTTCTACCCTGTCAGAAACCTGTCTGGCTTTTAAAAAAGAATTTATTAAAATATTCCATGACTCTGAAAGAACAAAAATGAATAGAATTAGGGGAGGCTCAGGGATAGCAGGTGGTTGTGTTTTTTTAAATTCTACGGTAGTTTCTATTTTTCAATTTTTAATGTTAATATGAACCTTTAAAAGTAGATACCTGTGATGTCTATACAGTAAGTCTTAAAAGTCTTTCAGAGATAGCTTGCTAAAGTTACTGTTTGCTCTTCTGTGTAGCTTTCATGAAACATGGAGGACCAAAGCCTTCCATTTCCAAATTGCTGAAGTAATTGTTATCCAAGACATTCTTCACTTTAAGTCCTGGATTTGCTCCTGTGTATTACCTGCATCAGTTTTGCACTTTTCCTTCAAGACCCCACCATATTGATGAAACAAGGTCCATCTTAGATGTTAACTTATGTTGTCTTTTGCCCTTCCTCCAGGTCCAGTTTTGGTAGCCTTTCTTTCTGTTCTGTTCTTGACTTCATACCTCTGCCCAAGTTAACCAATACTTTTCTTCATACAGAATATTTTTTGTGTTTTTTTCTTGATTGAACAGAGATGAAAATAAAAAGCATCAACAGTGAGTATTAAAACTACATGGTCTGTTTAGGAGTTATTTTTAAAATTGTATAGATATTCTTAGGCAAGTTACTCAGAGCAAAGTGTGAAAAAATGTGGAAATTTTGTCAACAGCAACATTGAATGGTATAAAGTGTTGGAAAATAATGGCACAAATAGAAAGTAGAACACGTTCAAAGATAAATGAATGTATGTTCTAATGTTATGCATGTTGCTTAGCAACAGGCAGTAAAAGTGTGGATGAACAAGTAAGTACAAAAAGTAATTAAAGGAAAGAGTCTTGTGCATGGTATAATAACCAGGAATATAAAAAAGATCAGAAAGCAAAGATGGAGAAAAAACCCACAGATTTAAAGAATGTTAAGAGAAATATTGAAACTTGTTTTATTCTTTGTAGACTGATTTTTTCCCTGTAACATTGGCTAGAAAAAAAATAGCCAGCTAATTCCTCTGTAATAATGCCTTAATATAATACAGCTTACCCTAAGGATACATAAATTCAAAAATGTGAATTGACTGGAAAGAAAAATGTAGCACCCCCCCCCCAAACAATAAATTAAAAATATAATAAAGGTTTATTTTGCAACATAGAATTAACAAAGATTTTTAATTATTTCTGTTACTTAGAAAATGAGCACTTGAAATAATACCATTCTCTTTTAGTAAAAGTCCAATTTGCCCACAGTTTCTGTCTCTGAATATCTTCTCAAAAGTATGATTACTTTTAAAGTTTCATTTTCTATTTCTTAGACAAAATTCATTGTAGTATATTTTTTCCCCTAGCTGTCTTCAATATGGTTTGGAATTTACGAAGAATTTTTAAAAAAAACCTACCAAAATAAATATTGGGCTTTTTTTTTTCTTTGCACCATTGAATTACAAGGTTGTCAGATTAATGAATGTGTTTCAAGTAATTGTCTTGTAAGAGTGAGAGGATCTGTGGTTTACATACCTGCCAAAGGTTACTCTTCTGCAGAGTGCTGTACTTTTTGTGCCTTAGTTTTCTTATTGCAAAATGGTATTTCTTACCAGCCACATGGGCACATTGTTAATATCATAACCATAAATGCTTTTACAAAGTTTGACTTGAACAGTGATTATGCTGTCATGGAGAACTGCAAAATATTATTGTAAAGTATGCCTGTTATTATATGAAACTTATTATCATAAAGTACATAATCAGTAAGAATTATTGAAAATCAGGCTACTTAACAGTAGAGATCTACCTAAATTAAGTTCTAGTCTGTTGTTCAGGTATAGTTTTTTATATTTGCTATGGTTGTAATAATCTGAATGCTTAATAAAGCCATGTTGTAACAAGGATCTGAAACCTAGAATTAGTTGGAAGGAGACATTTTGAAATTTGCACCCAAAAATAAGGGATAATTTGGAATCTCAAACGTCTGAGATTCTGTTTTCTCCTACTCAGCAGGAATTTGTGACATCATTACAGTGCTCCAATTTCACAAAGAAAGATAAAAGCTGTTAATATAATTAACTATATACACATATATATGTATGCTGTTAGCTCAACTGTCGGATAGATTCCACCTCTAATCATAAGATATTTGGATACCGTAATACCTGTACTTGATTTTTTAGAAATTCTGGAGAACCTATATTTACAAAGTTTATTTTAAAAGTATATTAAAGTTGCAGAATAAAGTAATTGAAGGTGGATTTGCTGCATGGATTATTTGAGCCACTTGGAGATTATGCATTTTGTAAGACTCTTCAGTTATGTGACTATCAAATGCTTTCTTTTCTTTTTTAAAGAAAGAATTCCCATTTCATTGTTTCATCCAGAGGGATCAAGTAAAATTATTCAATTAATGAGCATCTGCTTGATGTTGTTGCTGACTTGCCTAGTTTAATCCATATTACTCAAACTCTGCATAGGTAGTTCAGGTGTGATTAATCAAACTGTAAAGCCATTTTCATGTTAGTGTATCCTCTAGTACTGGACTACCAGTAAGTATTGAGACTTCCAGAGTCATAAGAATGTGATTCTGGAAACCATAACCTTTAAAGAAAAACCCAGCTTAAGCAGAACAGTTACATTATTTTTTCGTTTCACTGGATATAACTTAATGTGCTGCGTTGCTAACACTGAAACAAAAACTACTTTAACTAAAATCAGTGCTAAACTGTGTAATACTGTGCCAAACCAGGTTGAGCACTGTTTTTTAAGTGCTTTATGTAAAAAGGAATGCTCCCAAAACATCAGTGAAAATGCTAAGTTATTCCTGTTATCCAGAACACATTACCTAAAACCAAAAGAAAGTCCTTTGTCAGTAGTAATACTGCTTGCTTTCCATCCTCATTCTTGATACTGTTTGTATAGCCACTGGTGATTCCAGTTCAGTGATCAAGGACAGTTCCTACAATCCTGTTTGTAAATACTTGCAAATATTTCTGCTACCTCTTTGCACATGGAACACGAATGCCTAAGCCTGTCAAGAACAGGAACAGGTCAGCAAAAGCAAGACTACTGTTCTTCTTTTCGGCCATAAAAGCAAGAGATTAAACAATGGAAAACCAGGCTGAAGTAGATATGAGAGCCTCTGGTCACAGTTCACAGCTATTTTACGGAGAGAAAAGAAATAGCTTTAAAGGAATTTTTAAAACTTACTGAAGTTCTCCAATGTTTATGAGAGTTCCAACAAAAACATTATGATAATTATCAACTTCTGGAGGGAGCCAAAAATAAGTAATGAGTATCTTTCCTCTGTTGCTGTTTCTACTGGCCTTTTAAAAGGTGCAGTATCGGTGAATAAATGTAATTTTTCTTCATACTTTATAATTGGTTCCTGTGAGGAAAATCAACTACTTTGTGTGGAATGTGCTCTGAAAGAAGTGTACAGTACTTATTTCCTTACAAGATGTAGATCTGTCTTGATTCAGCAGCAGTGAAATGAACAAAATGAATACTTTAATTCATCTGACTTGCAGAGCACTTGAAAACAAAGAACTCTGTATACAAACATAGCAACAGTAAGTCTCTGCGAGGGGACAGCTCAGGCTTGTAGAACAACTGAATGACAGTACTTAGAAAAAAGAAAAAGTATCTCCAGTGGGTTCCAAATAATTTCAATTTCCAAGTTGTTGAATTCTGTAACAAGATAATGCAGAGATAATCATAGCTTTTACATCTCCATTTTTATTTTATTGTGGCTTTTTTCTTAATCAGAAAATTATTTTGAATACCCAACTTGCCTTTAAGGAAGATGCTATTTAAATGTAGGTGGAAATACAGGAAAACACTTTTATGTAAGGGTGGTCAAACAATGAAACAGGTTGTCTGGAGATTTTGTGAATTCTTATCTGTGGAGATGTTCAGGAATTAACTCAACATGATCCTAAACAAACCTGGCTAGCTAAAGGGTTGGTCTAGCTGATCTCAAGAGGTCCCTTCCAACCTTAATGATCCCATGGTGACATTGAATTGAAAGATGTGTGTCTATTCTCAAGAAGGATTATGGTTCCAAAGTACTCCGTAAATATTAATTGAAGTCAAGCTTCCAACATTTCTGAAGGCTTTTAAGAGTGACCTTTTGGAGAAACTTCAACAATGTTAGCTCTCAGGTAAAATGCATTTCTGTATAATGGTGAGGGAGATTGAAAGAGTAAGAAAAATTAGGCCATTTTCAAATAATTTTCAAAAGACTTGTAAGAAAATGCCTAAGGGTTTTTAAATCCAATATAGGAGATGAACAATCAAGCAGCAATACTTACAGATGACATAATGTTATTTACCTTAGTTATACATAGAGACAGTTTTGAGGACTCAGTAAAAGTAGGAGGAAGACTGATAATTGTCCAATGACTGATAGAGTGTTGAACAGTAAAGCTAATACAAATTAGAATGAACAATTTTTGGGTTTCAGATGTCTTTTATCATATTAAGAGAAGTGCTAATGTTGAGTTTTCACTGGAAATGTGAAATTAGTTTCAAAGAGCACTAATATATCGAATAAGACTGGGATAGAAAAAATACTGTGAACAAATACAGAAATGTGTGAATAAAAGTGATATTCTGCCTTTGAAAACTAGCTTTCTCCAGCTTAAAAAGAACTTAAAGGAATAAGAGCAAACCTGGTTTCACTTCCACATGACAAGAGACCACAAACTTGGGGGCTTTTTGGTTTAGGAATCAGGTAAGTATTAGGATACATAGTACCAGCTCCTATCGGGATAGAAAAATAATTTGTAATTCCATTTTTCATTTGATGAGGGTAGTAAAGCAAAGGGTAGTAATAGAACTGAATGAAAGTATTCAATTTTGCTGGAAGGATATAGCTTTTGATATTTGTTTTGGCCCAGACCAGAGAATAGTTTTCTAAAGAATGCATTCCATGAAATACAACCCAAAGCCAAAACATAGCTATATTCAGATATTTGGGACAGTTGTATGAATAACAAGGAGTATAATTTGAAGTTACATTTGTTATTTGCATTTACATTGACAGTATGTTATAGTTACATTGAGGTTTTTAATTAAATTACATTAAGAATTATGTTACAGCCAGTCACCAGCTGTAGATGGATGAGATTAAGAAGGATGGCGTCCCTGCCAGGCAGAGGAGTTGGAACTAGATGATCTTTAAGGTCCCTTCCAACTTTGACAATTCTATGATACTTGTCTGTAAACAATCTATTTAATTGTTTACTACAATAGCAATGCACTTCTCTGAAGGGTCTAGCAATAACTGTTAGAAGGGAATAGAAACTGAAGTAAAGAGGTCTTCAGTTGATTCTCATGTTTCAAGAACATCCCCAAGCAAGATCTCTTGGAAACAGTAGACTCTTAGAACCACCGCCTTACAAATAGGAAGCTCAGGTAAACAGAATGGCATACTGTCAGTCTGAAAACAACCTGTTTCATTCTGAAAATGATCATGTGTATCTAATTACAAAGAATCCTGTTTTAAAGTTTAGAAGCTTTTTCAACCTGCTTTTGCCAGTTCTTACCTGGTGACTGTGAAGCTGCTTCTGTCACGTGAGGATTATTTCCCCCAGAGTTTGAAGAGGATGTTTCCTGAGAAAATCAGCAGCAAAACTGAAATTAAATAAAGGCAATAGAGATCCACATAGAGGAAAATAGCCTGGATAGAAAGTGAGGTGGTATTTGTCATAACTGCACTCTCACTGGCCAGAAGGCCTTTAAACGTTGGGTCAAGTCAGAGCATTTTTTTAATCAAACAAGATAGCATAAGGTATAGTTCTTCTGGAGAACACAAGCAGTGGAAACTTCTTAAATACCTAATTAGTGTAGACATCTTCTAATCAGCACATCACAAAGCTCTTTTTGTAAGAGATAGTGTCATTCTTCCATTTTACAGAAACAAAATATGATGATCTCATTGGAACTGACCAGAAAACTAAGAGTAGGAGGCATTTTCAAGCTGTATCAGACAAATGTCAAATTTTTGTTGCTGAGTGTCATTGAGTGTCCATTACTGCTGCTTTCTCTGAATGAACGTGGTAAAGTATCTGTCATTTGTTCAGTATTCTTTAAATGAAAAACTTATCTTCTTTTGGTTTGTTTTTTCTCTTGGTTGCTTGTTTGCAGTTTTTGGAACGTATAGGAATGTTACACTTTGCATGTTGAAATGAAGTTTCTCTGATAGATTAATATCTGGAAGAAAGACAAAGTGACTATCCTGTCAGTTAGGAAGGTAATTTTCTATTTTGTAAATCATTATGCAGGAGTATTATTTAAGGACCAGGAAAAGTCTTTGAGCTGGGAACTGGCTTTCAGCTTTCATGGATAGAGTAACAGAATGGACAAATGATGTCACTGACATAGATGAAACAGGGTTGTAAAGTAATAATTTTGTATAGACCAATAGGTGCAGTTGGAGAACTGGAGAAGTTTTTGGATGCACCAGTTTATACTGAGGTCAGAAAACCAAGTCTTTGTTTATCAGTCTTGAGTATAAATTCAATGTTTATTTGGATTTGTGTCGGAATTCATCAGTTGTAAATGGATATCTAGTTGCTTGGGCTGAGGAATCAAGCACTGGCCACCTCATTCTCCCTTTGCTGGCTAGAGAAAATAGCAAGCAGAAAATTGTTCTAGCACAGTAAGTATCTAGGTTGGATTTGGCCTTTGATCTTGACTCTTCAATCTTTCTTAAAATCTTCTACAAATATATATTCAAATTATAGGCCTTTATATAGATAAATCAGTGATGCACTTAGACCTGACCAAGAACCATGACTTAGTGAGTATACTGGTACTTCAGCATATGCACAAGAATCAATTGGCTAGCAAATACTGCCCTGAAATAGGAGTTAAGAAACATGCACAAGACTCCACTTTCAAGAGTACACCATAAAATACCCAGAACTTTGACTTAGATTTAATGTAAAGGTTCTGTAAAATATTAGTGCTGTAGAGTAGATAAGAAGAATTTAGACTTAAAGCGCTTTCCAAGTCCTGACACCCTATTTCATTTTACTTCCATGGTAATCTTTTTTTTTTCCCTAGTAAAAATCTTGCCTAAAGTAACAAGCTACCTGCTGTAGAAACAGAATATATATCCTCAGAAGACAGAGATTACTAAAAAATATGTTAAAGCAGATACAGCCGTGTGCTTTGCTTGAAGGAAGTGAATCAATCTTGTAATAGTAGCAGCTAACAAAAGTCCTGGGCAAAGACAGAATAAGTAGAACTGTGATGCTTCAGGAGCGTGCATCTGCTGCTGTAATTATTCCTGGACCCAATTCCTCTGCTGTTGGGTAGGAAACTAGCCAGTGAAGTGTAATGTTTTGAATGGGATCCCAACTTTATATTTCTCCCTGAGACTGATTTTGGTTTAATTAGTAGTATCGTAAAGAACTCTTTCATGTGCATAGAATCATAGAATACCAGGTTGAAAGAGATCTCAAGGATTATCTGATCCAACCTTTCTTGGCAGAAGCACATTCCAGATAAGATGGTCCAGCACTCTGTCCAGCTGAATCTTTAAAGTGTCCAATGTTGGGAAATCTACCATTTCCCTGGAGAGATTATTCTGAAGTTATTCTCATTGTGAAAAATTTTCCTCTTGTGCCCAATTGGAATATCCCCAGGAATAACTTCTACCCATTACCCCTTGTCTTTTCCATCTCACTCCTTGTAAAATCTTCTCTGTAGCCACCCTTTAAATACTGGAACATGGTGATAAGGTCTTCCCTAAGCCGTTTTTTCTCAAGGCTGAACAAACCCAGTTCTCTCAGCCTTTCCTCATATGACAGGCTTTCCCATCCTTTGATCATCTTTGTGGCCCTTCTCTGGACCCTATCCAGCCTGTTCACATCTTCTTTGTACAGTAGGAACCAAAACTGAACACATTATTACAGGTGTAGCCTGACAAGCACTGAGGAGAGTGGGATAATGACTTCTGTATCTCTGCTGGTGATGCCCTTGTTGATGCAACCCAGTGTCCTCCTGGCTTTCTTTGCCACTGCAGCAGACTGTTTACTCATATTGAGCTTGTTGTCCACCAGGACCTCCAGGTTCCTTTCCACAGGGCTGCTTCCCAGTCCAGTAGATCTCAGCTTGTGCTGCATACCTGCATTATATTTTCTCAAGTGCAAGACCTTACACTTAGCAAAGTCCTTTTTGAACTTCCTAAGGTTCTTGTTAGTGCACTGTTCCAGCTTATACAGGTCTTCTTGCAGGGTGGGTCTCCCTTCCAAAGTGTCCACTTGCCCACTCTGTTTAGTATCATCAGCAAAATTCTTCAGGGCACACTTGCTCCAATCATCCAGATCACTTATGAAGATATTAAACAGCATTGGGTCCTCGAGGGCCCCCATTTGTGACAGGTTGCCAGTTTGAAGAAGAGCTCTTTACCACCACCCTCTGCATGCAGCCTGTCAGCCACTACCCAGAAAACTTGTCTAGGCCACGAGGCATCAAATTGATGCCTAGAGAAATTCTCTAGGAGGAGATGGTGGGGAACCATATTGAAAGCCTTGAAGAAATCCAAGCAGACAATGACCATCACTTGCCCCACATCAGTTGAGCAAGTTACATTGTTGTAGAAGGTGTGTGCTATGTTAATGTATAGAGGACATCCATGGCTACAAACTAGTGCCAGTTTCAAATCATCTCCTTTGTTACCCCAAAATCAATGGTATGCTTTGCAGTTACAGTGCTATTGCTGGTCTTTTTATGGTTTATGTAATTCTTTTCGTAGCATTGTTACTCTTCTCACAACAGCACTTTCCTCGTTCATATTAAAAGGTCTGTATTTTTCTGCCTCCAATACACATAGAATGGATTCTGGAAATGAATAAAAGATTTTTGCTTTTTTAAATACCCCCAGCATAGTATTTTCCTTTTCCAGTTTCTGAAATTATGTTGTGCCTGTGTTGTTTAGAAGGGAAAGGCTGGCAATTGCAAACATACAGTAGAAATGGTTAAATTACTTTATTAGCATAGTGTTCAGTAAAATCCCATAAATATAACAGAAAAATGGTCTGACAGTTTTCATTCCTCATAAAATAGGTACCTAAAATGAATTTAAAATTAAGTAAGTTTCTAGAGAGTTACTAGATCTACTGTAATTATCTTTATGAAAATACCACTATGTTGAAAGTCATGCTGTCATTTTTAATCTACTATTTTTAAATATTTTATATCAAACAGTCTTTTGTTCCAATGTTTCTGAGAAATACTGCTTTTAAGACAGACTTAAATGTGGTTTTCACAATAATGTGCATGCAGTTCATGCATACAAGCTCAAGAACTTTTGTTAGCAGTGATCCTCATTCTATTGGTTATCCCTTACTGCCCTCAGCAAGGCAGAATTTGGACAATGCTCTTGATTTCATTCTTTGATATATAAGTGTCCTGGTTAGGGTTAGAACTAATTCTGTTCAATGAAAATGACTTTTTAGCAAGGCCTGTTGCAACACGACCAGGGATAATGGCAAAAGAGGGTAGATTCATAGGGTAGATTCAGACTAGGTATGAGGAAGAAATTTTTTACAGTGAGGGTGGTGAAATACTGGAAGAGGTTGCCAGAGAGATCCTAGATGCTCCATCCCTGGAAACATTCAAGGTCAGGTTGGATGGGACTCTGATCTAGTTAATGATGTCCCTGCTCACTACAGGGAGGTTGGACTAGATGTCCTTTAAAAGTTCCTTCCAATCTAAAACATTCTGTAATTCTATGATTCTGTCAGACAATATATCCAGGCTCTTCACATTCCTACATTCTCAAATGGAATTATGTCAGAGCTGAAGGAAATGGGAAGTGAAATAAATATGGGTTTTAATTGTCATTTGACAGGTCAAAACCAGAGTCATAGAAATAAGACATACAAGGTGACCTGGTCTAGGGAATCCTGCTATGGCAGGGGGGTTGGACTAGATGATCTTTCGAGGTCCCTTCCAACTCCTAATATTCTGTGATTCTGTGAAAAGATAACACACAAAATCTGTGGGTGAAACAGGTACTGGAAACAGAGTTTATGAGTGTAGGTTTAGCACGTATAGTGATGCCACAGTTATTCTCCTTTCCTTGGACAGGTCTTTTTCCCCTCACTCATTCCTGTTGCAACAGTTTTACCAAACATTTCAACTCCATTTTCTAATATTGTGAAGAAGACATTCAGTATCAATAGTTATGTTACTGAATGTGCATAGATCTATGTACTTTAGCAAAAGAAAAATTCAGAGCTACTGCATGGCTACTGCCATCTTTCTGAAACAATTGCATTGTGTTTATATGTTGCTTCAGGTTCTTTGTGCACCTCACCTTCATTATCTCTGCTCAGAAAGCAAAGTATAAACTGAAATTACTGCACTATAGCTACTAAAATAAGGCAAAGTTTTTGGTTTTGTCATTGGAGACCTCGTACCAGCCTGCAGTTAGTCTTGCCATCCAGTTACATGTAGGTGAGCGCTGAACAAACGCAGAAACACTGAAGAACAGAGTAAAAAGAAATAATTACCTGCTTGTAACGCTAACATTGGAAACGAAGTAAAGTTAAAGCTAGGCTCTTTCTCCTTCCATCTTCTCTTCTCAGCACCAATTAGTAATAAAACACAGTTCTCTCTAGGGAGTCCTGAGTCTTAAAACATACTTTGGCAGGGTTATAGGTGATATGGTAATTATTGAAAGATGAATCAATTATGGACACTGAGGCTGTTGGCAACACATCACTTTGACTCATACTTCAGTATTTGCCCAATTTTCATTAAAACAATTGGTCATATAATGCCCATGATATGCATAGATTCCAGAGGTTTTTAACAAGAAATAAACCAGTGATAACTTGATCTTTGAGCTCCAGAGGTCAAAAATGTAACCTTTTTGTAGAGATCATTAAAATGAACATGATAGACATGTGCAACTATATAAGAAGTTTGGAAGACTCATCAGGAAAGATAATTTCTTTAAGTAGAAGCCCCTACCTGCCCTATATGTGTATTTTTTATGATTACCAGCCAATACTAGTTATCTCACCCACCTCTTCTCCTTAATGAAGATGCATAATCAGTAGCAGCAGTTCTGCAAGAAACATAAGAAAAATACAGAGTGTGAAGCAGTTTCTTTTACATATGCTGGATATAAATGATGATCTTAAATTTAATAAGTGAAATTTCTAGTCCACATAAGACCATTAATAGCTTGTGTTGATGTTTATTTTCCCTATAAAATAAATACCGTGAATGTTAGGGTTTTCTAGAAGCATTGCATTTGATATCTTTAAATGATTAAAACTGAAGAACTTGTATGGAATCTGCAGGCCCTGATAGTGACTTAAAAATCTGTGCTCTGGATTTGAAAATCAATTAATATATTTTGTATAGTACAATATTTTAATAATATAAAAGAACAGTGTTTCAAAACCATGCTACTAGTATACTTTTCCCTAGGTGCTAGTAATATACCAAAGTTTACTGGGTAATGGTTTAAAATTGAGTAATATTTTATTGTAGGAATGTGCCACAGAAGTCAAGGAAAAACAATTCATAGCTCTTGTTTCTTTGCAATCAAATTAAAATAATTCCATAATCTCGTATTAACCAGACCGAGGCATCATCTTATCTTAGCTATTCGAGATTTGGCGTAAACATACAGAGAGAGACCATACTTATATGAACATACAGGGAGATGGTATTTAAAATTAGATGAAATAGTGTTTGATTTAACTGAATGATGTACTATTGGTACGGTTCCACTTTATGCTGTTTTATTTTGCCCATTTTTTGTGCTTCAAGCCTAAACTGGAGGAGCCTGCTCTAACAATAAGAAAAACATTCCACTAGTGCCAATTTTACCACTTGATTCCTGTGTTTTCATAGCTTTCAACCCCCTGTTTCTTTGCTGAGACTGTCAATAAAGTTGTTGAAGGTGGCAGTTTTTTGGCAGAGGCACTTGCTTGTAGGGAACTAGGCCGACACTCTTACTGGGTAATCACTGGTTTTAACAATTTAAGCATTTTAAAGAACTTATATCAGATATCATCTGGTAACTTGAAGGTGGAGTCCTCTGTCCAATTGTAAATCTTTTGCAATGTTCCCATTCTGAATTAATCATATGTATACTTCAGGAGACTTTCAAAATTGTTTTTTTAAGAATATATATGGGTACCTCTTTTGAAATATAGTTAAGAATATTTTTGTATTTTTATTCCCCTCCCCTGCCCCAAGCATCATTACAGAAGTTGAGATTAACTTAGTAGAGGGGTTATTCTATAAAATCAGTTTGGTTCTTAAGCTGTGGAAAACCACAGTAGTTTTCAGATTAATGCTTTCCCCATGTAACCTATTATATTAATATAAAATCTTGAATTTTGTGTGAATAATAAACTTCATTACTGGCCAAAGTTAGTAGCAGTCTGAGATTTACACTTTTTTTTGTTGATATATCATGATTTTTAATGTGTTTGTTAGGATCTCTATTCCTGGCTAACCTTAACTAATAGTAGCAATAAATAACAGAAGCTGTTTGACTTTGCTCCTCTTGGTTCATCAACAGTGTCGAGTCCGAGCATAAACATACCAGGGAGATGCCTGCCTGTAGCATTTCTGCCCAGCAGACTAAATTATCACTGTCTACATACACTCTCAGGTAAACGGTTAATTCCATCAAAATCATGAATTCCTATTGGCTTTGTGGGACAAGATTTCATCCAAAGAGATGAAATGGAGCTCTAATTTGGTCGCTTATATACTCAGTAACAACTTGTTAACTTGGAAGGAACTCTCCAATTTATTTTTGTTCATTTCTATGGCAGTTTCTAGTGCTTCAGGGGTACTGAAGTCTTTCATGCAGAAATGCTTTCTTCAATTGTTAACTCATGATTAGTGTAGTCAAAAGTTAGTGTGTTGTCAAGAGAATCTCTCAGATGGTTTTTGGACTTCCTTCTACCAAAAACCAAAAATGACATTTCATAAGCTACTTCCTTTTGGTGCAAGTTCCAATGAGACATTTCATTGTCTATGTCTAGATTAATAAAAGAATCCTACATATTTAGATCTGTGGCACTGGTGAGTGGATGGATTTATATTGTTTGTTTATATATTACTTAATTTGTATCCTTGTTACTCCTCTTGTTTTCCATTCTTGCTTCTTAATTGTCATTAAACAAATGAAGCAAATATTTACGAGAGAAGACTATGAAGCATAGGAGGTTCCATGTGAATACAAGAAAAATTTTTTTCCAGCGAGGGTGCCAGAGCACTGGAACAGACTGCCCTCAGAGTTGGTGGGGTCTCCTATGGAGATATTCAAAACCTCTCTGGACATATTTCTGTGTGACCTGGTTTAGGGAATCCTGCTGTGGCAGAGGGGTTGGACTGGATGATCTTTCAAGGTCCCTTCCAGCTCCTAACATTCTGTGATTCTGTGATATTCTTCTATATAGTTCCAATCAGTTGGTCTAGTTTCTGCCACCTTTTACTCTCTTTCTGTTCTATTACTTCCTTGTATTTACTTACTCTCATAGACTGCTTGATACTTAACAGGTTTCTTCCTTGAAAATTAATCCTGTTATTGTATCTTCTTACTGAGTCATCTTCTATCACTGTACCTTGCTCCAAAGAGCTAAGAATATATGCCTACAAAAATAGATTTCCCTATCCTCCTGTTCAAAAGCAAGAGACTCCTCAACACACTTACCACATTTATAAGTTATCCACGAAGCAGGGCCATTCAGCTATTGCTGAATTCTGTTTCTTCCTTGATTTGACATTTCTCTATGCCCTTGAATTCATAAAAGGCAAGCAGTGCATTTATATATCATAATGACTACAGTAGTCTATTTAAATGCTTTTCCTAAAAACCTGCCTCATCAGTGGTTGAAACCAGGAAATCTCTCAGTGCACAAGCAAATCCACAGCATTCCTAAAATCCTTATTGAAATTATTGTTTTGCTAAAATTCTTGTTTACTGTTTACTGTTGTTATTACTGTACTCACAATTTACATGAACAGATACAAGAGTTCTAGATCTTACCCTTGCATGTGTACTCTTGATTATCTTTTCTGTTTTTTCAAATGTGTCTAAGAAGGTAGTATTGAAGTGTTCATTTTATTTGTACAGATGTAGGTATTAAAATCTAATCTGGATTTCAGTTTTTGCTATGTTAGTAACTTAAAATTATTTATGTTAAAAAAATCTTAGGAAGATTTGAACATGTAATTCATTGCCAGTACCCCACTGCTTTTCTTCTTCTTGAAACTGTTTATTTACATATTCTGGTAGAAACATGAAATACATTTTTCAGATGTGTGATTATAGCAGCATGCTGCTTTTTATGCCTTCCTCATATTTACATAAAAAGTTTCCCCTCACTTGAGTGTACCAGCCATTTTTGACTAGTTTTGAGGGTTTTTTACTTAGCTGGAAACACAAGCAACATGTTTCTCCTAGAAAACATATTTAGTGAAATTACAGTCTTGTTTGCCATATGGTACTTCATACAGATGGATGATTGTTATGCAAATCTTTTTATTAGTGAGTTTCTGCTATTCTAGGAATCATTTGCTTTGGATGTGTTGGCTTTGTACACATTTAGTTCCATTCTTATGATGATCTGGAACTGTGCCAAATCTTGTATAATCTTCTTGATACAGTTTTTTACAACTTTAAACATATTATTGCATTTATGGTTTATTCCATTTTCTTTGTTCATCAGGAAAAAGAATTAACTTTTACTTCAGTTTGCTCTATAAGAAATATAATGCAAGAAGCATCACTCTATGCTGAATGAAATCAATAGCAAAATTTGCATCTTTCCTTCATAGACTTTGCCTCAGTTGTTTTAAGGATGTAAGATTGGTGAGGGGACCTGTGAAATAAAAGATTCTATTTCATGTGCAATGTTTTGTATGCAACCAGAATTTAGTCTGATGACTCCTGCTAGTTTTTCTCCAAATAACAAGTTGTGTAGTTGAGCACTGGACAGATTGATATATAGCACTAGGCATTTTATAAAATCCTACATGGTTGATAAAGATTTCTGGATAGCAATTGTATTTCAGCTCTTCATCTGTGAACATGGAATGTGAAAATGGTATGTGAAAAGAAAATGTTACTTTTTGCAGCTATCCCTTCTATTAACTTTAGATTCCTTAGGTACTAGGGGCTAAGGTCTGTCAGTGATGGAAAGCATTCACTGTATGTTTCAGTAAGTCCCTTACTAACATAATACACTCTGTATTATGATTTATTCAGGCTCATATAAAATCAGAGTTTTTTCCAGTGCCTCAAGCAAGCCTAATATTCATAAAAATGAAAGCATTCCTAAATGGTATAGTTGAGGTGCATGGACAAGAGCATCAGATTTCTTATTTCTTCAGAGAGGTAAAAATGAGACCTTAGTACAGCTGCTATCTGAGGAGATATTAGAGATGTCATTTGGGCTGTCCCACAGAACGGTGATCCTGCACATCACAGTGTGTGCTCCAGGAGTGGATTTGTGAAAATTAAGCTCATCTTTTATCTTTCTCACCTTTATTCTAATAAATGAGCCTACTAAGTTGAAATTTAGGGTTTTAAATGTTTTATTTCACGTAATAATTTGATGTTGTGCAGCTCTGTCAGACATAAACAGTATGGAATGATACTGTTATAACTTAACAGTATAAAATGTAATCATGTGATGTTCCTTAACTGTATAATTCAAGGTTATAGTGAAGATGATGGTTTCCAAGAGTAAAATAGTATTTTATGATCAAAGCTGTTCCCTGTCATCCATTTATCTAAATCAGCTCATTAAAACATTTAATGAATATATAGATACCTATCCCATAGAAAGCAGCTCTTATTTCTTCAAAGGTTGCTGAAAATCAAGCAGTTTTATCTATATCTGAGGTAAAACCCCAAACGGACTGGCTGTAAAGCCAAACTGAATAATTTACTTCATCAGAGGCAGTATTGGTTGGAAATTTTGGGGCCTATTATAGATCAAGGAAGACGAGATGGTTATAGCAAGCCATTTTAGTTTTAATCCCATAAATCTATTAATCATCTCTCTGTAATCAGTTGAATTTTAGATTTTTTAAGCCACTACAAGGTAGAAGAATGATTTGACGGTTGTCAGATGAAGAATCATTTGAAACAGTGTTTCTTTATTTTGAAAAAATGCTTTTTTCTTTTCACCAGTTAAGATTTTGATGTAATAAGAAATGCTTTTTGCTCCATGTAAACCATTATACCTATATGAAATAATGCTCTTAATTAACTTTTGAAAATGTGCTTAAATACTTGGTGAACTAAATAGAGGAAGTGTTTCCAGAGGTGGGTCCTGCTTTGAGAGACAGTAGAGCCATCTTTGGACTTCTTTTTCAGCCCAATTTTGTATGTGAAGAATGTTATTGTATAATACTAAGTATTTATCACTTTGCTTTCTCTCTCTTGAATTTTTCACTGAATCAGTGGCAAGGGTCGGAGATGGGATGGGCCCTAAACAAGTGAGACATGTTCTCTATTAACCCCTCTCTCCCTTCCCAAAGGGAAAGAGAAAGGGAATTAGAGAGAGAGACTTATGAATTGGAAAAGAAAACTAAAACTACTTTAATGAAAAGAGTAACAATAACATGAAATATACACAGATATATACAAAACCAATATTGAATCCAACCCTGTGATGGCAATTACATCACCATCACTGCTGATACTGTGGACAGGCACTGGAGAAGTCCCAGACTGGACTCAGCAGCAGGTGGGAACCAGATTTGGGAGTTGAGTTCTGGAACTGGATTCAGGAACTCATGGACGGGGTTCAAAGGCAGAACGGACTGAGTCCTGTTTGGAGAACTTTGGAGGACGTTGAAGAAGCAGCTTGACCCTAATTATCCCTCAGCTTTTAGTGAATATGACATATATGGAATGGAATATCTCATTGGTCACTTTAGGGTCAACTGTGCTGTCTGCTTCTCCCCACACGAGCACCTATTTACTCTGCACTCCCAACATGGTACACGAGACTTAGCAGTGACCTTGGTCTGCATACCAATCCCTGCTACTAACTATAAACATAGAGTGTTATCTCTACTAGAAGCAGACACTGTCTATGAAAACATGCTGTTAACTTCAGAAAGTGCAGTTACTTGGAAGAGACAGTGAAAAATTGAAATTACTGAACAGGATTAGTTCTGTTCTAACTCAAACCAGGACAATCAAAATGAGTTGTTTGTTTTAGTAAGGATCTTCTAAATGGCCTGTCCACAATAAGCAAATAGGGCAACAACTAAAGAAACCACATCGCTTGCTGAAAGGTTCAATATCAGATCAGAATTTACAGAATTTCTTTGGTAGGGAACCACAGAGACTGGATGACTTAGTTTCTGAGTTTCCTATCTGAGCCTTTTAAATACAGGATTCCTTATCCCTCCTGCTTGCAAGTCTCAGTTCCACTGTCAGTTTCTTGTTAATCTGTTTGACAGGCCTATCTGTGATTGTTAGGACTCTCAGTTATGGCATAGCATGTCCTACACTGAAATATTATAGCACTACTCTCTAGTTTTTGCCAAGGCTTGCATATAATACTGTGTAGTGAGTGTTCAGTGTGCATTAATGATTGCTACAAATTGCATTAGGAACTGCTAAGTTTCCCTGAATTAAAATCCTTATAAAAATATCTTTCATCAGTCTTCTGGTACAGAAATATCCAGCTTGTATTGCTCCTACAGCAATTTACTTGGAATAGTATTCTTACCTATTCACAGAATTACAGAATGTTAGGAGTTGGAAGGGACCTCGAAAGATCATCTAGTCCAACCTCCCTGCCACAGCAGGATTCCCTACAGTAGGTCACACAGAAGCGCATCCAGACAGGTTTTGAATGCCTCCAGAGAAGGAGAATCTACAACCTCTCTGAGCAGTCTGTTCCAGTGCTCTGGCATCTGAACTGTTTTTCATGTAAACTTTGGCAATTTCTCACCCTTCTCTGAAGACAGTGATAAAGAAACTGCTGCTATATGTTCAAAATGTTCATCATTTGACTTAGACCATTTAGCTGGAATTGTTTTCCTTCCATTACATTACTTATTCAACAACATAATAACTTACTAATATTTTTCCAAATGGAGTAGCAAGAAAAAATGTACACAGATGCTACTGAATACAACTCTTACACTTTGTTAGGAGCTTTAGAAGGAGCTGCTAGGAAAGAGAGCAATAAAAGGGAATATGCTTTCTTTAACAGCATTGAAGATTGAAGCAGTAGGAGGAAAGGTAAAGTAGTCTGGAAAGATGAATATGAATTTAGAAAAATTAATTTGGAGAAAGGAAAAAATTCAAGAATCATACCAGGGGAATTAGGCTGTAAATGCCACTGTCTTAACATAGGAGAAGCAGGGGGCATATACATTCAAACTATGTTGAGACATTAAACTGATTTAATCTTTTTTATTAGGTTGCATATCTGCTTTCTGACCCATTTGCACATGAGAAACTGCTTTTCTTTCTTGAAAACATTTCATATGAAAAAAGAAATAGTGAAACAGTATTATCTGCACAAAAGTAATAAGTAATGTATTGGGAAATATGGTGAACTTATGACCTGTGAACAATCTACTAATTGGTAAAGGATTAACAGTATTTTGTACCTTTCAGAACTGTGCTTCCTTTGTGGATATGTTAGAGCATATATGAATTTGGTTTTATTGTTCTCTTTCATAGTTATAAGGTTGAATCTGTATTGTGATGGCACTATCATTAAAGTTTCAGTAGGCAGAAATATTTCTCCATTACAAACAAATTTATTGCTTCATTGGTTGGCACTGTAAGAATGTGAGGAGCTACAAATTAAAAGCAGGGCTGTCCTCTATAGCAGAAAAACGGTTGGATGGAAGGAAGGTAAATACCATTTACTACAAATGTAGTATGTTTGTCTTGCATAATTACCCACCAGAATTCATAGACAGCTATGCACTTTTCAGCATTTAACTATAATATTTTGTTCTATTGGACTGATGGTGATTGAAAGTGTAATTTCTAAAACACAATGTTCTGCACAAAAGGATAAAGCTGGTCAGATGCAATGAAGAAAATTACTTTTAGGGAATGATGCTCAGCAAACATTTTTCCTTCTAAAATTCTACCACTATTATCAGATATTGACAATATAAAAAATCAAATGTAATTTCTTCATAGAAATTGTAAATTAATATCTTCACTAGATCTAGTAAGAGTTGAATAAGTCAGGTATAGTGAATACTTTAACATTTAGACCATTATCTTTCATGGTTTCTCGCTGCATCTAAGAGCTTCACGTGCCTTACTTCACATGATGTTTAGATATCTTAGTCTTGATGTCATACATGAATAACTTTCAGTGTTGGCCTCCAAATGTGCTAAAATCTGGCATGTGCTTCTATTGTTTTTAAAAATTATCAGGTTTGTTAAAACACCCTTTATCTTACTTCCATTTAAATTATAATACTGCATTTAATGTGTTGTTTCTGTGGAAAAAAATTATTTTAAAGGTACAAGATTTGAAGAACTTGTGTGCCTGAAATCTTGCCTGATTTATCCAACTCTCTAGTGCAGGATGTTACCTCTTTCCTCAAATTTTTCAATTCTTGGACTCCTTTGTGACAGCATTACAATGATTTTATCATAACTGATATTGTGAAAATAGAAATTTTTTTGCTTTAGAGAAACTGGATGTTGGAGTTCCAAATTAGAAGAACTACCTATTCATTTGAAAATGCATGAAGAACTATTCTTATGCAGAGACATGACATTCCCTTCATAATATGTCTTTTACTTTCCAAAGTAAGAGAATTTAGCAGTCTGGCCATGCCATGTTTATATTTTCTACCTTTTCAGCAACTGAAAGTAGAATAGACAAAAGCTGCATTGCTTTTCTGTAAAGACCTTTCCTTTTGTCATTGAAAATAATGACGAGAAGCTTCTCTGTGATCACAAAAGGTTTGCCTATGGAATTCAGAAAGTTAGTTTTTCTTTCTTTTTTAATGCTAAGATTAGGCTAATATAGTCTATTGAGACATAGCAGTCCTTAATGTCAGCTCTATGCAGTCATCATCCAGCTCTACATCTCCTTTACTCTTGTCACACATAATGCTGCCTTCCAATTCTTCATCTGTCTGGATGAGACTAAACCTTACTAAAACACCTTTGAATAGGAAAAGAGTACACAAATAGCATTAAGAGGAAGAATTACTTTAACTTACTAATATTTGTTCCACTTCAAGGGTGGATTAGAGGAACTTTTTAAATGAAGCTGCCAAGTCATCTTTCAGACTTCAATTGATACCCTTTTAGAATCCACAGAATTACTGGGGGAGCCAGAAATATGCACAAGCACGCATCTTTTTATTTTGTGCATATGCAAATAAATAGAAGAGTGCATTCTGGTTTACAATGCCTGGGCTGTGCTACAGTGAAAATGAGAGCGTATAATGAGAGGTTTAGGGGAGCAAAGGGTTGCATTCTCTCTCTGTTGTAAACAGGAATGTTGAAACACAGAGTACATGAAATGGTTTGGCTGGTGTCACACGTGGAACAAATAGAAGCACCAGTAACTGAACACAGGCCCTCAGTTCCAGGCTAGACCATTTGTCTGCCAGACATATTTCTTTTTTATGATTCTGTCTATGATTGGTTATTAAATTCATATATCAGGTTTTTAAGTGGAATGACACATTCCACTGTTTATGCAGTGCCTTTCCAATTGTATACGATTTCCTTGGAGAAATAGAAATATAACTTATTTACAGAGCAACTACAAGCCTTCATGGGAAAGAATATAGTATTTATATCTGAATAATAAGATAAACATTACTTACTACTCTGCTTTCATTTGTTTTTCTGTTTTGTTTATAGAGCTGTTGACAGTTTGTTTGCAGTATTTCAGCTTAAAATAAACTGTTGCATCTGATCACAGAGACTTTTTTTGTCATTGAGAAAACCAAATTCTAATAAATAAAGATTATTATAAGTAAGTTTACATATAAATTAATAATATCATGTGATGGAAGGTCCAGTAAATTTTCTAAAACACTCACCATTGCAGGTTGGCTGTCTCCTCTTTCATGTGATCTTTTTACATAGTCTACGTTGCTAAATAATGAGATCTCATTACTTTTCTTGGGACTTGTGGGTATAGGGTCTGCAGTGCACCTAACTGCTTTTATGTATTTAATTTAAATTATTTTTTATCGAGCCGAAGTAGGAGAAAAAGCATGCTTGCTTTCAGAAAGAGAGTTAAGTGTGGGGAAAATATGTTTCTTTCCACAAAGACTCTACAGATGTTCTGTGGGGATTTTACTTTTTGTGCCATACAAGCTTCCATGCTGATCAGAACTTTGGACGCTTTTAGGATTAGGGCTATGTCTGTGTCTGAAAAACACAAAAGCACATGCATAAAATAAAGTGTAAACTGCAAACCTAAAACTTGAATAGTGGGATGGCATCTGATTTAATCCTCCTTTTTAAAATGCATTTCTTAACTAAATAAGGGTGAATAACTAAAAGGGGATGAATAATGAAGTTATTGGTTAATAATGAATGTCAGAGTATTTATGTTGGTTGAGACTGTGTGACTTTATCAAGATATCTAATGGAACCTTCAGTGCAAAGTAAATTGGTAGCCCAATAGGAAACAAACACCATTACCTAAAGAATTTTTTATATACATATATATTTATATACATATAGCCAAAGGAGTGGTTTGCAATAGTTACATGCATTCTCAGTTCTAAGTTAACTCAGCAGCTACTCAAGCAAATGACTTGCATACTGTCATAGCCATGTCAATGAGTATCTCCATTTGTATTCATAAATATCAAAACCATATGGGGATAGGGTTGGAAAGTAAAAGGAACAAGGAGAAAAGCAATACTGGAGTATTTGTAGTATGCTGGTGTAAACTGCTGTTACTCCTTTCCTTTGGTTGTTTCGTGTGATTCAGTAGAAACCGATAGTCTCACCTCTCATCTTCTTTGAAGGTTTCTTTACAGGGGGTGACTCATCCCACCTATCTCAAGTGGCTGTGGTAGGATGGGAGGCCTTCCTCTCAGGAAGTGCCTCTCCCTCTCTCCAGTGGCTAAACAAAACCAAGATAACTAGTTTCAACTAGGCAGAACTTTTTGATGACAAGTTAGACCACATAAATTCTACCTCCTGTCTCAGAAGGGCCTTATTTTTAATGGAAAAACTCCAGAAATGGAAAAAAGTATTATAGATAAGGACAAACTTGCATGTGAGAAGAAATTGGAAATGCTAGGATCAGTTAGCTGGGATAAAAGATGAATAAGAACATGCATGATTGAGAGAAACAAAAAAAGAGTAAGTTAAAAAAGACAAGGAACTCCAAACTAGTATAATAATAGAACTACAAACACCATGTGAAAAAAATGCAATGAGGCTTGAAAGATACAGAACACATTGTATAAATCCTAATATTCAATAGTATTCAGAAAAGGCTTAAGCCTTTTACTCCTACGAGGAATAAAATACAGAAAGTTATATTAAGTAGATTTTTACTTAGGTGAGAAAATACAAACACCTAGATTATAAGGCATCCACATATCAATGAGCACTGGAAAGAACATTCCTCTCTGAATGCCTATTTCCATACTTCAGACTATTGGCAAGTGCTAGTATTTTTTTGTGATGTTGTCTCCTATGGATAACTGTCAAAGGCTGGATAGAAGATAAGACCAATTATTTGATCTAGTGTGGCAATTTTTGTGTTTATATTCTTTATTTCTAATGTGAAAACATAAGTTAAAGGGAAAGCTAGCTCACTGCAGATGCTATGCAAATGGATTAGGTTTTGCATTAAATCCTCTTATGGTGTTAGAGGGTGCAGTTGTACCACAACATTTATCTGTAAAATGTGAAGTAGCTTTCTATAGATTGCTGTAGGAATGTATAAATTTTGAAAAACTGTGAAGTGTCAGTGAAAAATTATACTCACTGAGTCTAATAATACTCTTGTTTTGAAAACATCATCCTGTTACATTTACTCTTTCCCATTGCCTTTCTTATCTGTTGCAGTCATATCTCAATAGCAGACAGAAAATTACAGAAGTGATTCCTGAAAGAAAAAGGAATTTTACCAGTGGATGGAAGAATTTAAGTGTAAATTCTCTGATTTTCTCACTTCCTTAGGAGGCTTTTTTAAAAATTAATTCATCTGTGGACATCCCCTATGACAGCAAGGAACATAGCTTTTCATGAAACTCAGTAGACTATTTATGATATTCGTGATGTACTACACACTTGCTTCACAAACCTCTGCTTTCAATAGTGAAAATATGCACTTCCTTGTAGGAATTTTCAGAAACAGAATACACTAGCTCCATAGACTGGTAAATAGCCATCTTGTCTTTAAAGGATTTTGAATATAAATGAGTTGCATCTCTTTTTTTGAAGCATAGCACATGCTGTTAATGTGCATCTTGAAATTATTTTAATATGATGTTAGTTAAATCAGGTTATTCTTCTTTGGTATTTCTATACAGTCTTTTTTACATATATAAGAACAAGTTAATGAAAACATGGTTTAACTGGTGTAGAAAAATGGATTCTATAAAATATTTGTTTAGTAAGTTTAGTAAATAACAAGGATTTCTTCTGAATTTTATGATTTCTGTAAATTTAAAAGAGATTTATTTACCGTTACTGTTTTCTTCTTTTAACACAGAATGTTAGGGGTTGGAAGGGACCTCGAAAGATCATCTAGTCCAACCCCCCTGCCCCAGCAGTATTCCCTAGACCAGGTCACACAGAAGCACATCCAGACGGGTTTTGAATATCTCCAGAGAAGGAGACTCTACAACCTCTCTGGGCAGTCTGTGCCAGTGCTCCATCACCCTCACTGGGAAAAAATTTCTACATGTATTCACATGGAACCTCCTGTGCTTCAGCTTACAACCACTGCCCCTTGTCTTGTCACTGGGCTTCACTACTGCTATAAATGAGCACACGTAATGAAGCATGCAGGTTTAATGATAGTTGAGTTCAATGTTTATATGTGTGTTGTAACAACTTCTACTGAAATAGTCTAGATAGCTGGCCTGTTTTTCTTTAGAAAAATATTGAAAGTTCCCTTTTATAAAGGAAAAATGTAACTTTAGCAACAACACATTTAAAGATTATGTTTGTGTGATTCCATCTGGTTTTATCAAGGCAGCTTTTGAGGCAGTTTATGTTATCCAGCTCTATGCTACCCTTATGTGATCCTTCATACTGAAACAGATGGTGAATCCAGTTACTAAACATGGAGAAAAATAAGAAGAATTAGTCAGAAGTCATAAATATCTAATTATCTCAAAGTGAAAAATGTTTGACCCACAGTTTACGCTACTTTTTCCTCTTACACAATGTTTTTCCCCAGTAATATTTAGTAAAAAATGAAGCACAGAAGTGATTTCAGATTCATTGTAACTAATATTTTTTGAGGTTAAATTGTTTTTAAATTAGTTTCCTAAATAATTTCCTAAGCCCTCTCTTAATAGCTAGAAAGATGTACTTGCTGTGCTCTCAAATTATGATGAAGGTGCATAGGAAGAACCTGGGAAAAAACAGAACACTAAAATATCAAATAGCAGAATGAAAGTATTTGAGGTGCCCATACTCTTACTGAAGTGCAGGTAGCATCAGTGAAATGTGTAAGTTCCTGATACCATTTTAAGAATTTAGTATTACCTCCTGATTGATGTTCTTTGAGATTTATGCCTCAAATGAAATAATGTGATCTGGCCCATTGGAACTGGAAGAAAATTTATGATTTGCAGAGTAGACTACAAATACTCTTAGAAACTTGCATTTTTTTATCACTTCACATTTCACAGTCATATACAAAAAGTCATTAATCCACCACTGGAGAAAAGGCACCTCTGAGGAGAAACATGGCAGAAATACCTGGTAATGAAGGAATCAAACTGTAAGGCCTCTGGTACGCAGTTACAGAGTTGTTTAGGTTGGAGGAATGCAGTAATCAAAGGTTGACTGCATGTTTCAGTAATTCTTACTTATCTCATGAGGGATTTATGTTTCAAGTAGTGCTAGTCACAGAAACTATAGTGACTATATTTCTTTAAGTACACAGAAGACCAAGAAGTCTGTTCTGGTTAATTAGTGGTATCAGTAGGTGCTCACAAGGAGACTTTCTGGTGCAAGTGAATTGAGAGATACTCATTTTTCACTAAGTATAGAAATGTTTTAGTGAACAATCTTATTATAAGCCTAATACATACGTGTTACAAAATCTGACATGAATGCCAGTGTTTTAAAAAGAGGTCTCCTTGACATTTTACTTCTCCTGTAGCACATGTAACAAAATGGTCACATTCTTCCTTTTCCTGTAAAATATTATGGAAAAGTTGTGTATCTGAAGTCGAGTTAAAAATGAATCTTTAAAATAATGTTACAGTTTCTGTATAGTTTAAGAAATCAGTTCTGTGAATCTGAAGGTAGAAGATGCAGTGTGATAGGTCTACCAAGTGAAATATTAATAGACATCTATCGTAACTGTATCTCTGTGCTTCAGGAAGTCAAGAGGCTTATAGTAATTTCAGCTGCTGAATACAGCATGGCAATATTAAGAAACAGAGCTCTATGATGTGTACTCTCCCCTTTATGTACTACAATAACTGATCTTAGTTCTTATTTTCCAATGACTTTTTTCATGGAGGATGTTGTGTCATTGTTTGTATGTTGAATGCTGCCCTCCTCCAACCTTATACAATATGATAAAAAGAAATTAAATGAGTTGTAAGTATTTGGTGACCTGTATGCAAAACATATCTTGCAAATCAAATTTAATCAAATGCTATGCTCGTTGCTTTAGTGGTATTTTTACTAGTTTTCTTCATCAACCTAATCTTTTAGACTGCATGCAAGTTTGATTTACATCAATCTCAGGCAATTTTAGTTCTGTGTTCGCTTAGCTGCTGAGCAGCTCCTGGTTAAACCATTTTAAAACATTGCACAGTAATAGAGAAGCTTTTCCAAACTGTTGCAAACTCGAAGTGGAAAATGTAAAAGCAATCTCAGCAAAAATTACCTGATAGAAAGGTTAATACAGTCCTTGTCATGCTCTTTTAAATACATCGTAGTAAGGTAGCTCGCCATAGCGAGTTCTCTTCTAAGTGGTGTTCAGCTGCTCCCCCGGGAGGGAGGCGGTGTCAGTGTTCCATGGGAACAACGCCAACAGTTTCTGCTGGACATTGCAGTCATGCTTTCGCCTGGGCTCCGCTGCTGTCTGTTAGCTAAGAGTTCCAGTGAGCTGGCGGATAGCTTGTACTTAGTCACGCATCCTCAAGGGGTCCTTGAAACTCCCTCCTGTGCAACCGTAGTGCCTTTTCCTATGGTCACGTCGAAGCTGCTTGGGTATTCTTTTGTCATCTGTCTGCACCTTCATTTTCGGAATCACGACTAGGATTTCATTTGAATGTATCAGTGAGTGTACAGTCAGAACTATGCAGTCTCTCATTCCATACAGTCCCATGTGCGCATATCCTTAGCATTTAGGACAGGCAAATATGTATTAGTCTCTGCTACATTAGTTCTGAAGTTAAAAATCCTCACCACATCTGGTGGGATGAACTTGTCACTGTCAAAGACTGCATCGGCACTCTAATCCATGACACCATCTCTTAAAGTAGTCAGTTTTCCTGTGATGCTTCTTTTGTAGGACTTCATGGTTACAGTGAAAATTTTCTGTTATTGGAAACATGATTTCCCTCATCATTAGACTTCTTTTCTAGCTGGATCATAACATACAAGAATAATGTTGAGCACGAAGTGAAAATCTCTTCTGAATAGCTCTTCTTAGGGGATTAAATGATTATCATCTCTGTCCCATTTCTTTCATCTTATAATCAACTTCAAGATGGTACTGGATAGCTCAGTTGAAGTGATTATATATTTGAAATAGAAATTATTTGATCTCTTTTTTGGTATCTCAGTGTTTAAGACAGATGAATTTCTTTCCATTAATATGTTTATGTTTCCTTGTAACTGTCCCTTTACTTGACAACTGGAGTGACATTTAGAGTATAAATCTGTCTAACAGGAACTGATATGCTAGAGGTAAGATTTTGAATTCTCTGATTTACATTGTTTGTAATAAATACAATTAAGAAGTTAAGAAATGTTTCTGTACCTGACTTAGGTGTAGAGAATGGTAACTTAATACCCCTGGGAAGGCTTAATGAGAGGCAGGATCTTTCACCTGTAAAATCATCAGTTTTCTAAAGCATTTATTGCACGATTATTATATAGTTATTAGTATTCCTAAGGTGAACTGATTACAGAACAGTTTTTGTTGATAAACCAGTGTTTTAGTTAATATTATTTGGCATTCATTTTGATCATTTGCACAGAGACACTAAGATGGCTATGTCCCTGAAGAAATTTTCATTTATATTTGTCCTTTGCTGAAGAGTGTTTCTGGATTTTCAGTCCTTTTTTTAATTTCATCTTTGCATATAAGATGTGGCATGAGAAATTGAGTTTTTTATATCACCTTAAATATATTACTGTCTAATAAAATTTAAATGGAATTATTAAAAGAGCCTAGCACACATATTACTTTCTGTTAGGCATTTACAATTCTGCCTCACTGAAAATAAATTACACTTTGGTCCTCAAACTTTTAAGTGTTTTGGAAATTTTTACATTGCCTCTTCATATTTTGCTTTTTTTCTAAAGGTTTCTAAAGTGTTACTTGGTGTATTTTTTTTTCCTAACAATTAGATTAATCATCATTGACGTGGAATATCCTGGTACATACAAGACATACAGTGCCTGTATAGTGGAAGAAACAGCAAATGCTCTTCTGCTCAGATATTTATATGTACTGTATTATCTTTGTAGCTGAGTCATTTCCAGAAAAATAGGGGAAACATTTAAGTGTGATTCCATTTTCCTTCTTTGTCTCCTGTTACAGCAAACAAAAACTTGTTAGACTTTTATGAATTTGTTTCAAACTGTTGTATTATTATTACAAAAGAACTAGCTATTGAGTTTAAGGTCCAAAAAGTACAGTTTTTATTCAATAGCTAGTGATAATGCTTTAAATGTTATAACTGTTTGTTCAGCTGCTTTAGACTGTTCTCTGTGAAAACTCTAGCTACAGCACAAAATGAGCTTTGTCCTTACTGGGACCGGGCTGCAGGTTCTCAGATGATCCTTTAGGTATTCTGTTCCTAGACTATTGGACAGCTTAAAGATAATGATGAAGATATAAAACTTTGCTCAGTATTTTACAGGAGCTAGTGTAGAAGAAAGCAGATGTGATGTGCTTATAGTACCCTGGGCTGCAGCAGAAATGTGCTGCTGTGTTCTGTACTATTTTGAGTTTCCTAAGGGTTAATGGCTTCGTGCCCAGGGTATTGCATTACTGTAGTCCAGCTGAATGATGACAAAAGCATGTATTACAGATGCCAAATCGTCAGCAGTAAAGAGAGGATAAATTCTAGTACCTTTATTTAGAGTTATGGTCAGAGAGAAAAGACCAGGATCAGTTCTAAATTATGGACTGACTTACTTAAATGGGGTTATGTAACATCAGCCAGTAGATACTTCACTGTGCCACAAGCTTCTTAAAGTGTTTCTTCCTGCCACCAGTTCTACCTTCTCTCTTTATCAGTTTTTGCTTACACCTGCTGCTTTTTATCCATGAATTCAAGTACTGGTGCAGGTTGGTGACATTGTGTTACTCTTAAGAAATCCAAAGTGATAAAATGGTGACATTTTATATATAGTGTACGTATTTTTCTACATAGTGTTTTCACTGGAATTCATGACACCTTTCCAGTTCTTTCAGTCTCTCTGTCTGTATTTTGAATAAGGTTGAAGAAAAAGGGAGTTGCGAGGTACATTCTTCTACTACTCCTCTCTGGTTATGGGTGTCTTGAAACAAACGGTTTCAGAACAGTCAACCTATTTACATAGAGTTCGTAGTTCATTAGCAATGTCAAATACTGGAGAGAGGTTGAAAAAAAGGAGCTGATGGTGTGGATTGTCTGACAGTGACAGCAGTGCCTCTGTATGCCCTGCAATATATTCAGATCATGACAGGTGACTGGTAGTTTCCACTTGGAAGTGTAGTCAACAAGAATATAATAATCAAGATCTAACAAGAATATCTTTCCAGTGTGCCATTGGATTCAGATATGTGCGTGTAGTGCTACTACCTCAAGGTGTTATCTTAACATGTGAAGCTCAAAGCATAAACTTTGCTGCAACGTGGCAGCTGCACACAGATGAGCAGATGTGCCTTTGAAAGCACAGGAAACAAGCAGGCTGCTTATGACAGATAAGCATTTAAGTGTGAGAAAATGGCATCATTCATCAAGGAGAACATTTGTTACTTCTTTCAAAGTTTGCATCATGGATTTGCAACTTTGAACAAATAGGGGAACTCAGCTCATCACCTCTCAGCCTATTTGTGAACCCATGACCTTCAATACTCAACTTTTAGTCCTCTTATAAAGATAACATCCTATGTCACAGAGTTATCTACTTTGTCCATGCTAGAACATTGTTTCAAGAGTGACTTAAGAGGAATGAATACTGGAATACTTTATTCTTTTCCAACCTGCACATTTTATGTGAAACTACTCAAATCTGATTGTGCCTGCCTGGCGAAACCTGAGAGTGCAGCTTTAAACAGTAAGAACAATTAAGTATATATTGATATGTGTGTTTTTCTCTGCAGTCTGCAAGTTAGCTAGAGAGTAGTATTATTCTTTTTCGGTGTTAGAATAAAAGATAAGATATGAAGGAGGCAAAAATTAGACACCATCTAGTTACAGATAATTTAGTTGCTTGATGTCATTTAACTATTTGCACTTCTCCAGGGAACATGGGGTGAGTGCAGGTTACCATCTGCCCAAACTGGAGTGTTAGATGGGTACAAGCCTTTCTCTGCTTCTACCAAACCTAGGTGAACAAGGGTAAAGAACTGTGACACAGAGGATCCTTGGCTAAGCAAAGTGGTATCTAATGAGCCACCTCAAAAATTCAGCAGCTCTAGAAAGCAGGATGACCATTTGCCACCTGGAGTTGAAGTTTTAACCTAAGTTCCAATTTAGACAGCACTTTAATGGACTAGTACTCATCTACTTTGATTCATTTTTTGTCATGTCTTCTTTTTTAGGTATAAGCTCATTTTTCCATGTTTTGCCTTCTGTATTTTATCATTCTCTGTTAAATGAGACCTCAAGCCTGATTAGGGCTTTCAGGGGATAGCTGAAGATGAATATTAATGATAAAATAGTTAAATATGTTAGCCATGAAGTCAGGTATTTTATGTTTTCAAATCTATTCAGAGGAGATAAAAGGATGAAAATATTAAATACAGTAGGTATATCTAAACCCTTGATTTTTAAAATTTCTTTTTTCCTCATCTGATGAGTTAGTACTATGGAGAAAATTGTTAATCTCTGAGTCTGCCTCAGTGCTTTTACCAGGTAGTTAAAGGCAGAATTAGTAGCTTCAAAGTTAGGTGTCTAGTCCCCAGCAAGGATGATGATTTTGAGGCAGTTACACTTTGTAAGATGGGAAGAGTGACAGGTTATCTGAACTTTTGATGTAAGTATAGGGATTAAGATTTTTTAAAAGATATTAGCTTGAACATTTGTGCACTACAGGCTGTATAATCTGACCCTTTTTTTTTCCTAAACATTTTTGGTTTATTAATTTCATCTCTTCTTAGCCTTTATCACTGTTTTTTGTTCACTAGCCCTTTGATACTAAATGCGATCTCTGTGGAGGTACACTATGGTCATGTCAAAAGCATCTGATGGAGATGGAGGCACTGAAATCCTTTGGGCAATTTCTGTTTCTAAATGATTTTTTGCCAGCTTAGATTTCTGCATCATCTAATGTTTTACGTGTTCCTTTCAAAAAATAGACACCGAGGTTGAATGCAGTATTCCATCACTGGTGTTACCCATGGCATTTTGCATCTTCAGCATAAATAATATTTCTCTCTTATTTGTATAACTAAAAATGGATTCACTCTTTATGACTTAACTGTCCTTAAAAGCTCACGCTGGGTTACTTTTCCACTAAGATTGCAGAGCTCTTTATGACTGTTATATATTTATGATATATTTATAATTATATAACTTTATATTATTATATAATTATTATATTCTGTGTTACACCTTAAATGCTACCTATTAAGTATCCTATATTATGTAGCATATATAATTATATTGTTAGAAACTCTTCTAATGCACACAATGCATTATAAATTTTGCTTAATTCCAAGTCAGAGATGAAAATAGTAATTATATTGTTCCTACAACTGCTCATTAAATAAATCCACCAGAAACACACACATTTAGTAGCAATTCCAAATGGCAGGTTTTTTTCTTGAGCCTTGCAAGGCATTTCTTAATTCACTCATAAGACCTGGAGATCCTTGGAGATGTCAGTAAATCTCTTTTAAGGGGCAGAAGCTGAAGAACAAACAGTAAACAAGACTGACTAAGCAAGGGTCATTTATATTTAAAGGGTAAATTACTTTCCTAATTGAAAGAGAGTGAGAAGTTGCGAGAAGACAAGCTACAGCAGGCAGTTCCACACCAAAAAATTCAAGATGAGCTAGGAAATACTCAGAGAAGTAGGGACTCTAAGGTGCTTCTGTGAAGTTCTCCTGGTCAGCAGAAAAAGAAGGCAGAAGTGATTGAGGGAAGAGTGTCTGGAGTAGTTTGCTCACTTAGAACATTCAGAGAAATAAACCGAAGAGTTGCTCTACCTAGGTGCCATTACTAGCCTGGTGGGATCAGCTATGGCATAAATGATAAAGACTTCAGAAAACATGAGAAAGAAGGGACAACATTTGGCAGGAGTAGGGTGTTCAAGACTACTTCCATTGTTCAGAGAAAAGAAAATCAGGAAAGTCTATATAAATGGATAAGGAATATCACAGGTAGAAAATTAATCATCAAGAAGAAAGTATATTACAGTTATTGAGAGCAGTTATTAGGCAGCACACTCAGAAAAAAAGGTGTTTATCCCAGAGAAAAAACAACTGAAGGTGCAGTTCTCTCATTTAGTAATTAATTTATTCTCTACTTTTAAAAATAATATTAAAAAATCTGAACAGCATTGAAGGTAAAGTGAAGTGCATTTTTGCCTTAATGGCAACATATTTCTATGACAATTTAAAAGCTTTGTTAAGCTCTCCTACTTAACTGAAACTTCTGACTGCTGGTAACTCCAATAGCATGTCCTGTTTCAGGAAGGAAAACCAGAGGTATCTTCATAGTTCTTCCATGTTTACTACAGATCAGAATGGCTTTCCTCAACACTTTCAGGTTTTTTAAAGAAGTGAAATTAATATACACATTAGTAACAAAACAGCTGTGGATCTCTGCAGGAATCCCATCAACAAGGAAGCAAGCAGGATGAGTAGAAGGAACCAGCTGGTTAATCAAAGGAGAAGGCAGCTTGTTGAAGAAGCTGTCATCCTTGAATCTTCAATTGGTGGGTCATTTTGTCCTCGGCAGGGACTCCTTGCATCAAGTGTAATTTTTACTCTCAGTGCTCAATCAGTATGACAGCTTTGGTTCTAAATGCAGTGAAAATCTTGCCTCTGATTTAAACTATTCCCCAATGATTTATTTAAAAATATCAAATACATGTAATAGCCATAAAATTTGCATGTAAAAGAGATAATAACTTTTAAACTCCGGATGTGAAAACTTTATGCTTAAACTGTTGAGATTGTATACATGTGATCCATTTCTGCAGTTTCTAGCATTTGTTTTCAGGTTATTTGATGGTGGTGTTTTTTTTCTGAGGTTGCAATTCAAACTGTGCAATATGGCTGGAATTCAGCTGACCCACATGTCTGTATGGTCATTGTATAGTTTAGAGCATATACAGATGATATTTCTGCTTACTCTCTGGAATTATATTATAACCTTATGGAATATTTTTGTGAATCTATTTCCTTCACAGGCTGTTCCCACGTTAAGTCTAAGAAAACAATATATTCTTTTCAATGCTTTTTCCATAAGCAGTTTGTGCAGCAGAAAAATAAATGACTTTTTCCAGTTATTATGACTTTATTTTCCTAGCTTATGATAGTTACCTATTGGAGCTAGTATTAATTTATAAAACTGGGAGCCAGTAGTAGGAAAAAACATGTTTAACAGACCTGTATTTGTAAATATTCTTATGTTTAGGTTTTTTAAATTATTATTCATATTGTAATTCCCAAAGAAAGAAGTCAAGATTGAAGTTCTCAGTCAGAGAGTGAAGACAAAAGAAAATTCTGAGCACCATGTTCTTAACTTTTAATCTGGGTGAAAAGTCAGTAAAGCAGTCATCTCCAACTCGTGGCAGGCAGGGCACATGTTACCCTGCATATCTTTTGATGTTGCTCAAGTCACAAGGAATAGGTTAAAACAAGGCCCAATGGGGTGAGAACCAAGTTTCATTTACCCATAGAATCACAGAATCATTACGGTTGGAAAGGACCCTCAAGATCATCTAGTCCAACCGATAGCCCTACACTACTCTTACCCCTAAATCATCCCCTGAAGAAACACATCTATCCTCTTCTTAAAAACCTCCAGGGATGGTGACTCCACCACCTCCCTGGGCAGCCTATTCCAATATCTTACCACTCTTTCAGTAACGAAATTCTTCCTAATATCTAACCTAAACCTACCCTGGCACAGCTTAAGCCCATATTGCTTTGAAACTCAGAGCATCAAGGAGGGTTGGGAGAACATTGTAACAAGTGGCTCTATAGAACAAATGAACGTGGAAGAAAAGGATGAGAGTACTAGGGTTAAACAGAATTTCCATACAGTAGACAAACATAGTGTGGAAAAATTTATCATTGGAACACATACAATGGATGATAAAGTTTTAACAAGAAAGATGGTTCCCTCAGAAATCCAGATTTTCTGGCTGAGGCGGAAATAGGTGAGGAACAGTAAAATAAGACCCCTGGACCACAAGGTAAGCTGCATTTCTGTAGTGCTCTGCTTCCTTGAAAATACAAGTTATATCAAAATTTAACACCATTTGCTATTAGTGAAAAAAGCAGCAGGGTTCTTAGATGCCTTCTCCTTGTTAAGTCACCATGGGTTTCCTGCATAGTCTGACTCCCTATGATTATTGGATTTCCATAAATAATACCATGAGAGAAGTTATTTTAAGAGAAAACAGGCTTTGGATTGTCACATACAGATTGGAAGAGTGAAGGTAAGGCAGACATTGTTAGACCTGAGTGGTGCTGGGAACTTAAACATAAGAGAACTATGCCCAGAAATACTTGTAAAAAGGACTCCAGGCCTAAATCATTCATAGCCAACAATCCTGCTGGCCTCTGGTGTCTAAGTAAGATAACAGCATTTGAAATGTAGAAGGTATTTAATGAGATGATAAATGTATTATGGGAGTTGCAAGGCAGTACTGCTTAATGGTTTACTGTACTTAAAAGCAGTTCAGATACAATCTAGCATGGAATTTCAGGAACTGCACCCCTTAGCACTTCTATGAAATAATCTAAAGAAAATGTACAACTACTCTTTCCTCACAGTATACACCTAAATAATGAGATATCAGGGAACTTGATATATATAGATTTTGGAGACTTATGATAGAAATATATATGAATGCTTAATCTCATTTGTATGGCTACCATAAATAGGGAAAAACCACTGGTATTCTTGGTATGTCCTAAAACCAGGGAAGTGTAAATTGCAAACAAATTTTCATTTGAAGACCCAGCCTTGTGTGCCTGCCATGCTTTTGTCTCTATTTCAGGAGGGCTGGTAGTCTTTCAGTGTGGAATAAAAAATATGGACAATTAAGAAAATCACTGTAATTCATGAAGTATTACACAAATAGGTTACTTATAGCATTACAGAAATAGCTTACTTATACATGCAGTGTTTCTCATTATATCTTCATCTGCTCTAAGAAAATAGTTGTTATACAGCAATGCATAAAAGGACATGTATTCTGCCTCTCCATGTAGGCATTTGAGAAACTGCAGCTGTGTATGGGAAGTAGAGGCCTCTGTAACTTGTTTCTCATATTACTTCAGTTAACTGGAAAGTAAATTCTTTGGAAACAAGTATTTAGAATTCCTCAAATTTCTAACTTCCTTGTAACTAAATTGTAAATAAATAAACACCCAAACCTGTTTGTTGGTAAACAGAAAGTATTCTTTTTATATTTAGTTATGATAACTGTTAATGCTGGTTTACCCAAACTTAAATGTATCATTATTGGTTTTTACATTGTACATTAGACAATAAAATATTTGGAAAGTCAAGTAACCATTTCTATCACTTTTTCAAAAACACTCTTCTTATTTTGTTTTTGCTTTAGGGTGGTTTGGTGGGTGGGTGGGTTTTTAGTTGGTTTTTTTTTTCCTTTTTTAGGAGCAGTGACCAGTGAACCCCTGTTCATTTAGAATGCTGTGAGAAGGAATCTTGAAGTTTTAATTCTCAGTGGTGTATCACATATATTATATTTCTCTTACTATATTTCATTTATGTAATGTATCTGATCTTATCAGATGTATCTTATGTATCTCCTGACTGATCTCTATGAAAACTTCTGTCTGCAAAACAAAAATTAAATGAAAACTACTTTTCCCTTGGTTAGCTTCAGTTCTGTCAAAGTGAGGACCATTAGTCTTTAGTAGTATAATTAATGATCTCCACATAGTGGAGAACTCTAAGCTGGTTTTAAGCCACCTTCACTTGCATATATCTGCTGTATGCTCGTGGCATCAGAGATCTGAGTAGGGTTTAATTTATACTGGCTTTTATTTGAGTTTTGGGGCTTGTTCTACTGAGCTAACCAGTTGAAAGCCAACTCAATAGCAGTCTCTGCTGGCTCTGCAGTGCATTGACTTTTTAAGTAACAGAAATGGTTGCTTAATTCTCTGGTTTACCACTTAGATCAGATACTGAATTATATGGAGAAATACAGAGTAAAATTAAAATCTTTGGTCTTTTTTGCATGTTTTGGACACATATGATGCATTAATGAAAAAATGTGTAAATCAGATAAATGCAGTATATTTCAAATTATGTACCTACTTTAAGAAGTGGTGCTTTATGTCAGAGTTTTTCCATACAAAAAGAAGAAACATGGCCAAATTCTGCATTTCTGTTTTTATCTCAGGAGTGACAAGATCTGACCATATGCAAATCTTTGTGGGGCTGGTTGGGGAAAATCTTAAGTAACTGATTCATATATACAGCTATTAATATAAGAAAAGGCTGAGCTGTATTTATATGTGGATACTTTTCTCATAAGTACTCATTTCAGTGAATTAATAAACATGAAACGTCAAGAGGCAGCTTATATTAAACATTAGTCTTTTAGGTTATTCATTTACTCTACTCAGATTTATGGTTAAAATATTCCTGTCAGAAGGAAAGCACCATTTATCTAATCCAGTTTCCTATGAAAATACACTTAGGTGATTTTGGGAGTCTTCAATTACCTAATTGTATAAGGGAATAATTTATATCTCACAGTCAGTAACTTGTGATGCTGATTACTATTCAATTTTCAGTGAAAGATCAGACAATCTACCCGAGGCACTGCATACCTTGAAATATCTATATATATTTTACTAAGAGTGTTAAATGAATAGTGACCTGTGAAATAAAGATCAATATACTGTGACATAGTATTTTCATAATCACAAGGATGACTATATCATTTGCTTCAGCTAGATGAAAATGAAAATTTAACACTCCAAGGCTATTTTCACTTTCAGATTACTTTTGGCAAGATTCTGAAAAAACATAACGTTCAAATAAATATTGTGTTTCTTCATGCTAAAACAGCTAACTACTTACCAGTTTATTTGCCATTTGTTTATCACCCAACATATTTTGCTTATCTCTGCTGAAAGGTTGTTCAGAAAGAACTCTCAATTCAAAATCATTTTGTGGAACAAACCCCACATAAAATTGAGGGCCATTTCTCAAAAGCAGCTTCCCAACAGGTACACATAGTGAATAGAAACATTAAAGATGTGATTTATGCCCATAACTCAGATATTTTGGGTGAAATCCTTGCCTTCTGAAAATTAAAAGCAATATTCCTGTTAAATTGAGTTTAGTCAGATTGTCAGCACTAAATTCTGAAACACTCATGATCCTCTAGAACTAAATTCTGAGAATACATCATAATATTAAAAAAATAAATGTTGCTATTTGATTATTATACATTATCTCACCTATTCATATCTGTACATTTTCTTTGAATGAATTAATTGGCTTGCAAATAGCACAGGTTTTAATAATAATTACCATCATTAAATATGCTTTTTGTTAAAAAGTGCTTCAGTGGTTGATCTTTAAAAACAGGTCCCTTTTATACATCATTTAATACATATATATACTCCCCGAAAAGGATACTTAAATTATAAGGAATATGAAATGACTTGCAGGTTCAGAAAAAATAAGAGGTGGTACTTAATCAAAGTGAGGTCTTCAAGCCATGGGCTTCACATTGGTTCAAAAAGCTGCAATAAATATAGATAACGAATAATTGCATGCAGACATACACATGGGGTTTGGGGAACTCCTCAATATATAAAAGATACACCACGGGAGGGTAAATCAAGGAAGTATCACTTCTTATATCCCTGGGTAAGTTACCTTACTAGCTCGTCAACCTCATGAAAAAAACAAAACAAAACAAAACAAACTAACAAAAAAACCTACAAAACCTCACCTTATTTAAGTTATAAATCCTTCTAGGTTTGGTTTCAACATCTGCCTTGTAAGCTTAAAAAAGTATTTACTGTCCAGAATATTTGCCCTAGACAGATACTTACGGTCTTTATGTGTTTGGATCAGTTCTTCAGTCTTTTTTTTGAACAGAGCATTTTAATGTCTTGTTTTAAGGCATGTTTTCTAGAACTCATATAATTACTGTGGTTCTTTTTTCAGGTCTTTTTTTTTAACTTCCTCAGTATCCTTTCTGAAGTGTGGGCAGCAGAAAGTAGACACAATATTTCCTTCATAATTTCCTAACACTGCATTCTGAAATAAAATCAGTCTTGTATTTGTTTTAAATATTATCCTGCTTATACATTCAAGAATCATATTCACCCTCTTATGTAAAGCATCACAGCAGGAGATAATCTTCATCTGATTACTTTCAATGACTCCTCAGTTCTTTTCAGCCACTGCTTTCCAGGACTGCATCTCCATTTTGTAATTATGACCTGCAATCATCCTTCACTGGTGAATAAGTTTGCATTTGCTTGTAGTATAACAAGTGGTCTTTTAAAGGATTCCTTGCACCAAGAAACCGTGTGACTAGTCAGTCTCCAACTATCATGTTGTCTCTAAAGACTTGGTGATTATCATCTCAAACTTGTCCTTATCTGGAAAGCAATAGAATATCATCGTGTTTAAGTCTTAATCTAGAGCCAACAATGAGCTGAAGGAATTAATTTCATTTCAATATTTTCAGAAGGACAGATTGTCATTTCTTATGTTTATGGCCATGTAAAGTTCATCATGATCAGGGGACTGGAGCACCTCTCCTGTGAGATGATCTTTGAGGTCCCTTACAACTCTGACAATCCTATGATCCTATGATTATATCATGATGCTTGAACTTTTTCTGACCAAGTCTATTTCACAAGAGGTTGATAGTTCGTTGATAGCAAAGTTAAGCACTAGTACAGATTGGTTATTGCCAAGAGATGAGAGGAATCTTACCAAATGTTGCCAAAAGTTCCAAAGGGGTGGGAAGTTGGTAGTTTGAGGCATTATTGAAACCAATGAAGGTTAATAGTTTTTAGTGGAGGGGAGAATAATAAAATTTTAATCTACAGCTAAGTATAATGTCTGTTTTGCATAATGTCTTTTGGGTCTTAAATACCAAATCTCTTCTCTCTTACAGAGAAGTCGATCAGGATTCTGATGGCTGCATCAGCTTCAAAGAGTTTGAATCTGCAATGAAGTATGGACAAGATGAAGTATCACCAGTGTACTTTGCCTAAAGAATATTCCCTGGCGAAAAGACAGAGTGAAAACTTCAGATCTCAAGATATTTAAAAATCAATGAAACTTCATTTGTTTCAGCCAGCATTTTAAGAACTTTGACTGTAAGTGTAGCTCTGAAGAACAGCCTTTGAAGCTTTACTGTTGACAAGTTGGGTGTATTAATTTACATGTGTATGTGTGTGTAGAATACTTAAGATATTTGAAATCTCAATTGCTTCCCAAACACCCTAGTTAGTAACTGCAACTCTTTACTTTTTCTTTTGACTTAGATGAAAAAGAAGCAACTCTGATTTCCAGGTACTGTGAAATTTATTTGTTCACATTTGCTACAGCCCTTTGTTGACAGACCAAAATATCTCACACATACAGAAACTCATTAAATTTGTGGCAGATAATTCCTGTTTTTTAAAAAAATCACTAGTATAATTGTCTTTCCCTTATTGTTTCACTTTCATATGTTGTTCTTTTTTATATATTACGCATTCTTTTTAATTTAACAGTTATTGATTATTTAGCTACATGATTTAATTCTGAACAGTTATCAAGAAGTCTTTATGTAAGGAAGCAAAGTAAACATAAATACTTAGCTTTGGTTTGGGGCTTTTTTTTACACAGGAAAGTGTACATCACAGACTTCAGTCTTGCAGTTCTGTGTGTTCAAACCTTCAGATGATTTTTAGGTAAGAATTTGGATATATATACTCTAGCAAGATCTAAAAATTTCCAGACTTGAGGGCAAGTATAAGGTAGAATCTGCCACTTCTAGAAAGCTGTCTTCCCTTCTCTCTCTCTACCTCTCTCTCTCTTATCCAGTAAATGGGAGGTGTTCTTGCCTCTGTAAATTTATATACATCCATTCAAGCTGTGCTATAGTGAGGTAAATCTTTCTTATTAATTTTATTTTATCTGTGATCGCTTACTTCCTACTGCCTTTGTGTGTTCATATTAATAGCAACAGATAATAGAGATTTCATTATGGAAACTGCCTCTGATGGTATGACCTACTCTATTGCTTCATTTCTGTTTACCCACCAGTTACTAAATTGCTTGGATTAGAGATTTCTTTTGAAGTTGTCCAGAAGCAATCCTCTCCTTAAGTGAGCTTATATACTATGGCACATGCTTAATAATGCTGTAAATAAATAACAAATAACAAGGATCAGGAAGAGGGTATTAGTTCTACTCTTAAGTCAAGAGAGTCTCCAGTCTTTTTCAAATTTTACTGAGGCATTCCGAAGTACTATTACAGGTAAAGTATTTATAAAATAATGTCTATCTTTTCTGTTCCTATTACATGTATGTATCTCACTAGGTACAGACAAAGTGAAATCTTTATTTTGTATAATTCTAGAGTAGAAAATATATACGCAATGGGAAGAAGTTGGAGGCACTGAATATATCAGCAGATAGATCTGATTCTATACATAAGAACCAGATAGCCATTAGATGAAATGAAAAGTAGCTCAAATAACATGCATTATGGGCTAGTCAGTGGGAGCTAACTGGTATTACCTTTGAAAGGTGATGGCAAGACATGACAAAAGATTGGATATTTTGCCTTAGAAATGCCATTTCACAAAAAATGAAGGTTTTCATAAAATACTCATCACTGTGGATGTTAATTAGCAATGTCATTACAGTCTCTTCTGAGATGCAGGAGACTGAATTATTATCCACAGGGATAGTTGCTACAGGTCTACATACATTCATGAAAAACATATGTGATGATTTGCTGTGATGTGACTTTTATTGTATTTTTTCGGTCCGAAGACTTCAGTTTTTGTGGTGACCAGGCCCTGTACCCTTCCTAAATATTTGATCTATGCAGTCTTCTTTTATTGTGATATGTTATTATTATTTATTATTTTAATTATTTTGAAAAGTAGTTATTTAGTCCACAAGGAGCAATTAAAAAGTCCATGGCCTCTTGTTTATGTTTCTAGTCTGGCTGTGGTTTATTGTCAAAATATCTGACAATAGATCTGCTATATTCTATATAGTACCAGTTTAGTCTTCTGCTAAATATTATACCAGTCTGAAAGGTCTTTGTATGCTTTTCATTTTAAGAAATATGTATGTCTTGTATATATGGCAAGGAACTCTAGATCTAAAGTGCTCTCTGTCTCCTTTATTTCCATATGCTCTCAATCCTTATTTTCTCAAGGACTTGAAAAGTTGCTGTGCACTTGATTTACTGAGAACATAAACTCCAGGAGAGGCCAATGAAATTATTTTACCATGCCAGGATTTTTTTTTTTTTTAGAAAAGACCAGAACTGTATTAAAGGATTATAAGTGTTCTTATTTCTCCTCCCATGGGGACTGACAGAAAGAAACTGCAGATGACCACACTGAGTGGAACTGAGTATGCCTTGGTGACACTCTGCCTACTGAATAGTTGAATAAAAATTAATTACTAGCTAGTGCTTATCGGGATTTTGGCTAGCAAACTGCAGAAAGACTTCAGCTATCACTACAGATTCATAAAATTAGGAATGACATTTATTAGGTGAGTTAGGTGGTGATCTGTTCTCAGCAATGGTTTGGGAGACAATAAAAGGAATAGCTAACTGCTCTTCATTTTTTGCATGTTTTGTATTGCTGTTGAATGAAAGGAGAAGTCAACACAAAAGGATTGGCAGAGCAAAGACCTATGGTCAACCTTAGTTTGCAAGCTGCAGCTCTGACAACTCATGTCAAATTTAGAGTGACATAAAATAGTGTTACACGCTCATTAGCAGGTTACAATCTTATCTGCAACATTTCTAAGTGTGTAAGGACATCAATGATTTGAATGATATAAGACCAGATAAATTTTGTTCTGTCTGATAGCTGCCACCTTTGTCACAATACTGGGAAATAAATTGTGGTAGAACCTCCAGCACTGAAAAAATGAGTTGCAGTAACTGAAGAGCCATAGATCTTTAACAAATAATTATTCATGTATGCTATGGAAAAGCACAGAGGTGAATCCTCAGGATTTACTTACCAGAATGTTACACTAGCTTTTCAAAGTTTATGAACACATTTGGTTTCTTATTATGTAGACTTCTTGTTGTTTTCTGACACCTCAGTTACTTAACAAGCAGGATGTCCTTATTAAAAATATCCATAAAAGAATATTTACTTTTTTTCAAGTTTTCAAGTGAGGAATCATTTGTTCGAATGATTTGCAGATGGATCCTTTATACACATAGCTTATTGCTTCCCTCTTATAGTAAATAGATTATAGAACTGTAAGCACTGTAAGAGTATATTTATTTTGTTCCCCTGGGACTTCTGTAATTCACTATAGCTGTTGAAATCTAGTAATCTGTAATTTCCTTTTGAAGAATTTGAGTGATTTAGACTTTTTAACAAGGTCTATAGTGACAGGACAAGGGGAAATGGTTTTAAATGGAAAGAGAGTAGATTTAGGTTGGACAAGTTGCTCAAAGAAATTGTGGATGGCCCATATTGGAAGTGCTCAAGTCCAGATTGTATAGGGCTTTAAACACCCTGGTCAAGTGGCAGGGGGTTTGAACTAGATGACCTTTAAAGGTCCCTTCCAATCCAAACCATTCTATGATTCTATTATTTTATCAATCAAATGAGAGATTGTTAAACTATGGTCTTTGGGTAATACAACATTCCTAATAGGCTGCACAGTGTAACATACTGAAATCTAGGAGAGCTTTGACTGAAGAAGAATTCAGGCAATTAAGCCCAATGTCAAGGTTGTCCTCATTGAATTATTTTGTTTGCTTTTTTCCTGATGTATCAAATAATGAGTATTTCATCCATTTATTCAGTAATGGGAAGACTCAAAAAATAAATATGTGCAGTACATCATAGAATGTGCAGGATGTCCCTGTAAGGTTCCTAAAATAATGTAAAGATAGTACATTAGGTTTGTGGCAGTGTTACTGTGTCTTCTATCTTTAATCAGCTGGGTGGGTGGTGGCTGACAAGTCAAACCCAGCAACTAGCTGACACACAAAATGTCACAGTTCAGAGAAGACCTCTGGCATGACTCATTTACTATAACATATCAGCTTTACATTTCCCTGGCAATGAAATGCAGTCTTAAAATTAGGATGAATTACAGCTGTGTCCCTGCTTCCTTAACACTTCTTTTTGAAGGCTGCCCAAATGTGAAAAAGTCAGACCTGTTTGTGTATATTTCTGTGTAGAGATTGCCAGTAACAATTTGAGAAAATACACTGCACCATTGTCCATAAGAAACAGGAAAAAGAAGTAGCTTTTTTATTCATAGTTATTTAAGGATCCTCATCTGAGCCTCTCATTTGCAAGAAATAAAAAAATAGTGATGAATTTTAAAAGATCCAAGAGGTTGCACAAGCATTAACATTTTGGCTCAAAACATAGTGTGGTTCTGAGTGAATCCCCTCATTTTCCCCACTTTCTTTTTTAAGGCACTTAAGCACATGGTGTGATTATGGAGTTGTCCTGTGCCTAAACAGGAGTTGGACTAGATGATCCTAATGGATCCCTTCCAACTCTAGCTAGTCTGTGGTTCTGTGATTCTTTGTATTGGTTCAGTTTGCAGAGTCATTATGGTGTGTGCAAATCAGGATTCATTTTGGAGGAAAGTAGACTAGAAAACCACTCTGGGCACCTTATGGGGACATGAGCCTGAATGATGACTAGCTTGCACCACCATGAAGTTCTCCAAGTCCTCCAGCATATTTCAAGCAGTCCAGCTGACCATTAGCAAAACAGTCAGAGCAGCATGGCATTCCATTCTCGATGTTTTTTATTTGAAAGAAAAGCTAGTGTCACTGCCATCACAGTGTCCCTGTGGATTTGTTTCCATGGTTCCAGGCCTTCTTTAGTCCCTTCAGTGGGACTTTTGGATGTTGATCAAACTTAAAGTGGGGCCTGAGTTTGGCAACCAGCATCATGGTGTTAGCCAGAAATGAGCAGGAACAGAAATTAAGCAGATTTTCAATTTGAGACTGTAAGGAGACAGGGCACTGACATGCTACTGTCTTCTGCATGAGACAGACAAAAGGCTGTCAAGGAGTATACTAGAGTGGAGGATCCTGTGGACAAGAAAGACACAATTCTGTGACATAGCTTTTATTCGGACAACTGATACAGAATTCTCTGTCAGAGTCAATCTACTTTAAATAAATTTAAATTAAGGTGACAATTTTGTTTCTTTTACCATTGACTTTACTAAATATAAGAAAGTGTTGAAGAATGTAGATAAAGATGGCTGTCTATGGCTGTCTAGCTCTGAAAAATAAGACACCTACAATCTTAGTAGGTGTTTTAGTACCTCTTAGGATGAGTTGCTGCATTAAAAGATCTGAGATAGGTCTGCTGAGAAAACCCTAGTAGCTACAGAACATTTACACTAAAAAAACGAAAGAACTTTGAAATACTTGATCTTTCTTGGAGAAGAAAGCTCTGATAGATGTTAAATAATTGTGACCTACTCAATGACCTACTGAGATATAACAGATGCCTCAGAATCTTGTCACAGGCAAATATTGTACTGATTTTGCAAGTGCCATGTGTTTGTTAGCATTTCGTTTCCTGGCTAAGGACAATCTTTAGAGTTAGTAGTATGAAATTCTAGTGATAAAAGAGTACAAATAACAACTCATTTGAAGTTCTACTTACCCACTTTGTTGGGGAAGCATCATGCAGACTCATTTAACTATCTCTAAAGGCTTTCAAAGATGAACTACATGGAATTCAGACTTTTGACAGCACTGTTTTGGAAGAGGGGAGTCCTATTCCAGAACTCATATGCTGTGCCCAAAGAGTGTAGCCCTGAAGAAGGACCCCAAGTATCCTAATTTTTTTGTCCTCTTTTGGAAGATAGGTCACCACTTGATAAGCTAGTAAATATATTAGCAACATATTTTAGACTTTCTTGTATCTGAGAGGCTCTTGATCTGAATTATTACTCAGTTGTGGGTTTTTTTCATAGGTAGCTTTGTGAAATGAACACATTTTACTGGAGATTTTAATGCTGCCCTGAAGTCAGACCTACAGGGGCAATTGCAGAATAATGCAGATAATGGAGCCCAAAGCACTGCCTGAACAGAGGCAGAGCTGCATCACATAAAAGATGAAAAGTGGAGTCATGAAACTTAAGCTAAATGCCAGAAGATTGTAATTGTTGTACAGGACAGACCTAAGAACCATGTTTTCCTGCCTAGTCTCTGACAGTTGGCACTAGTGGTACTCAAGCATTTAGCAGTAGGGTGTAGAAGAGTTATGCTTCCCTAACATGCTCTGTGTGTCCAGCAGCCAGAGGTTTACAACTCCCTTCTATTATGTCCAGTGCTATAGAAGTGATTCTGTCTTGAATCACACTTGCTCCTTTGTCTATTATTTGTGTCAATCCTACTATTCTTTTTGAGATGATCAGAACTGTGCTCACTACTGAACTTGTGGAAATAACTGTGGCTTTATACAGCAGCATAATAATGTTTTCCATTTGGTATTTATAGCTTTCATAATAATAATTTGAAGATTCAGTTGTGAAGTGGCTGTACAGTTAATTCAGAAATGTCATGAAGCAATTAGATTTCTCTGGTTTTGCCATGATACTCACTTATACGCTATATGACTGTACTATCATGAATAAAAATATATATATATCTTATAAAAAACATTAGAAGACAGATTATTAGCAATATTTAAGTACTAAAATAAGAAGATGGCTTTTGTTATGTGCAAAATGGTGGAGGCAACTAAGTGCTAGCTTCTGCTGGAATCTAATAGTTTATGCACTATGTACATAGCTTTGAAAATCCTGCAGGAATTAGCTGAAGCTATTCTGTAAAATTAGACACCTCCTATAAATAAATAGGAAAAAGAAGAATTTAAAAAATCAGACATAGGTCATAGACAGCCCCACTCCTGCAGTTCACTGAGAACAATCGGTAGATCCTCAGACGGCTACTTGACTACTGCTGTATTTATACACTGCAGGGCAATAGTGTGCAAAATGCTGCCTAGGTTTGGTCTTGTGCTCTGCTGTGCTGACACAGCTGTGCTGCTCTGAATGTTGGAGCAGTCCTCCTTGGCATCTGCTGGGAACACTCTGCAATGCTCTCCCATGCTTGATTTGCCTTATTAGGCAAGCAACGTTCAAATCTTTATGCAGTGCCACAACCTGGGTGTATTATGATCAGACAGAGACTACTTCATAGAGAGATTTTCTCTGTTCACAGGAATCCATGAGAACAGCTGTGGATTTCTAAACTTAGCAAATCACTTTAATTTACTGGAGATGAGGAAAAGTGAGTCATCTAAATTTATTAAAAAATCATTTAATACTGGAACTCATTCAATGCCTTTGACAAAAACTGGTCAGAAACTGTGTTTACATTTCTACCAGGATTATATTATGCCCCTACTGTGAAAACTGGCATGACCTTGGTTGGTCTGATATATTAAAATTTAGATCAGGAGAAGACCAATTCTAGAACCAAGGACTGTAAGTCAAGGGTGAGAAATCACATTTGATCTCCAATTGAGAGCTGATCATGGCGAAAAGACTAGAATCATAGAATCATAAAATCATTATGATTGGAAAAGACCTCTGACATGATTAAGTCCAATTGTCCACCCAACACCACTGTGCCCACCACTAAAACATGTCCCCAAACACCACATGTGCGTGTGTTTTAAGCAAATACATGTAGCTCTGTGATCTGTACTGGTTCTCCACTGCAGTGGTTCATTATTGCAGTTCTCTGTTCTCTGTGGCAGTTCTCTAACTATAGTATGGAACAAAAAAATTTAAAATGGTGTACATAGGCCAAGGGACATAAAGAAGCCCAGGCACCTCTCTCCTGCTGAAATCATAAGAACTTTGGAAATGCCCTGTAGGATCATGCCCATGGTCCATCTAATTCAATAGCCTGTCTCCAGCTGTGCCCACAGGAAACACTATTTAGAAAGAGCACACAAACTTGAATGCTACCTGTGGTCCAGTCCTCTCATACTACCCCAGCAAGCATAGCCATGAGATTAAGAAAGTTGGAGGGCACAGTGCTAATCTTGAAGACTCCTGTGGGAGAAAAAAACATTACTTTTACAAGAACTGCTAAACACAGGCTAAGCTGAAGTTGAAATGACTTGGACCCTTCCAATCATCACTGAAAAAACAAAACCAAGACTCTGTCGTAAGAAAATGTAAATGGTCAAAGACTTTCAAAATATATTTTTGATCTTTTATACAGATATGTTATTCACTGTTCTTTACAGCATGCTCCTTTTTTTCTAGGAAGCATACCAATGACATTAGATTTTAACTGCTAATTAATAGTGTTCCACAGCCTTCTGACAACAGAGGAAATTCTTCAGTGACAGCTTTGCTCTCCCTTACACCTACTTTCTTTTAAATGACTTTTATCATGCTTTCAGTAAAGCTATAGCTCTTAACAGGAACCTTGGTATCAAAGATGGAAAGATCCAAAGATGGACTTGCATACAGAAAAAGTGGTGGAAAATCCTTCAGTTTTGTTTTACTTCATATCCTCTATCTGTTTGGGCTAAAAAGAAGAAAATTATCTTTTTCTGGATGACATATCCCTGTATTTCACAAAGATGTGCCTAATGTGGTTTCTGTATTCCATCAAGTGTTTAAAAGTGGTAAAAATTGCGCTGGCCACTTTATTATTTGCAACTCTTCATGAATGTACAAACTAACACAAACATTAAGGAATAACATTAATAAAGGAAGATCACAAAATGAATTGCCTAGAAAAAATTCAGAGGAGTTTCCTCATAACCTGATAAAGGAGGAGATTTTTGGACACTTGAATCCCTTTACTGTATGCTGCATTGCTTTTATACAGTACTTTCAAAATACAAATGTTGCTGCTTACTGAGTCGAGTGCTTCACAGCGGCTGTTGTATCAGAACAGCATTAATACAGCAGACATGTCATTTCATAGGAAAATCATCAATTTTATTTAAGGAGATCTGATTTTTAGAAATGCCTTGAGGGATGTAAGTATAGTGCCATCCTGTGATATCTTACTAACCTAGGTATTGTGTTATCTCATGCATTATCTGTAGTTCTTTTTTTTTTCTGTCATTCTCATACTGCAAAGGGATGTTAGAACGAGTGTAAATGTAGCTTAAACTCTCTTGAACACCCATTGATTTTCCTAAAATGGTATAAAATGAACAAACGAAGATCATAGGCATAGTTATTTTTATGAAACCTTGTATACATTTAAAATTGTGAGCTTCTCCTAGAGCTTGTACAGAGTACCTCAGATTCCAGGAAATGCTACATCTTCCCAAGTGAATGGCAATAATTCAAGTACCTATCTTCCATCTCTTGCTTTAGAGATTTTCTTCACTCTTTCTGTTACACAGTGGTTATGGGCATGCCATCCTGTTATTACATGAAAACGTGGAGATTTCCAGGAGATAAAATCTCAGTTAATGCAAGGATCCTTTGAGCATATATCCCTAGGAAGTCCATCTAAAAATTCTTCAGAAGGAGAATCTGAAGCCAAGATAAATGTTAAACAGATTGTATTTCAGTGTTTTCCAGAGGTAGCCCAAATATTCATGTTCCTAACACAAACAACTTAAAGTTCCTTTCTACTTTATTTTCTATTTTCTTTTCAAAATGAATGAATTTAGTTTACAAAAGTTTAAACTAAATTTAGTTTTCTTTTGATAAAGTTGTTAAACACAGGGGGAAGGTTTAGACATGTTAATGTCATTAAACAGTCTTGCTGATTGTAGAGCAGAAATGCTGATAGAGACTTACTAAGGACACTGTTTTGAAGAATAGAACTGAGAAGGCTCCAGAAACAAACTAGATCAAGCCTGTCAGTGTCAAATCAGGCTGACCAGAGCATCTCAGGAGAACTGAGAAAACCTTGGAAAATGACACTAGACATGCTTTTGAAGTACTGAGAGAGATACACAAACAAATGAAACTGTGGTTTTCTTACAAAAGCAGTTATATTAACATCAATCCTTTTTTTGTTTTATGTATTTTATGCCATAGGCATGATTGTAATAGCAATATTAATTGTATCTGCTGATTTGTAAGGCATTTCCCCCAATGCAAATCCAACACTGGGATGACTACATAAGCACTAGTGAAGGTAAAAGTGAGATTTTCAAAAGCAACTATGAAAATGCCTCACTGGAATTACATATAATACATTGCTGAATATCTGCAGGGCATAAAGAGATGCACGAGCTAATTTATGTCAGTAAAAGGTAGCTGAAGCAAAGCTGCTTTCCATATCTGAGCTAGTTCATCTATTGCTAACTGTAGATGTGTCTATATTGTGCTCTGCATTGGAGAAATATCCCTGGACATTTTTCAATATCCTATCCATAGTCGGTGGTATTAGAGGTGTCAGTGAAGATTTTATTTTGTTGGCAGAATCTTGGATTCTGATGATAGTGCATGAAAACAGTAATCTAGTTAAATGTCAACTTCTGTTGGAAATTTTGTTGAAAGATTTACAACTACATGAAGCATCTTTTTACTTACAACTTACATTTGATTCAAAAATCATTGCTGCCCAATAAACAAGAAACACCATGTTATCATTTTGTAGTTGCTTTCCAGAGCGTAGCAGGTAATCTAACTCTAGAGTTACACTGTTACTATATATTACAAATATATGGGATGTTCACTTACCTGCAATACAGGGCTAGAGTTATCTTAAACTTTGTATTTTTAAGACTTTTTAAAGCCTTCATGCTGGCTTGTGCAAAGTACTCCACAAACATGTTTAAAAGTGCCTCTGCCTCTAAGAACAGGGTATGTAGTTCATCTTTCTTCCTGCTGAGGTATCCTTACGCCACTGTTTTCTGACCAGTTTTACTTATCTCCAGCTATACAAATACTGCACTTTTTGCATGTTTTGCAAAACCTGTTAATGCTCCTTCCTGATTCAATCAATAGAAAACCTAAATATTTCACCTCTGTGAAATAAGTCTCTGGTATAATCATAAAAATCGCATGGCCAACAGTAGGTTGACAAGCTATGTTTCGTGTTTCTTCTCCCTGCACTAGATAATATATGTGCATAATTGCTCAAGTGCCATCTGGTTGCAACTTAAGAGGTGTTGTTCACTGATAATGAAAGTGCTGATTTGGTCCAACACATGAAAGAAGTATGTTTAACGTAAGCCTGCTTGATTTTGTAGGACCCTGATATAAAAAAAGAGCAATGCATTGTCAAAACCGTTTAAGAAATGTGCATTTAATAACAATTTTTCTAAATGGAATGAAAATATGACTGAAATATACCTGATTGTTTTGGGCTTGAAAAATACAACTTTTACTATGAGTGTGGAGTGGCAGCGTGAAGCCTTTGGCAGTTTTTATCACACATTGCTAGGGCTTCCCTGTCACAGGGGAAACGGCAGGGAAGAGTGGGGTTCAAAGGTGGCTGGGGCTCAGGCCAGTGTCCACTGCAGTAAATGCCAAAACTTCCTTTGACACAAGTATTTATACCTTTGCCCTTGTGCCCCCAAAACAGGAGATGGTGTCAGAGCAATTGGAAAAAATCCCAGGAATAAATGAAACCTGATCAAGGATGTGGTAGCATTATTCAATTGTACAAAAGACTCACAGATATGAAAAAAAAAATCCTGTTCTTCATGTCCATTTATAGTACAAAAAGTAATGTGATTAAGCTACAGCAAGTGAGATTTACTTTAAAGCAGGAAAAACTTTTTAATGATCAGGGAGTCACTGACAGGGATCTGTTGCCTGGAGCAGTTGTCAAATGCCCATTAACAAGAGGGGCTCTAACAGGCTGAGCATATACCTGCCAAGAAAAGCTTAGGTATAGTCCATTCTGCCATGGGCACAGAGATGAAAGAATGACCTCTGAGATCCCTCCATCCCCTGCTGTGGTCCTCTGTATTCTATGTGAAGACTTCTCATCTCCCCTGCCTTTATACCAACATTTGTGCATAACTTGTCATTCAGAGGAGCCATGCCCTTAGCAGTTCTTGCCTTTGATCTGTATTTGAGATGAGAAAACAGTGAAGCACTATAATTTACTTTTTTTTTAAATCACCTTTAAAATTTCCTTGCCTACCTGATAAAGTCCATTTTAAACACAGATTGTCATTTAAAATGTGTGTAAAAGTGATAAGGCAGGTGACTAGAAGCTTATTATTAATTTGCTGCTTTTATCTTTGGGAAATTAACATTCTGGCAAGGAATCTAATTGAACTGTTTTGTTAATTCACACAGTAATGCTTTGGGTTTTAATTTTGGGACTGGAGAGAAAAACCCGCACCTGGTGTTTGAGGATGCTAGGAATTTACACCATATTATGTGTAATATCTCTACTATACATTAAAAAAAATGAAAAATTAAGTGAATAATGAGATGTCCTGATTGAGGACTTCTCTGACTGTATCTGCAGAGTGTTTGTACTCCTGTCATCTGTTCTTTGTTGGACATCTTGGGTATCATATTGCTCTTACAGATATTAGCAATGTATTTTTTCAAGCAGAAGATGGAAGTAGTATTAATGAAGGTTGTCAGATATTCAGAGGGGCTTTGCTCTTCAATGCTATATCTGTCTGTATGAGAGGGTAAAACATAAGGATAGTGGAATTTGTGTCATGGCCCTGAGGACACTGACAGACCTGAATGCCGTTGCCTTGCTTTTCCAGGGGCCTCCCCAAACTTGCCCATGACCCATGGTCCTACATCAGCCCCTGAGGCCACTAGCTCCTGCCCCAGCAATGCCCCAGCAGGGCTTGTCTCCAGGTCCTCACAGCCCTGCCTTGCCCAACCGTGGGCCCTGCGAAGTTGGGCTCATGTGTAGACCCATTTCCCAGCCTGGCCTTGGCCCATCCTTGTCCCCAGCAAAGTGTCTGATGCCCATGCCTGGGGTTGCCCCTGGTGCCCCCAGCCTGCCCTGTAACTTTCGGATGGGCCCTGCTGCCCCAGAGAGCTCCCATGGCCCATGGGGAACCCCCAGCCCATGCTGCCTCCAGAGGTTGCAAGGTAGTCTCTTTCCAGTTCAGAAGAAATGTAGAAGAGCTGCACTGGAAGTGTTGTATAGTCTGTCCTGTTACAAAACTTAGTTCTGTGAATTGTTGGGGTATTTCTGTTTTCTTGCTGCAAGGGCAGACCTCCTGATTGTCTCCCACACCATGTCACCATGTGCAGCTCTGGGCAGTTACACACTTCTGGTGTGCCACCTGAGACAATGCCAGGCCTCCTCTGGGGCAGGAAAATTCAAGTCTCCATGTTCACATTTTTAGGCCGCCTCAGGTAATGCTGCCATGCCTTCATCAGGTCCTCTCAAAACACCACAACTTGCCAGCATATTGGACATAGATGCTGTCTTCCATGTGTAAAGATTTTGCAATGGTGGTAGGAAATGTTCAAATTGCTAATACATGGGTGGCATGAAGGGCAACTATTCCCACAGTCAACACAGCAGGTAAGGACAGAGTGAGGGGCAAGAGCAGTGGGTACAGACCTGCCTCAGGCATTGCTGAAGAATTGCTTATTTTATCTTGCATTTTTAAAAAAATCAACTGGAAGTAACCTGATTTGCTGATTTCACTTGCTTTTGCAGAAAATAAAGGTGACAACACAAGTGACTACTTGGTACCTCTGTAACTGTGGGACATCAGACAGAGTGAAAGCATGGTGGTTTTTTTTTCCTCTGAACCGTTTATGAACATGCTTGTGATTAGCACTGAACAAGCTAAGACCTGGATTTCTGCCACTGTGCTGAAGCAACAGGAGATACCTCCCTCAGCCAGATTTCAAATGAACTTTATGAAGACTACAAAGATGCAAGAGCCACAGGAGTCCAGAGGAGAACACCCCCATCTCCTGATGGTCTTTCTTTAGGTAGATTGCTGGTCACACCTGGTACTGGAGCAGCTGAAAGCTATGGCTGGATTTAATATTATCTCAATTTCAGCTCTCCACTGTGAACATACCTGCATATAAGTACAATGCAAGATGATTTTTCTGTATATGTGATATAATAATTAAACAACACTTTCTCAGCATTTGCTATTCAGAACTGCAAAGGAAAGCTAAATGAATTGCCAAGGAAACATAGTGAAAATTAGTGATGGGGATAGGACTCTGAAGGGCTGTTGACAACTGGGCTCAGTGGTCTGCTGAACACCCTGTCATTGGGTAAAATCAGCTTCAGATGAGCATCTTTGGCTTTTCCCTGACAACTCCACTGACTGTGAGCTGTGCTTTTGTGCCTTCATTTCCAGCCCAGTGCCAGACATCTCTTCTCCTCAGGGAGAGGGATCAACTGAATTGGCAGGTGACAGCTGCAACTGTCCCACCTACTTGCTCTGTTCCTGAGACCTTGTGTCCACTGCCAGTGGTCAAAGTACTTGGTCACAGGTGTGCAGTTCCCTGACTTTCTGTTAGCTGCTTAGGAAGGATAAACTGTAATACCTGAGCCAGAAACCATCCAAAATTGTAAAAATAATTCTAGTCAGTGATGGAAAACTGCATAAAACTCACTCTGAACCACATATGTATAAAAACAAGTCAAAAAGCACTTGTGCTGTGCCACAGCATCACTGATATTTGATGAAGTGGCAGTTCATGGGTGGGGGGAAGGATTCTTGTATCTCTTTAGAATACAGTCCTATATAACAACTTATATTCCCAGTAACATGGCATGAAGCCCTTAGACATCTCAACTACACAAAGTGTGCTTTGTCTGATGTTAACCACCAGCAAGGACAAACTATTTTTAGAGCTGCCATATATTATTGCACCTGAGCTTTATTTGTCTTCTGATTAAAAGAGGTTTTCCTTCAGAGAAGTTCACTTGAATTTTATACTCATTTACTAAGTCTTATGCTCCTATTCAATTTATTTTAAAGTAGATTCTTTGGGGAAAATTATAAAGCTAATTTGAATTGATTCTTTGGAGATTCAGGCTTAAATGAAGTGCCATAAAACTGGCAGTTAAAGTCAAAAAATAGAATTGAATTTTATACTTGTATTACTCAATGGACACAGGCACCTTGCTCTTTGCTGCTGCTGAGGGTTTTCATGTAGTATATTTCAGACAGTTTAAACACTCTGAAGAATTAAACTTCACTGAAGTTTTGGTTACTAAGGAACCACAAAGTTTTCCTTAATCAAATATATTTTATCAGATTATAAATCTCTGGTTAGTCTTTCTCTCCATTTTATTCAAATTGATTCCATAAACTCCCAGTGGTATTAATTCTGATTTTGGGTAAAAAGAAAAAAAAATCAACTACTATATCTGTAGGACATCTGGAAGATGCATCTAGTTAGCATCTAGTTGTGGACTTGTCAGAGTAATGTTCCTCACCAAAAACTTCCCCTTTCTTTGTTTCTATGTCCCCTAGCTAACAATTGGATACCAATACTGAAGTGTTTTGAGGTGTCCAGCAGTTTGGACCTCCAATTTAAAATATTGTGTAAAAGTCTGAGGTTTGGGTGGCTGATGTGTGGCTTTTTTCTAACACCAACCTTTGCTTTTAGATTTTAGGATCCTATTTGTTCTGCTTTTGCTGGAACAGAATCATAGTCCAGCCATAGCCTGCAGGTCATTACCAGTTTTGAGTCAGCCAGTTTTGAGTCAGCTGACCTGAGATGGCTCACAGGCTTATCCCATACCATAAACATTGCATTCACTATAAATGGAGTTTGCTGAGTTTGGGGAGGGTGTTTCTTGCTCCTGCTTTGGTTCCTCCTCTGGCTTCTGTTCATCCTACTCCTCTTCCTTCTGCTGAGGACTGCTTTCCCATTTTTCGTGGCTGCTGTACCTTCACTGGGCTGGGTATACATTTATATACTTTATATTGGCATTGGTATCAGTTTTGTTGCTTCGTTTCAGCATGTGGGTCTGCTCTCCTTTTCCTGGTCCTTTTAATTTGCTGGTCACTGGGTACTAGAGCAACTGCTGTAGTTTAGCTCCAGATAGAAGCTAAAAATAGACACCTTATTAAAGGACATCGAAAATCATTAACATTTTCAGATATTTTAGGCCAGCATGGTAATTTGTTGTCAAATGAATAAACATTTGATCCTACAGCTTTTCTGTCAATGAGTTAGGTCTGAGGATTTTTTTCCCTCATAAAGCCTGTAGATACACCTAGAAAAATGAGGCTTTTTGCTTAAAAGAATTTGGTTTTTTACTAGTGTTTGATGCATTTACAGCCTGTGAACTTCACAGAAACAATGGCCAAGGAGCTGGTGGTTTATTTTCCTCTCACATAAATTACTGGGTAAATGTTCATTGCTCTATCCCAGCACTGTGCTTCCAACCTAATCGGAAGCAGAAGAGAGGATATGAAAAGATGTGCTGGAGAATTGTAATCCTCTCTATAATGTGCTCTGCACACTTGGTCCTATATTAGAAATTACTGTTATTTTGTGTAAAAAACCTAAGAAATACTTTTAAAAAATACTGGTTTCTTCCAGTGATCTTTATGTGAAAACAATTTTACTGAGAGAAGCCTTCATTCTCAAGATTATATTCTAGTGTGCTCAGCTTTCCAAAAAGTATTAGTCAGGAGCAGACATGCTTATTTGCTTTGGCTCCTATTGTAAGTGTTGGACACCTGAAATTAGGCAACAGAGTTGCTGTTTAAATGTGGAAATCGAAATCCCCCAATCTTTCACACATGCTAAGTTGCTACAACCCTCAGTGATCTCAGTGGGAGCTGTGGCTGTTGAACAGTTTGAAAATCTCACTATTTAAAGTGAGGTGCTTGGTGAAGGAGATGGGTGTCTGGTTGCCTTGATAGTGCTCAAATGCCCCCTGGAACTGGATGGAAGTGAGGGGGATGTGATGCTGCTCTTGTTTGCTGCACTGCTGAGCCCATGGAAACCCACAGACTGCTCTCCCCTGTACCCTCTGCTTTCTGAAAGCAGAGCTTGGCACCTGCTAGTCAGAAACTTTCTTCTACCCCGGTTTTGCTTAAGACACTGAACAGAATTTGCCAAGATGCTGCCAATTACAAGCATATCTAGCTCTGGGGCTCTGGGAAGTGGCACATGGTGAATTATCTCATTTGTGGGGCAGAATTTTGATAAGACTGAGCTGATCTTTAGATCTCTGGAAATCCTTTACCATCTGTCATAATTACAAAAAGAATAATGCTTGCTCAGAGACAGAGACCTGTCCTTGATTTGTATCTATGGCTGAGAATTCAGAATTTCTCTCTATTAAAAACTGAATTGTTTCTGGATGATGCATATATTAGGAATGAAATGGTGTGAAGGACAAAGGAAAAAATAAGTACATTTTATGCAGTTGTCTCTGCCTTGCATTTCTGTTCTTATTCCATCAGAAGCCCGAGTCTCTCCTTTCCATGCAGAGTGGCACTTCAGGAACAACAGCTTTCCTGTGGTGCAGCCCTAAGCCTGACACATCCAGCATGCAAAACGACACCAGAACTGTCCAGTCGTTAGAACTTTGTCTTACTAATATGCTATAATATTAAACTAAACCAGGACTACTTTTTTAAATCGATAAACTCAGCTTTCTGGCCCAAAATAGAGCACAAGGTTTGGAAACCAGCCTCCCTCATGCCCCCATCTCCCTGCAGGGTACATCTTTCCCTCAAGACTGGCTTTCCCATCCCATGATTTTCAGTGGCTTTTTAAGGCTGAGCAAGCCCATGCGGCTCTCCTGGTTTCCTAGGGAAACCTCCTGCTCCCTGCTGCCAGCTCCCTGATGTCCCCCAGGGCCATTCCTGTGACTCTGTCTGGTGCCTGCAAGCTGAGGAGACTTCCCAGCAAATTTTTCTGTCGAAGGGTATAAAGCTATGCAATGATTTGTTAAGGATCCTTGTTTTGCTCCTGTGGAGTTCAGGGTAAATTACAGGATTCCTGGTTTTTTTTTACTCACTGATCTCACTGGTGAATTATCTTTTTTTTCTTGGAGAAGAAAGATGTCTGTCAGTTTTGGTTATTACTTGATTGTAAATAATAACTTAAAGTGTTACTTACATGATACCTGCTGAAGATTAAAAAAGGCCTCTTAAGACCCCCAGCAGGTTTTGGGGGATTATTAAATGTTATGGTAAAAGGATAGATCTATACCTTTAGGACAAGAGGAAACAGACTCAAGTTGTGCCAGGGGAGGCTTGGGTTGGATAGTAGGTGTGGCCCCACCTGGAGTATTGTGTGCAGTTTTGGGCTCCACAATACAAGAAGGATATCAAGTTGTTGGAAGGTGTCCAGAGGAGGGCCACAAGGATGGTGAAGGGCTTGGAGGGGAAAACTTATGAGGAAAGACAGAAGTTGCTTGGTCTCTTCAGCCTGGAGGAGACTGAGGGGAGACCTCATCTCTGTGTATAACTTACTCATCAGAGAGAGAGGGGTGGGTGCTGACCTCTTCTCTCTGGTGACCAGGAACAGGACCCAGGGTAATGGCATGAAGCTGTGCCAGGAGAGGTTTAGGCTGGATGTTAGGAAAAGGTTCTTTACCCAGACAGTTGTGGAGCCCTGGAACAGGCTCCCCAGGGAGGCTGTCATGGCCCCAACTCTCACAGAGTTTAAGAGGCACTTGGACAATGCACTTAGGCACATAGTGTGACTTTGGGGTTGTCCTGTGCCTATAGGAGTTGGGACTCGATGATCCTTGTGGGTCCTTTCCAACTCAGGACATTCTGTAATACTGTGAAAATTTTTTTCACTGGAAGAGTGGTTAGGCATTGGAACAGGCTGCCTGGGGAAGTGGTGGAGTCACCATCCCTGGAGGTGTTACAAAAATGTGGCACATGGTGACATGATTTAGTGGGCATGGGGGTGATAGGTTGATGATTGGCCTTGATCTTACATGCCTTTTCCAACCATAATGATTCCATGATTCTGTAACTGATTCTAAGGAGTAGATTGGTTCCATTTAAAGTTCATAGAAAATGTGCAAGTAGGATGGAAGGGCGCTTCATACTTTTTTTTAGAAATAAGCTACATGAGAACAGGAACTCGTTGCAAACAATTTAAGATTTTTCTAATTCAGCTTCTATAATTTCAGTGAGTTGTCCTCTTTGCATAACTGTATCTGAGCCTCCTTTCTGATCTAAGTGCTGTCCCTCAAACAGGGGGTCTGGTGTCTCGTTTGTCTCAGGATTAAAACTCTTATTTTTTTCAGGTTTATATCATATGTCTAACCATGTCTGTCTTCTAATAATTGTTAAGTAGACCCAGTAGTATTTAGGCATTTATCTGATCACAGAAACAGTAACATACTAAAACCAGGTCTGTTTATTAGCTGCTGGAATTAAGCCTGTGACAATATAACCTCAAACAAAAAAAGAGTTCACATATCTATTAACCCTCATCCAATACTATGCTTTGCTGCAAATTAAACTAGTTTTTTCTGTCAATAAAGCAACAGCAGATGCAATTCACATTCTTTTAGCCACAACAATCATTTCCTTTAGGAAACTTTTTGAAAATATGTTCTGTGAAAGACTGACTTCTTTTGTTCTCATCTCTTTTAGGGGCAATGTGAAAGAAGTAAGGGAGGAAATTCAAGGGCAGAAGGAGAAAAAGGAAGAAACTCAGGAGAGACAGAAAAATACAAACAGGAAAAAAAATCTAACAAACCTTTTCATAGGAAGCTGAGCAAGTATGTATTGTTTATTTTGAAACTACCTATAGAAATAGTAGTATAAATGAACATATTTGCCGTCATTACAAGCTGCCCCTAGGCAGTCCTACTGTAATTATTTTACAGCATGTATAATGCTAACTTGTTGCACCATGGAGATAAGTGCTTTAGAGATGCCAGTAGATAGATAGGCTTTTGATGCTAAATGACACAGTGTTCAAAGTGAGAAATAGTAGAATGCAAAGGGAATTAACTTTATTTGAGAACTGGGACTCCATAGCAGAGTTGAGGGCAAAGCAGAGAGTGCTTTGCACAGTGCTGTGTGCCCTTGTTGCCCATGCTGTCCATAAGCAAAGAAGAGAGCTGATGGGGTAGTGCTGGCACCCAGTGTGCTACCCAACATCTGTAGTGCCCCATGCTTTTGTGAGTGCATTGACAACTCATAGTCTCTGCAGGCAGTGCACTTTTGCTCTGTGATGCTTTCCAGGTATAATTACAACAGGACATCAATATCCAGTTCCAGCCACAGCTACCCTTGCTCTTTTTTAATTATCTGGTGACCTTGGTGACTCAATTTATTTTATTATTTTGTGTAGCTATCTATCAGAAAAGTAAAATCTGAAAAACACATCTTAAGAACCAGAAAATGTAGAAAATGGACATCTTTGCAAAAGCTACATTTGTGAAATGACTACAGGTAATTATCTACCACAGCATTTACAAAATAAGACTTAAAAGTAAGGAATTTAATACTTAAGGACTCATAGTAAATCCTGTATGTCAATATGCATAAACATAAAAGCATTGTTGTGTCCAGTAACAAATTACCTTTTCCTTATCACACGGTAAGACCTCTGACTTAAGCTGCCCTCAAAATAGACTGAGTTATTCTTTGCTTGTTGTCCATATTAAATCCAGCACATCAGTTCAGACTTTTAGAATTACTTTGACATTTTATTATTAATGATAGCAAGCAAAAAACATTATCAATGGACTTTAACAGTTACTTACATTGTCCGACCTGACAATGAAGACATACATATACATAGGTATTTAAAAATGTATATTCCAAGTGCAGAACATTTTTAGTTCCAGAAATCTGTTCCCTTTCTTAAGGCTAGTACAAGTAGCTGAACAAACTGATCTCCTAAGAAGCCCCAGTCACTTCAATGGTTTTACAGGAAAGATAAGTTACAGCTTCTAATCTGGTACATCCTCTGAAAGGCTAAAGAGATGAAAGAGATGATTCAATAGACTAAGGTAAGTGCTCCAATGAATGTGAAACTCAGAAATTATACATTTCTGTGACAAAATGCTGCGTGCTTTGTATATAATAGCATACTTATTAGATTGATTTTATTAGATACAGAACCAGAACCCTAAAGAAATATCAGCAAGTTTAATATGCTTTATTCATAGAATGAAGTGTAAGTTTTACTTAGACATGTCCAGCCCCCTGTAATTACAATATATGGAGGATTCAGGGTGCCATAACTAACAGAGGTGCCACCCCTCCTAAATTGCCTGGTCAGTGCACCATGTAATTGAGGGCAGAAATGGACCAAGATCTGTCTGCTCATACATGTCAGCAAGGAATCATCTGTAATGAGTCTTTACCCATTTATCATGTGGTAGAAGATTTTGTATGACTTTCTTCGTCTCTCCTGTATGCCCACTCCAGAGTCATGTTTACATTGTGTTTCACTGGCATGTGTTGAAAACAGTCATTAGCAGGCACTGAAGACTATCAAACAGGATGCTTGCAGCTGTCATTTCTCAGGATTACCTTTTTCTGTTCCCTCCAGTTCTGGCTAATTATGTCGGTATTCACCAGGCAGTTGGAGGATTGTGTAACAGGGGCCAAATGCAAGACTCTCTTCATCAGACAGTACTTAGGGAGAGGAAACCCAAGGGAAATCAATGCAGAGCACATGAAAAAAGCAAATAAGCACAGAGAAGGAATAACAGAGTTTTGTTCATAGCTAAGTGACACTTGGTAACTTCAGCGTAATATGGCTTTTTGATGAAGCCAATGCTTCATTCAATGCAATTTCATGTTAAAATTATCTACAAATTCAAAATGGTCTTCTGACTACATCATCTAATCTGATTCAGACATGGCAAATACAGCTATAAGCAATTCCAAGTGGCTGTGGCACTGCAGCCTGCAGCTGAGGAAGCCTGAGGCATTTCCTCAAATTCCCGCCATAGAGGCCAGGAGGTTTTCCTGAAAGACGAATTGAAGATCAGACTATGTTCCTCGCAGCATGGGGATGTGCTGGGACAAATCCTCTGTATCTGAGGGCTTGTCAAAAATACAACCCACAGCACGTGCAGTATTTTCGAGCTGAGAGCCGGATGGATGCTGGATACCCTTCACCCAGTCCCCTTTCTCCGTGTTTGTTTAATCTCAGATGTTTAAGGTGGAGAGAAGGGACTAAGTAAGCATATGTAAGCTGAGAGAAGTGTAGGCTATCACACACAAGGAGTAAAAATGCTCACAGGCACTTGATGCCTTGCTGCACTGGGAACAACTCACAAGTTGCTGCTTCTACAGTCCAGCCATATGTGTTAGGAAAGGTAGTGTGAAGTTTTATTGTGCAGGGGGATAGTTAGACACATTAGTATTTCATGGAGAATTGTAAGATAAGCATGCAAGAGACTTCTATTCAGATCCAAATTTGCCTTTATTCAGGTATTGAATTCAATAGCTGAGGGGTTCAACATTTGATGCTTGAGTGTAGGTATCCATATGAATTGATGCTTTTCCGTTAGATAGTGTGTATTTCTTTAAAATAAGTCCTCAATCTAATACAGCTTAAATGAAGTCAGTGGCACACAGGATGTGCCGCAGGTAGAAGAGCGGTAAGACAAGTATGGCTCTGCATAACACATGTATTTTTTATATTCTACTCTTCAGATATTGTCTGTGAGAGGAGTTTAGTGCAGTCGGTCAGAACTCTTACAGGAAAACAAATGCACTGACACTAATAATCCTCTTGAAGACAGAGCGTTGTACCCCTTCTCCCTCGTGTCACCCTCGTCCCCTGCCAAAATCAGAGGGAGCATCGGTGTGGGTTCCTATGGGGAGCTGTTTTGGCTGAAGCCTGGCAGGCACAGATGGCTGACAAGCTGCAGCTCTCAGTCCTCCTTGGCTGAACAACCATGCTGGGTTATCCAACAAATCCTCAGCAGCGAGCAAGAACACTGGTTTGCTCTGAACCACGGCTCTTCTGGTTTCCTTGGGCTGACAACAGCATTGCGGATCCTTTCAGACATGCCCTCCTGCCCATTTCAAGCTTGTGGGAAGCCTCATGAATGCCTTTTCCTCTTCCTCCTCCGGCACATGGAGCCATGAAAAAGCCTCTCCCTCTTGCAGCTGTCACTTGGCTTCCAGGTGCTGATCCTCTATAAAAACCATGGGTTGTTAGGCTAATGTCCTGGGACTCTAGCTGATGACAGTGCCTGCTCCTAAGAGGCCTGTGGTCAAAACTGGCAGGGCAGGCCTGGCCCATGGCATGGTCAGTGTGGGTGCCCAGGCACTGCAGGTTCCACTGGCCCACCAGCATCACTCCCTTAACACACATAGTTAGGTGAAGGTGGCTGGAAAGGAAAAGCCATGGGAGAAGGGGCAGGAAAGGGAAAGGCAGGACTCCTGTAGAATTAAGGGAGATGAGGGGAATATAGGCACTGAAGAGAAGCTTGAATATGGACAGCTGGTGACTGAGAGGGGACTGGCTGGAGAGGAGGACAGCAAGAAGGAACAAGCAAGGAGGACAGTGAAGGAAGTCTGTTCAGAATGGGGGACATTTGAGCACAGGGAAGGCCTCTGCTGCAGTCTCTGCAGCTGCTCCTGCTGCACTCTGCTGCAGTCCTGACTGCCACATGAGCTCACTGGGGTCTCAGGTTCCCTGCTCATGTCCCAAAGCCGGACCCAGGGCCAGGCTTCAGCTGAGCAAATTTTCTGTCCTTCTTCCTGGTGCTATGCCCTGGTTTGGCCCTTCTTGCAGACAACCCTTGAACCCTGCTTGGCCAAGATATTTTCCTTTTAGCTCATTCCTGAAATCTCGCTTGTATGAACTGGGCCTGGTTTCCCTGCAAGTCCACATGAAACAAGCAATGCTGCATTCATCTCTTTCTTCCTTGCAATCTCTAGATTGAGAATTTGTCTTTTGCTTATCTGAGTCCCTTCTCTGTACTCTGACACTGGGCATTAGATGAGTTTCTAGGAAGACTAGCTTCCCACTCCTGATGCCCTGGAGAAAGCTGGTCTGAGGGAAGACCTTTCAGTATGCAGTGTGGCTCCTCTAAAATTCATGACAACCCTGTATACTCAAAGCAATCACATCTAGGCAGTGGTTAACACTGCAGTTTCTTGGGCTCTTTCATTGAATTTCTTTCTTTCTTTATAGTCTTTTTCCTCCCCTCCCTGTTTTTTACTTCTTTCCCATCATATCCAGCCCTGCAATCTCCTTGCCAATACTGGTAAAAGGGATCTGTGATAATAGTACAAGAGTGTCTTGTGACTATGACACAGTTGTGGATGGGTATGACAGCACTGTTATGTTGAAGACAACGGAATTGAGCCTTTTTTATCCCACAGCTGAGAATTTGACTCCTATTTTCAAAAGATTAGCTCTTTTCAGGTTTACAGAAGTCAGCCAGTGTCTACTTCTTGCTGTTGCTTTTTTTTTGGTGAAAGCACTTTACATTTCTGTGTTTACAAAAGTCTATTGGAAACAGTGAAAGAGTTTTATAAGAATAATGTGTGCGGTGTTCAATCAATCTAATTTTCAAGCATCTTCAAAGTTTGCCAAGCTCTATGGCTTAAAAATCCACCCTTTTAGCTTCTCACAGCAAGTGTGAGATGCTCCAACTGCCCAGAAATTTAGGCAGCATTTGCTGTCTTCAGGCAACATCAATTTGTCCATTACCACAATGAGCCCAAATTGCTCTCCATGATTTGATTCAGTTCCAGGAGCAAATTATAAGATTTAGGCATAACTGAGAAAATATAAGTGGGACTTTCAAAAGTTCCTCCAGCACATACAAACTCAGTTCCCCTTAAAACTCAGTAGCACTTATGCTCCAGGTCAGTCAGTAACAACATCTGCTCACATAACACTTTATTACACCTCAGCTAAGGTGCATTAGGGAGCCCAGAAGGCATACTTCTTATTTTGGAATTGACTACAAAGTATTAAATAGATATGATTCCCTCTACCCTCCTGAAAAGCCACGTGGGTGATTTCACCTGCAGACATGCAAATGAATATTTACTTGGTGCAGTCAAACTGCTTATATCTGCTACATTATTCTCTTGCTTGGAAGAAGATCTTGTTAGGAAGATCTTTACATTTCTTGGCCAAAGCACCTCAAACAATAATTCTGTGAATAAACAGAATATGGACAATGAACTCATCTGAGCGATTTGTGACCGTGCCCCTGGTGAGACTAATGAGAATGCACATTCCTGCCATGAGGCCATTGCTCATGCAGGTATCTGTTCTTCAGAGGTACTACAAAATGGTTTTGCATTGAAAAAAACCCCAGCATTTTGGCATAAAAGAAAAGAAGCAATTCCTTAAGTTTTATGCAATGAAAAAAAAAAAATACTAAGCCAGAAAGAAGAGTATGTATTAAAAAAAGACAAAAAATGGGTTGCTACTATAGAGCAGAGGGCTGGAGTATTGAATTTCAACCTAATAAATTCTAGAATAGAGACTTCTTTGTATTTCTGTGATATCAGAAATAATCATACTGGGCAATATATTTTAGAGCTTCTATTCTCTTTGTCTTGTGACACTGCAGCTTAGAAAACTGAGATCAGGTCTTAATTCCCTTTTACTTTGTTTACTTTTAACATTTTTGCATGTATTAACATTACACTTCTGTTCGTTTTCTGTCGATGTTACTTCTAGGCTTTGATGTTTCAATACAGTAATAGTTCCATGTTCAGTTAGAAACTATTGTCAGGACATACTTATTTGTGTTTAAACACATTTCAGAGGGTAGAATTAAAAAAGAAAGCCCTTAAAGCATGCTGTTGACCTCTGATTATGTGAAACATCTACCTCAGCTCTATGCTATATTTATCCCTTTAACACTGCTTTTACAAGAAGAGGAAATAATACCATTCAAATACATCAAAGAATAGGGAAACAGCTGATATATTCTCTTATTGTTCAAAATATGTCTCAAGCATAAAACAAAAGGTGAAAAGAGAATTAATATCTTGAAAAGAACAGAAACATAGGATTTTTTTATTTTGAATGGTTCCATGTGTTGAGTTGCAGTGGGAGTGCCAGATACTTTGCACTTAAAAGAATCAGATCAGACCAGTTTAACCTAAATACTTAGAAGTGGGTTTGGTATTTAGACACCTTTGAAAGCCCAGCAGTAAAGTTCAGCCAATGCCTCAGAAGGTGCAGTGGGGGAGCAGCACTAATTAAGGCCTTAGTGTCCAGTGCTTAACTTTCCTTTGTTCTTGTGCCTATCTTTGCCTTGGGGCTGAGATTTGTGTGCAGAATTCTTCTATGCTACTTCTTCAAGTAAAGGGCCTAGCCTTGGGTTCACAGGGAAGTTTGCTTGTGGCAGTCTTGACAGACTAGTGCTATGGCACTAGGACATGGCCCAACTGCCTTGCACAGGTTGTTAGAACGTGTGTGACCAAGATACTGAGCTTTAGAAAATAACCACTGAATGTGCAAAGTAGCTCATTCCATACATTTTGTGTAAGCAGTGATGTGCATGTGCTCACTGCGGTAAGGGATCTTCATGCCCTATTACCAAACCCAGCAGGAATTTACGGACCAAATGCTTTGCCTTGAAAAGGCTAAGCAGATGAATGGTCTCTCAGGCTACCTTTACACTTTTTATCAGCTTGGAGTTGAGCCCACCCTTTCCCCACAGCCCATTTGCCTTCGTCATTTCTGCATGTTTGTTGTTCATTGCAGTATGTTTGCAAGCAGGTAAACCTGTGCAGATGTGTAGAAGCTGGCCAGTGAGCAAGTCCCAGCCCTAAGTCACCTAGAAAAATCTGCCCTGTTTGTGAGGGGTTGAATGTGTAAGGGCTCCTGCTTAGGCACTCAGGACTGAGCTCCAGTTAAGGTATCTGTGAGCACCCCTGGTGTGAAAAGCTGGGCAGTCTGGTACTCTGGTCCTGTTCACAATGCTACCTGCAGCAAGAGTAAGTGCTGACTTCTGGCAAAGATGCCAAAAAGTACTGCCACACAATGTCTTGGTTGTATCAGAGCATTTGAAGTGGTCTGGATGTTCCCTAGGTCCTTTGAAGTGGGGGAAAGCAATCTATTTTTAATTACTTATGTGTGTGTGTACACATAGCACTAGGCTCCTCTGAGCAGACTGTACACTGATATGCATATGTTGCTGCTGATGTAGTTTGCAAAGCCATATTAAATGAAAGCACTATGAGTTTGGCAATTGTAAATACTGCGTGGGATAGTGTGTCCCTGACTTTCAAAGACATCTTTTGCAATTGTGATGGGCCTCTTCTCCCCATACTGGGTTTTGCCAAGTTGAGAATAGCTGTGTTGTCTAGTGCAGTACTACTAGGAACCTGACATACAGGAATGGATTGTAGTCTGAACCTTATTCAGAAAAATTGCTCTAAGCTGACCTCTTGGTTGGGCACCTCTGTGCAACAGGGTACATGCTTGTATGGAAAGAGCCATCTGTGTACTGAGAGGCCAAAGTAGACAGGATACTTGTCATGTCAGAGGCCATGCTGGACATCCAGGGCATGATACATGCTGGCTGAGTGTCTTCAAACCTCCTTGCATGCAGAGACAAGAGGAATGGGAGGTGGGAGTCAGCCTGGCAAAGTACCCCGCATGCACCAGCTGCCAGGGTCTGTGGCTACAATGGGCTTGGGCCCTGTGGTCCTGTGAACCTGAGTCTGATGACTTTTGTAGCTAGGAAATATGTAACCTGTGGTGTTTCTGGGCAGAGCTATTTGCAGATTAACCTTAGTAATTTGAGATTCTACTAAGACAGTAACTTTAAGGCTAATTTAGCAAATTTAAGCAGTGAAGATCTTTCAGGTGACACTTGCATAATGATTCCACTTTAAAAATAAAGTGTGGATTAGAAAGAGCATATTAGTTCAAACATTCTGCAGATATTTAGGACTCGACATCATAATTGTCTTGAATTAATGAGGGTTGTCTGTAATACTCTGGCAAACCTTTCCTTCCCTGTTCCTTGTTTCTCAGCTGTACTGTACCTTGTCATGTTTTTAGTCTATGCAAAGAGGCTAATCAAAAGGCAGATAAAATAGACTGAAAGATCTCTGCTGATTTCAGAGGTCTCTGGAGCACACTGTAATACTATTAATCTCTTAGAATAGGGACCCAATTTTGAAGACATTTATACTGATGGAATAACTGCTTGCTCCATGAAGTTATTCTGCATTTCCATCATTTAAACTCTTCCCCTTTCATTCACCTGTTCATCACCAGGCAACACGACTGTGCTTTATAAATAAGAGTGAGTAACAGGCAGTGATTGTATCCCCATACCCTCTTAGAAGGACTTTATTTTCTATTTAGTTCTAAGCAGTTATGGATGGGTAGGAGACTTATGCTTCAGATTTACCTTTTGTTTGTGCCACTCATATTTTTCATCTATATAAAATCATTATCCCTCTCCAGTCCTTTTCAATCCTCTCCTGCCCCTTGCTGCTTCTCAGCATTTTAGTCAATAGGAGCTTCATCAGTGAAAGCGCATTAGGAATTAGCCCAAGAGCACATTAGTTATGAGAAAGGAAATAATAGGCAACTAAAGGAAGATAAAAGCAAAGGAAGGATCCATGTATACACTGAACAAAACAAGAACAACAGACAACTACAGGAGTGTGGAAGGATGATCTGTTAAACTTTCATTCAACCCAGTGGAAAGAGAGTGGGGCCAAGACATCGTGTGCCTGCAATTAGCTTAGAGTGCTATGTATTGGGACAATGATTTCCAGTCTGCTGTTTCCCGTTTTGTTTACTTTTGAATTCAAATTGTGTACTAAAAATAGGGAGCATTTTGGAGCTGAGAAGATGTGAATTTCATAGGGATAAAAACCAGAAACTGCAAGAGGAATGCTGCTGTAGCTGAAACAGCCCTGCTGGGATTTCTAGCTTTGCATCTCAGTCAGTTATGGTTACAAAATGTAGGCATGCCTTATGTGGGCTCTTTTGGCTGAGAGAGCACAAGGTAGTCCCTTTGTGAAGGAAACAATAAGCCAGGGTGAGTGGCCATTTGTCTAACTCATTTTCTGCAGCTACTTCTATTCCCCTTTTCTATGAAGATGTTTGTATAGGTCATTATTGGTTTTTATTATTTTATTGGTTTTTTGGAAGTTTCATAAAAAATGCTGGAGCTTCCAGTTTTGAATTAGCATGGTTTCTTTGTCCAGAACTAGAAGGTCAAGAGACTTTTATCTGGATAAAATTATGAAACTTTAAGCTTAGGCATTAGCCTCCTCTCCAGAGAAGACTGGAATTTTTTTTTGCCTGAAGTCCCAATCCAGCAACTGCTCTGAAGAGATTCCTCCAAAAGCAGAGCTATCTCTTCCCTAGGCTAAGCAAGAAAATCAGTTGAAAAATCAGAAAGCAGCCTTATCTAATTCTTAAACAAGTTGTGCTTCACAAGCCTTAGAAGTCCTCCAGTAGGAGTATATGCATGTGGTATAGGAAATACTCTTTCCAGTAGCCATTTGAGGTGATGCTGTCAACTTTGGCTTTGCACATGCAATATGTTGAGGCTTGCATCTTTGACTTTCCATGAAACAGCAGATTTGTGGTAGTAAAGACACAAACCAGGAAACTTTCAGAACTTCAGGCTTTGTTTTAGGTCCAAGTTATGCAACAGTTTGTGAATTATAATATTCGTAACATCATCTTGTATCTTTGCCTAAATTTCTCTTCTCTTTGAATGATGAAATGCATTTGCCTATGTCACATATTTAAATTTACACCCAGGGAGGTTAAGAAAGAATTGATTATCATGAATTTTGCAAAGCCCCATCCTTTCCCAAGGATAGCATCTATAGAGCTTTTCTAAGGTTCTCCAACCATGTCCAACTTGAAGGATTGTAATACCCTAACAAACCAGATTCTCCTTTAGAAAATACTGCTCATCCAACTAGAGCAAAGGGTGTTATAGAAAAGATGTTCCATATGTTTCATTTTCTGCCATTTTTAAATCTAATAATCAATTTTCTTTAGAGTAACCAAGGAAATCTAAAGGGATTTAGGTGTTAAATCAGGGTTGGACTGTAGTTTTCTGGCATTGGTAGAAATTGGGTATCGAGATACCACCAAACAGACTACCTGATGCCCAGTGTTCCCCAGGGCTCACTACTGGGGACAGTTCTGTTTAGTGTCTTTATCAATTATCTGGACAAGGGGGTCAAGTGCATCCACAGTAAGTTTGCAGATGACACCAAATCGGGCAGGAATGTTGTTTTGCTTGAGGGTTGGGAGGCTCTACAGAAGGATGTAGACAGGCCCATGGGCCAAGGCCAGTGGGATAAGGTTCAACAAGGCTGAGTCCTGCACTTGGATCACAACAACCCCATGCAAAGCTAAAGGCTTGGAAGCTGCTTGGCCAAAAAGGACCTGTGATTGTTGGTTGATAGCTGACAGAACACGGGCCAGCAGTGTGCCCAGGTCACCAAGGAGGCCAACAGAGAAACAGTGTAACCAGCAGGATTAGGGAAGTGATCGTCCCCTTGTACTCAGCACTGATGAGGCTGCATCTCTCAAGTACTGAGTTCAGTTTTGAGCCCCTCACTACAAGAAGAACATCAAGTTGCTGGTGAGTGTCCAAAGAAGGGCAACAAAGCTGTTGAAGTGTCTAGAGCACAAGTCTTATGAGGAGCAGCTGAGAGAACCAGAGTTGCTCAGTGTGGAGAAGAGGCTGAGGGGAGACCTTATCTCTCTCTCTCTAGCTACCTGAAAGGAGGTCATAGTGTGGTGAGGCTTGATCTCTTCTCCCAGGTAATAAGCAACTGAATGAGAGGACATGGCCTCAAGTTGTGCCAGGGGAGGTTTAGATTCAATATTAGGAAAAATTTCTTCACTGAAAGAGTGGTTAAGCATTGGAACAGGATGCCCAGGGAAGTGGTGGCAGAACCATCCCTGGAAGTGTTAAAAAAATATGTAGATATTGCATTTAGGGACATGGTTTAGTGGTGGACTTGTCAGGGTTAGGTTAATGGTTGGACTCAATGATCTTGGAGGTCTTTTCCAATGTTAATCATTCTATGATTTTGTGCCTGCTTCCAGATCCTACTTAGCTTTGTAAAACATGCCTCCCTGAATGTTAAGACTGAGTGGACTACTTGAAAGCCCCCCATTGTACTGCCAGTCCAGGGATTGATTTTCTTCTCCCAGAAAGCTTAGAAAAGTTTTCTTTTCTTTCTTTTTCTTTCATCAAGTGTTGTTTCTAATATGCTTAGGAACTAACAGTTGGTTTAGAATTACAACCAACTGTAAGCATCCAGGGTTGAATGACTATTAATTGACTTTTCAAGAGAAGGATTTCAGCTCAGAGGTGAACCAGCTGATATTCCAGAAGCAGTGAATTGTGTCCAGCCCCAGTGGATTGGCCATTGGCATCTAAGCTGCAGCTTATATGTTGTAAAAATGTTGTGATTATATATGTCTAGGAAGGGGTACTACAGATAGGTACCATTATTTCTCTCTGAAATTTTTCTATGTCTGTATAGGTGAATTGGTTTCCAAACCTGACAGTCTCTCTTGTTTTCTGTCATTGTCAAAGATGACACACTACGAAAATCTGCAGGCAAATTACAGGTGTGTTGTGTATGGCTGGAACCAAGTATTCAGCCACAAACCAAGCTTCAAAGCTGTTCCAATTGCATCCTGATTCCCCAGGAGCCACTCCATGGAGATGTGTGTTTGGACCAATACACATCTTGTTGCTGCAGAAGAGGAAGGCAGGGCTATGTGCGCTGCATTTGCTCTTCTTGGCATCCCAGGAGCGTGATTTCTCCTGAAACAAGCTGTATTGGAAAGCTTAACAAAACTTTTCAGGAGCAGGGCTCATGACACAGTCTTGGGACAGTGGGCACATGGCCCATGTAGGTGAGAGGGGTCTGGGATGAAAAGACTCTGGCATCTTTCTGAAATAATTCCCAAATCCAGTTTTAAGTTTAGCACAAGTGGGAAAAAACCAAATTGCTGTGTAGGATCACCTGAAGTAACTGTGCCTGGCAGAGCAAGAAGTAACTCCTTGGTATCCTGATGACATATCGGGACAGCAACCCTTTAACACATACAAAGTGGGTTTTTATCTTCAAAGCTTCATAAATGTTAATTAATCCTCACAAAGCCTAAACGAGTTACATACGTATTATTACAAGCCACAGGCCAACAAAGGACTTCACAGTTGTCACCATACCTCGTGCTGTGGCTATTGCTGGCATCAGCCAGGACAGAAATTAAGATCTTCTTACTAAAAAGCACTCTCCTTTCCCCCTCTCCCAAGTGGCAGTTCAATGAAACTCTCCACAGTGATGTAGAAACTGAGATTCAAAATGAAGCTGAGCTACTTCTCTCCACCTCAGTGTAATACAGCCAGTGACAGCTAATACCTTTTACACAGCAAGCTGCAGGCTACAGCCCAGGAAACTGTGGTGTACAGCCTCTAGGGGTCTTGCACAGTCAAAATCACAGTAAACCAGTGCCAGCTCTTACACAGCTGGAGGCAAGCTACAGCCCTGAATTTTCATCTTCACACCTCAGGGAAATGTAGAAGTAGATCCATAGCAGAGGCACACAGAGAAACTGAGCAGCACTATGGTGGCTCTAGAGAAACTGCAGCTCTGTCCTGCCTGTCTTGCTGCTGCTTCTAGAGCTATGATACCAAGGGTGAAGCAACTGCCTTGGAACATCTTGCTTCTTCAATAGAAGATGTGCTCCTCCTTAGCACAGATAAAGGCCATCTGTGCATGGCTGAAGTGAGATAACTCCCCTCACAGGATACTAAATACTTAACTTTCTTTGACTTCTTGTGCTGATCAAGCGTATGACAGGGCCCCCTTTGAACTTGCTAGTTCTCCCCACTTGTGTAAGTGGGGTTCATATAAATAATATGGCTCAGGGAGGGCACGTGGAACAATGCTGAGTACATGCTGATATGAGCCAGCTGATGCTTGGACATCACAGGTCTCTGCACAGAGTACCAGGAGGTTTGTCATCTACATTGCTACATCTGTCAGCATATAATAAATATATTATTTATATAATATATCATAATAAATAATATTTAATAATAAATTGAATGATTTTAAATTTATTTAAATTAAGTAATTTAATTAATTTATTTATATTTTAATTTATATTAATTTATTAATTAATAAACCCCATGCTGCCCACATTTAGAGGGTGAGTTACATGTGGAGAATTGTTTTCTTTTTAGTTACCAGGACTGAGATAGAGCACTGGGATTGTGGGGACCTGTGTGGAAATAGCTGTGGTAGACTTGGCTTATGGAACAGAGCTAGATGTGGCTGCAAGGCATCAGTTTTCTGCTTGACTGAAAATCAGACTGTGCACCCTGAAGGATGTTTGGTTTAGCCTTTTCTTAAAGACCTTCTTTAATGGTGATTCCACTGCCGCCTCAATGAATCTCTTCTAGTACATCTCTATCCTGTTTGTGGTTTTCCTAATAACTAACTTAAATCTCTCAAATTGTCACTGTTGCAATTACATTCTTGTCCATTACTTCTCTGCAATTCCTTCCTGTCCAATCTATCATGGGCATGGAAATTACTCCTTTGTCTTTGCAACAGCCTGGTTGTACTAAAAGGATGCTGCTGTGTCCCAGCTCGGACTTCTCTTTAGTTCATTCAGACTGGACTTGCAGATAGTGTTTTCTAGACAGCTGATCTCTTTTGATCCTCCCATTTGGTATGTTCCTGTTTGTTATGGTTTGGGTAAAAATATTCTGATTTGGGTTAGAACAGAATTAATTCTGTTCAGTGACTGTATTTTCTAAAAGATATTCCATACCATGTACATGGTTATTCAGATACCTGCGAAGCTGGACTGTCCCTTTAAGAAACCTGAGACTTCTGAATCCCAAGGTCCCCCCCGACAAGGGGGAAGCCACGGGAATTCTGGGAGTGTGCTGGAACCATGAGGAGGGTGTGCTGAGGGTCTCTCTCTCTTTGCTGGGACCTGGGTGCTGCTGGACGCTGTCTGTGCTAGCTGAGACACATGTGAAGCTGCTTGGACTGGGAGCTGCTACCAGGGACTGAGAGAAGCTGGGAGCTGGCATTGGGACGGGTCCTGTATGTGTTTATATTTGTTTCATTTACATTTGTTGTTATTATTAAAGCAGTTTTAATTTTTATCTTCCAATCCGGCCTCTCCTTTAACTGCTGTGAGTTAAGAGGTCAGGAAAAAGAGCCTCTAAAACCATGACACTGTTCCAGGTCCTCCTTGGGACATAGTGGAGATGTGGCCTCACCAGTGCTGAACTGAGAAGCCAGAATTACCTCATTTGTTTTAAGATGAATCAGTGAGAGATCTCTGCCTATTCGGCGCGTCAGTGTTTACTGGGGGCCTGGGAGGGGTATGGACCCACATGTCAAGGAAAGATAGCATTTCACAGTGGACCAGAAAATATTTCAGTGATATATTTACCATCCTATTTTCATTCCTTCCCATTTTCATTATGTGTAGTAATAAAAGGAGACAGACCTCTGTTAAGAAATCTCTTCTTTTGTATTTTCCTTTAGGAATCCTGCAGGATTCCTAAAACACAGCAGCACTAGTGATATCACAGCTGTACTAGAAAATTCATTCCAAAACTATCATACCCGAGACTCCACGAAGCAAAGTAAATTTATTGTAGTGGTTGAATCATGAAAAACTGTAGAAGAAAAGGAGTTTAGGATATTTAGCAGAGATACCAAGGTCACAGGAGAGAGACACAAAGGTCAGCATGAGAATAACTGTTATAACATCTTCACTTTTGCTCCTTCGGAAAGTAAATAGTGTAATTCTAACGGAAAGTATTCTTTTGGAGAAGGACAAAACAAAGCAAATAGCTACACACAAGTATGCAGTACATAATTTGTTACCATTATCCTGAACCTAGCCAAGTGATGTTACAGTGGTGAATGGCTGCAACTTGACCAATATTGTTTTACAAGTGAAATCAAAGTCATATTTTGACCACGAAATGTAAAAAAGTGAAAATAAACACCACTACAAGAGATAAGGGATGGTGTTTCATGAAAAGCAAAGTGGCATGGTGTTTGCTGACCAGACATCTTGTACTTTATTTATTGCCTAAGATTAAGTATTTGCCTACTTATATTGCATATCACTGAGTGGGTTTTGTGTATTTAATATCATGCCAAGTATTGTGGGTATATATGGGAAAATAAACTGTTAACAATCCACAGACCTCAGGTGTTTACTCACCTCAGTTTCAACAAAGGGAACCTGTGAACCTGAGTCACCACTCCCCTCCTTGAGCAGGACATGACAGGCCCCATGAATTTTCTGCCTACAGTGGCAAACAGCATCTCTGTAGTCTTCCCACATCTCCTAACCTTGCTTCCACTGGCATACACTTTCTTATTTTGACTTAGCTCCAGAAGAAGGTCCCTGCTCAGCCAAGCTGGCCTTCTGCCTTGCCTGCTTGGCTTCCAACATTTTGAAATTGCCTGCTTCTGTGTTCTTAGGAGGTAGTAAGTATTTAAAAAATGACCAGCACTGATGGACCCCAGCACCTTCAAAAGCTTATTCCCAGGGGACCTTACTCAATAATTCCCTGAGCAGCCTGAAGTCTTCTCTCCTCATATCCAGAGTTGAAGTTTTGCTGTCAGTTTTTCTCCTGTGTCCAGATATTTTAAACTTGACTGCTTCATGGTTGTTGTGGGCAAGTCAACCTCTAATCGCCACTTCACCCACGAGACCATCTGTTAACAAGCAAAAAGTCAAGGAGGGCACCTTTCCTGATCAGCTCCCCTTACTACCTGTACCAAGAAGTTACCATCCATGTGTTTTAGGAATATTCTGAACCTGTTTGTACTAGCTGTGTGGTATTCACAGATAACATCTGGCAAGCTGAAGTCCCCCATTAGGACAAGGGCAGATCTTAGAGGTATACCTTAATTCCTTAAAGAATAGTTCATTAGTGACTTCACGCCGGCTGGCCTGTAGTAGGCTTCCACAGCAACATCCTCTGTATTTGTTTGTCTCTTAATCCTTACCCAGAGGCTGTCAACTGTGTCATAGTTAACTGCTATCTGCATGCCTTCCAGATGCTCCATTACACACAATGCTGCACACACAGCACCCCACACCACCCCACCCCCCCCGGAACTTGTCTGCTCTCCCTATCCCTCCTGAAGAGCCTTTATGCCTCTATCATGGCACACCAGTTACAGGATTCATCCCATCAGGTTTCACTTATGCCAATGATGTTGTATCTCTGGGACTAAGCCAAAGCTTTTAGCTCCTCTTGCTTGTCCTCATGCTCATTCTCTCAGATTGCTCATGTATCCACATATGTGCATTTCTCATGTGTTCACACCTACTCAAGAGATTTCTTCTGTCTGTGTCCAGGGATGCAGGGACAGGGGACGCTGAGCTTTGAACCCGTACCACATCTCTTGGCTTCCTCTTTTCTGGCAATGACAAGATCCATTTTGGACAGTCCTTTTATACTCTTCAGGAGTTGGGAAATTACTGTTGTGTTACATATTGACCTCAAATCTTTCTCAGTCCTTACTCCAAGGATGTAAAGCAAGGTTGCTCCCCTTTATCTTTACTTCCCAAATTTAAGTTTATAATCCTCTTTCCTGTTGAGAGAAAAGGGGAACAATGGCAAAAGAGTTGTGGTATATCCTTGCCCCCATCTTGCTGTTACCAAAGTACAAGACTTCTGCTGGTGAACCATCTCTGATGGGGCCTTATTGCAGTGAAGCCAACTGGTCTTAATGGGAACACACTCCTCAGTGTTTATAGCTCAATTTCTGCTGGTTGCATCCTTTGTAATCTATGTGGGATATTCTTTTAAAACTTGCTCTTGTTTCTGGTGCTTTGACACACAGGCATTTCTATTCACATGTCAGCTAGATTCATCTTAATATATATGTCACAAGTGTCCACATAGTTGATAGCCTACAGCCAGGGCCTTGCAACTTGAGAAATATTTCTCTAGGCTCCCAGAAGCTCCTATGCAGCATCGGCTACCAGATGGAGACAGCAGTCTGATACAGCCAAATACACTTCTCATCCCTGTCAGGAGCAGGATCATTGCTGCCACAGCACGCTGTTGGTGTCATAGCTGGCTCAGATTGGATAAGAAAGGCATATGTTTATTTAGGTAAAGTAAGTGACAAAATTGTAGCATGACAACAGTGAAAGCTATAAGAGCAAAAAAATGCAATTTTGTGTTATCAGCTGTTCCTAAGTTGTTTCATCATTTCCCAGTGCAAGAGATTTGCTTCCTCAGTGTCCCACCCAGCCCAGGATGGGTATCTGGAGCTTTCTTAGGGCCACAGTTTTCCCCTCCCCACTGCTGAGAACACTTTATTCCATATGGGCAAGTGAAGAGCCATCCTTCTTTTCCTGTGAGCCAGGCTGTTTTGTGTGTTTCCTCCTGACTGCCAGGCTTCTCCTGTTAATGATACAGAGGTAAAACTTCATAAATTGCAGCCCTTGAAAAAAAGGATATTTTACTATCACTTTATTAAAGTTGCACTATACATCCTACACTGAGTTTTTCTTAAAGATCAGAAATGATGTGGCTGTTAGATTAAGCTTCCATCTCTGTATACCCATACAATTAATTTTAGGGTGACACTTTTAGCCAGGTCCATCAGGAGGAAAAGGATAATGCACTATTAAAGTTGCATTTACTATATTAGGTCCAAAACATAAATCCGTATACCAGTTGTTATAACCAAGCTAAAGAGGGCATAGGAATCTGGTAAATTATTTTCGTGGAGTTTTATATAGCTTCTCATAACAGTGAAATTAAATGAATGCATGTGTATGTGTGTACAGATAGATTTAAAAGCTCTCCTTAAAATGTAAGTATTCCAAGTCCTGGTGAAGTAGTGCAGAAAACAAAAGCCAAGATTGTTTCACCTGCATAGCTGGCTTCAGCTCTCATGTATTCAAATACTCTTGACAACACTAGAGGGATTCACCTATGCTTCTTGCAGCCATTTCTTGGGGCAGCTCTGAAAATTTGGGGATTTGAGCCTTGGAGCACCATGAAGCAGGAAGGAAGCCAAACTGCAAAAAGCATTTCTTCTGGCAAGTGCTACCCCTCTTCCCTGTGCCAGGACCCCTCAGTGAAATAGAGCATTCAGGACACTAGTGCTAGCTACAACACAATGTCCTGCCTAATATTTATGGGGTTTTTATCATATATTTTCTCTCCACCATTAGATATTTTTTACTAGATTTTGGCTGCATTAGCTACCCAGGGCAAGCTAATGTAGCTTTGCTGGGTAGTAATACCTGAGGATGTAACCTTCAATCAACAGAAATGAGGTGCCTTGTTCATCTGCCAGTATGATACTCAAGCTGCAGGACAGTTTATACCTTGAAGTATGCACAGTAAGCAAAATAAATTATAAATATGACAAACTTTGTGATCTGAGGTGGTGGAGAGAGAAAGGAGAGATTTCAGCCAGTGTCCAGTGTCCATTTCTGGCCAGGGTCCCCAGCAGATCAGGTGCTGCAGAGGCATTTCTGTCTCTTTGCAGGAATCCAGCGTGGGCTCTGTGGGGCTTGCAAGCTCCGGCTCAGGCACCGCTGCCTCTGTGCCATGTGCCACTTCACAGTGTCATTGTGTCTGCACCGACACCTCTCAGAGGTGGCTGCTACCCTTTGATGGCCCTGTGCACTCACCCTGTGGAACATGAGATCTGCTTTGGCTTGGTGAAACCAGCAGCAGCAAGCCCCATTCTGAAGGACTTTTCCTTGCTCCTAGTCATATGGCCCTGCTGAGGCTGGATGGCCTCACCTTCAGCATTGCACTGTGCATGACTGATTTAATTTTGGTATAATGAGATCTCACTCCTTCATAGTGCCCTTCCTTACTGTGTTCACTCCTCCCAGTCTTGCCTTTCTCTGAGCAGAGCAGCCCCCGCTCCTCCGGACTCCCTGGGCAGGACGGGCAGACCTTTGGGCCTGGCAGAAGTCCTTTCCCATCTGTTCAGGTCTGAATTCCTCTTTGTGTGTCACCCATCACCTGAACAGTATGGACATCCACAGGGGACCCTCCTCAGTGGTTGCAATGGCACAAACCCTTCTCCAAGGATGAGAAATAACATTTCTGAGTTCATTTACCATAGTCTAGGAGTGCATACGATCCTCTTTTAGAAGTACTTACCCTGCAGCTGAGTACCCTGTGATTTTATCTTCTGTAATAAATTTTCAGCTTTCCATCTTACCACAACAGTTTTGTTACCAGTCTTTGCTTCTTCAGATAAATTCAGCCTATTTCTTTTTTTTTCAAAGTCATCTAGGTCTTTCTGCATGATATTCCAACCCTTTGCTGCACTGCTGATACTTCCTAAATTTGTGACAGTGGAACATTTTATTAATAGAAACATATATTTACACATTAATATTTAATATAACTTCCCTTTTTGGAAATGCCTCTGACAGTTACTGCACAAGAGCAGTCCATGAGCATTACTTGCAGCACTTCCCTGTGCAGAAAACTCTCAGCACAGTCTTTTCTTCAGTAAAGCCTGTGGTCCTGTTGCACTGGTCAGATCATTACCTGCTGCATGGTTGTGCTGTGCATTGCACGTGCTGATTTAAATGATTATTTCCCACATAACACTATTGCAAATGCTTTGCCAAAGTCAAGATGGTTACAATTTTTTTTCATTTCTCTCTCCATCCAGAAGAATATGTTATCTGGTAAGCTCAGGTTACATTTTGGGATTGTTTACTTTCATGTCCTCAATTTTTATTTTATTCAGAGATTGTCCTAACAAATTGCAAACAATTGATATCAGGTAAAAGGACATGTAATTGTCCACATTACTCTTCATATTCTTTCTGTAGGTGCTACCAGTGGTGTTATCCAGGGAGGCAGTGCCCCTTGACATTGTCATTTGGTGTCCTGCTTACTGTGCTGCATCATTCAGAACTGGAGAAGGACATCACCTCCTCTCCCTGTCTCTCTTTCCCTGTCTGAAACCACTACCTTACACTTCAAGGCAAGGACCTTCTTTCCTGCTGTCCATCCAGCTTTCTGCCATTAAATTCAGAATTGCTGTCATTATAGAAAACCAAAGTAAAGTACTCATTTAGATTTGGAACCATACTTGAATTACCTATAATTTTCACATTGTTTCCATGTGTCCCGCTCCAGTTAGTGGACACGGGGTAAATTCAAGGTTTATTTCCCAGAGTGAAATTAAGACACAAACAAGGTCAAATGCCGCAAATCAGTTAGGGTTTATTGAAACAAAAGAGTTAGAGTGATAGGAGAGTAGGACGGAGGAAAGAGAGGAAAATTAAGCAGAGACAGAACAGAGAGCAAGATCGGGTCCAGCGACGTGTTGAAGGTCCTGAGTCCCCCTGCTTCTTCCATGACGGTGGGTGATCACACTCACATTCTCACTCATACACACACCACTCACGGCTCCACTCACAACTCACAACCCACGAGGCTTTTCCCTCAGGTTTTTATAGGAAAAACTTCAGGCACCCTTAAGATAAAGGGAATCTCCCACAGGTTTCTCCAGACTTTTCTCATGAATAAATTCCTCAGGAGACGTCCACACACCTGGGCCTTATTCCAAGGTTTTAACTAGGCCTCATTGTCCTGCACTACAATTTCCTAGTCTCTGGCTCAGGGAAGGTCTGGCATTGTCTTCTCCAATGATGATAATCAATGATCAGTCAAGCTTCGAGACATTAGCATGCAGCCTCAGCTCAGCTAGGAAACCAGTTTGCTTTAGATGATCAAACAGTCTCTTACACCATTTCAGAAAAGTTCCATTTTTTCCTTGTTCTCCTTTTATTTATATAGCTGAGAAGCCATTTGTTATTTTAATTTCCTTTGCAATGCTTCACTTTCAACAGTTTCCACTGTATTTTTATGCTCTTTGACCTTTAAGTCAGTTTTCATAGCTAATCTCTCTCTTTTCCATTTCTCGTAAGTGCTTTGATTACTTAGACTTCGAGTGATTAACTTTGCTTTGTTATAAAAGGGACATGGGATCTTATGGCAAGAGGCATGTCCCTTATGTGTTGGGGTGTGTGACCTGATGAGGGGCTGAAGTTATCCCCATCTTTCTGTCCCAGTGGCACTGGGAACAGGGTCATTCCTAATGGAGAGGGGACAGAGAAAATCCAGAGCTCCACAGTCTCAGAGATTTTTGTTAGGATATAGATAGGACAATCTTTCTGCTTCAGGATGGCTCTGGCAATCTGGGATGTCTGATCTCTCTATGAGTAACAGCCATTGTGGAGTAATTATTCACCCTCTTAGATCTGTAGCATTTCACCAAAAGTTGTTAGTTTTTTTTTCCCAACTTACTTTAAGGTTTCTTTGATCTAAATGTCAAGCCTTTCCTAAATTGAAGCCCTTGAGTTATTTGGTCACTTATTTTCACTGGTTGTTTCTGGTAGGTAGTTCAATAAACAGTAACAGGTCTATTTTTGTTTATTCTTTGATTTCATTTTAATTGAACCAGCCCATGCAAAATTCTTGTCTATGATTAGCTCTAGCACGATGCATTCCGTGCTTAACAAACCCGATTCTAACTGCTACTCTGCATATTGATTCTGTGACACTTTGATGAAGAAATCTGTGTGTCCTGATCCACCAGTATTTACGCTGTAATACTGCTGTCAGTGTTTGTTCTGCAGTTGAGGTGCAGGACATGATATTTCTTTGCGAGCATTACAGAGAACTGTAATCTTTTCTGGTGCTGTTCCTGGGGGCCATTAGAAATGCAGTAGAACCATTCCTGGAGGCCATTAGAGATGCAGTAGAGCCAATCTTTACTGTCCTTCCTCAGACTTATTTTAGCCTGAACAAAATGCCTCCCATCCATGCTGCCTTTCCTCTTTACAAACTACTACATCACGGCATTACAGCATTAATCTGCCATGATAATTGCTATTTCCATCTTTCCTGAATGGCATGTACCTTCCAAGGATTTGTGAAACACAAGCAAATTTAGGATAGTATTTTCCTTAGGCCTTTCAAGTCCTTTAATCTGCACTGTTAAAGACTAAGTAGCCCTTTCTCTTAACTTCATCTTCTGCCTTAAGCCAACAGAGAACAGAGGCACGTAAAGTAAAGTCTTCCCTTGGAAACCTGTTTGCCTTGTATGAGGAACAGGTATTTCTGGGTCTTAACTGGGAATATCTGAGCTGTACAACTACTATGCTAATATTCACTGCCCCTCTGCAGGAAAGAAGCACTCTTAGCACATTTAACACATCATCCCTGCCTGAGGCATACCAGACACATCAGCCTCCTTGGTTTTTCTTCATCCTTTATTGTGTACTCCAGTATCCATCTATTATGAGTCACTCATAAGCCTAACCTAATAATGAAAAATATCTGAAGAACTAATTTGCAGTTCATAAAATGAAGTAGACTGAATAATGAAGGCACTGATGCCACTAACTTGTTTTGATTTGTATGTGTTTAGACACATTTTGAAGTCAACAGGGAAGTATACAACTTGCTGAGCTCAAATGTTTCCTGGTTATTGTCTTCCCTTTTCTAATAATCAAATTCATTTGCAAGTAACCACAACCAAGCAACTCAATAACAAAAGATTTATACCATGTTGGCAGTTGAAATGGTCATTTGATCTCCTGTGGGTGTCTGTTGCCAGGTAGATCCTCAATAGTGTTTCTCATCTTCAGATCCACCTATTTATGCAATCTTTATGATTTACCATGTCACAGAGAAGAATCCATTACAGTTCCTGCGAGTAAGCTAGATACTACATTAGATAACCAAGTTTCCTAGGGCTATTAACATATATATTCCAGAAAAATTGTTTTCCTTATGCTATGAAGTCAAGGTAAACCTGCTAAAACAATAACACTATATATCAATATCCTAAATTTCCTACTAAGTTCCTTTTGCCTGCAACTCCTCCAGCTGGAGGGGGGAGACCGTGTCAAACAGCTCAAGGAAGTAACATTTCTAACATCCTAATGCAAAACAGTGCTGGGCCATATTGTGAGAGAGAAGCTTGTGTGTCATGAAGAAAGTAATGTTTTATTGAATCAAGAACTTGATGTCAATCACGCTTTTCAGTTGCAGAAGCCTGTTGTTTACTGCAGCAGCACATTTTCTGTAAGTTCTTTCCTGATTTATGATGATTCACATTGATAGACTTCTAGTCTATGACACTGCCATCACAAACAATAATTTATAACAGCTTCAGCTCTGCCCTTTCCTGCTGGTTTCCAAGGACTAGAGCCAAGATCTATTCACCAGAAGTAAATCTGGGAGGAAGTTCACATACTATGAATATTAGTTAATGTTTATATACTACGGTTTATTTTGTTAAGCAGTGTTTTAATTCAGAACATTCAAAACAGTGCTGTATGGGTGAAAAGAATCAGCAGCCGTGTGCTCAATTCATTTCAGAGATAAACCCGGTTCCATTCATTTTCTTTTGTGGTGAATCCTGAAAACAGGCTTTAGTAAATGTGGCAGAATGGAGAGTGCATAAGCCAATGACAAGTGGTGCTTCTCTGTTCTCTGTAATTATGCAATAAAGAGAAGATGTTCAGCTTCACCTCGAAGTTCCTCTCCTGCATTGCTCTTCCTATGCAATGGAGGGAACCTCTTCACTTTGCTGCTTTCTTTTTATTCAAACTAATCATCTCCTTGTGGAGATACTAGTAGAAGTGATTGAGACTAAGAGGTATAGCATCATCTTGACATTGAAGCACATGCGTGGCAGCTGGGTGCATGACTCCCCAACAGAAAGAGAGAATAATACACAACAGAACCATAATTTTCATTGTCTGTAATCAAAAACAGGAATGGCCAAGTCATTACAGATTGCTAGCATGCTTTGAATTCTCATGTTGTAGCATATAGCTATTCTGTTGATTTATATTTTGTTAATACGAAGCTGCACTCTTGCTTGTGATCCATGACAAGCTTTCGTTTTATGAAGTTCTGCTCTCAGAACCACTCACATTAATTAATCATATGAGTAAACACTCCATTGGTAGAGTGGTAGCCCCAATAAGTCTCTTTCCTGGCACCTGCTCTTCCCTCCCTGAAAGTGTAACCCCAAAGGCCAGTACTCAGCCCAGAAGTGGGCTGAGTGCGAGTGAGTGGCGTTGCTGTGCCCCTGCACCAGCTGTCTGTGCTGCTTGTGTGGTTGGGTTGTGCTCCCCAGACAACGTAGCTGGTGCTTTCCAAGCATCTACTGTGGAGTGGTGTGGCAATGCTGCTGTGTAGCCTCTCTCTCTGCTCCTGGCCTCTGATGTACCACCAGGGGTGGCTGGCTCACCCTTTCCTCAGGCTGCTCCACAGAACCAACTTCTACTGGATCAACACAAAAATTCTGCACTCACACAACACAGTCTTTCAGTCTAGCCACTGCCCTCCTCCACAAGCCAACCCCGAGTACAGTCAACTGTGCAGCACAAAGCAGGATTTCCCAAGGCATGTTGGGTCCAGGTTTTTTTCATAAGAGGGTAAAGCAGCTGCAGTCCCTGATAGCTGGTGACCGCTGTGCTGATATGCCTCTCTTCTCACCAGCCTGCATGCAGAACACAGTCTCTCCTCAGCCACCCCTTTACAGCTGGCTTTTCAAAGGACCTCTTGCTCACTGCTGCTCTGTGAAGCTGGTGTTGCTGGCTGCCCTCACCCAGCAGGCACATCAGCCTAGTGAGACCTTTCCTTGCAATTGCCATGCATGGTGTATGTTAGATAAGCCTTAAATAGATTGCACCTACTTCAGTAAGTAGGTTGAAAGTGCAGCATACCACAGCAATGAAGAAAACCCCTTATTCCATTAAATTAGATGTTAGGCATAATGGAAGCTGCATTCCTTCTTCATCTGTACCCAGATTTCCCCACTGAAGTCGATTGGAGCTGCACCTTTAGGATTAAGAAAATAATTTAAGCCAGTTTGGTGTCACAGAACAGACTTTAGTGGATTGCACAGGCTGAAAGGAGAGTGTAATGCTGCCCATTGTATTTACTATCATGTTTGTTTTGGGAGCTAAAATATTCCTCCTAATTCTGCTAGCAGTGTAATATGCTGTCTCAGTAATGGAAAGCATATGAAAGCAAGCAGATGGTGAAAGCAGAAAAAAATCCCAGCATGTCCTGATAATGTAGTAAGCAAGTTCATTTTTTTGGCATTAGGCTTTCATAACCGAGGCATGGTGATAACAAGTACAGACATATTTTTAGAGCACAGTTCATCAAAAAATACAGCCAGTTTCATTGCAGGGCAATAGAAGATTACTTTCTGAGACTTCTATATAGATAAAAGCTAGATGTGAATGTTGTTGAATTAGACCTATCATTTACTCTTACTAGAAGATGAGTGACAGAACAGATTCTGGTCAGAGTGATTCCATCACAGCTTCTGTGATTTCTCATATCATTACAAATGAAGAGTCTTTCACCCATTGATTTGCAAATATGCAGCCATCCTGCATTCCACAAATACCACAGGCACTTCAGTATAGGTTGTTATCACAGTGGACAGTACTGGAAATGCAAAATATTTTATTTTACTTTATAAGTATGCAGCCTCCAGTTTCAAATTTTGAAGTTCAAGGTTGTTGCTTCTTGGATATTTGTGTGCATGTATATCTGTAGCATGTGAAGCTCCTAGCCCGACTCCAGCAGCCCCTTGCTTCTCCTACCCACACGCCCCATCCTTCCAGAGCAGAAAGCAAAACAGCATCAGTGGGAAACATTCCGATTTGTTTAGCAAGTCTGAGAGAACTGAGACAATCTTGACTCATAGGCTGAGCAAAAGGCCCTGAACTGTGGTTTCTAGGGAAGACACGATCAAGCCTGATAACGTCCAACCTACATTTTAAGTTTCTCAAGACAAAACATGGGCAGAAATGAGGCCAGATTCACCAACTATCATTTTAAGATTCTTCAAAGAAGAGGTAAATTATTTTTGTTGCAAGTTTAATTTGAAACAATGAAGCCACATCTTCATGTAGCTGCAACACAGATCTTCCTTCGGATTCCAGGATTTTGATTTCAGATGGACAAAAGGAGGAGGAGCCACAAAAGGCACTGCTGCAGTTGTGACAGCAAATGTCTGTGTACAACTGAGGGAACCAACCCAGATCTGAGCATGCCAGTCTCTTCTGCGGGGCCATGGGGTGAGGAGAGACAGCCCCGTTTGTCATTAAAGGATGCATGTGGTCTCAATGCTCTTTTTTCACCATGCAGTAATGCAGCATATTAAGTAATGAAAGGGTTGGTTTGGTTTGGTTTGGTTTTTTGGGGTTTTGGGGGTTTGTTGTTTTTTTTTTAATCTTTCATATGCATCTGGTTCATTCCTGACTTTAAGAAACAAAGGTAAAAGAGTATTTTTGATTGCTTGATCCCTCTGAGGACCCTCTGCTTGCTGCTTCCTGTGGAAAGTTGTCTCTCTTTATCCTTTTCAGTAATGGCTTGCTGATTTAACCTCCCTGGAGATGATGTTTTTTCTTCCAGATTGCTTTTAGAATCTCTGGGAGGTGGCAGGTGGCATCATTCAGATTTCTTTGATGACCCTGCGTCTTTTTCCTTTCATTACCCATGCAAGACTTGGAGCAGGGAGGAAATGGGGTCAACATCACAGTTGTTTTTCTACTCCTCTGCCTGTGCCAGTCTTTTCCTTATGCCACCTTCTCTTTCCAGGTCTTGGGGACATGGTACAGCAGCTAGGTGGCCTGGGGCCACCTTTGCTGTCGGGGCCACACAGTGTTCTCCCAGCAGAGAGCATTTCTCCCTGCAGAGCCACAGGTAGGGACCATCCTGGGGACAGGCCCCAAAATGCTCAGCTCAGACTCATAAGCCAGGCTGGGAGCGGAGTGGTGATGGGCTTGGCTGAGCCACTGGCTGAAATGGCTGTGGATCACTCGTGGTGGGTCGCGTTGATGTATCACTTTCTTCTTCTGCATTACCTTCTTGTAATCAACGAATCTCTTTTAGGGCAAGAGCCTGAGGTCCCTCCTGCAGTGAAATAAGACATTAACCCCAAATTGTTTAGACTGAGGTCAGCAAGCCTGCTTCCAAAGCAAAGTCCTTTTTTCCACGAGTAAATCTCCCTCTTAATTTTTGCTTGACAGTCCCTAAGCAAATGTCTTTAAATGCAGTATCTGTATGTAACTGCACTTTTTGGTGTTTCCTATAATGAGCCATAACATACATATTGTGTCTTTACATACCTCAGAACAATGCTATGCAAGCATTAGAGATTTTTGTAACAACTAGTGAATGTGCTGCTTTTCACAGCTCACCCAAGCATTCCTGGTGGATAAGCCTGGCTGCTGAGGGACATTATCTGTATTTCTAGGATGAGAGGAAAGGCAAAAAAAGGTGGGAGGTGTATCTAAATATTTTATACAGCTAGTTCCGATGGAAACGTTGCACAGAAGACTCATCTTCAACAAGAAGGACTGAGGAGGTGTGTTTGTGGAACTGTAACACTTTCCAGAGAAGAAAGTTCAGTGGAAGTGCAAAGACTTGAACTCTTTGATTCTTCCCATCTCTGTGCATCCTTCAAAGATTTGTTCAGTTTCTCCATAGTGATGCTCAGACATTTCAATTCACAGTAAGTGTATTAAATCCACAGAAGTACCAAGTGTACCTCTCATGTGTGTATAACAGTGCAGGAGCAGTATTTGTCCCAGTGATGTCCCATCTTTTTTAGAGATGTGAAGTGCAGTGTACACATGGTAAAGAGCTATTACTCACCATGGCACAAGCAGCAGTCCCAGAGCTTGGCAGCTGGGATGCTCTCCCTGAATCTGGCTGCCTAGACGCTCCTGAACCAGCCCTGCTAGAAATGACCTAACCCTGGGGCTCAGAAAACATCTTTCTGAAGAACAAGATTCTTGTTGCATTTCTGATATTCACCTGATGCAAACTAGCCTGCACTAGCTAACAAGCATTTTTCAGAAGGTTATTCAGACCAACTCACTCATATTTTGGAAACAGAGCTGCACTGTTTTTCAATGCATTGCATTTTCCAGAAGTAGACATTTCCAGGAAAATAGAGCTGGATGTTTTTGCCGAGTGGTGCTTCTTCCACCTTTGGTTGTGGTTATGAGCAAAAGACCTATCTGTAGTCCATCCCCCTGGTAAGGATGATCCCTTGAAACACAGTGTTTCCGCAGGAGGAGCAAGAGGGGAAGCAATATGTGGTGATGGAGGAAAGCACTCTTGGCTGAGCAAAATGTTATGTGCCTCCTTGTTGAAAGATCATCTAAGTCTAATTCTACCTTCAGCAGGCACACAGCTGTCCTGATTTACACCAAACTCCTGGCTGTGACTGGTGCTAGCACCAGCTCCACAGCCCCACTAGGCCATGTTACCCTGCACAGAAATTTTTGTCTGCACCAGAGTCAGGAAAATCCCAGTTATAGGTCCAAACATAAATCAAAGTATTCTCAATGAATACTGCAAATTAAAAGTCTGAAGTTAGCTCCACAAGTGTTTCTCAGCAGGTGCACAAGGGGCCCCATGGTACAACATGTTGGGATGTGCTGCCCACAACCTCTGTACCTGCCCCTGCTAAAACCAAGCACAGCTGAAGCAGGGGCTTGGGGGTAAAACCTTTTGGCAGCTGATGCCAAGCATCAGATAGTCTAGGATAGCTGTGGAGCTTCTGACGACCTGGGTCTATAATCCTAGTATTGGAGAAGGTGGCAACCCATGCTGTATGTCAGAGCAAGTGAGCAGCAGGTGTTTGCTGAGCTCTGCAGTGACACAGGCTAACCAGCAGCTTCACACAATGCTGTATCTTCTGCTCTATTTACTGCACTTAAGTGGCCTTCATCACTTTGGTAGCTGAAGGCTTCACACTTGGTAATATGTTTCTCTGCACAGCAGCTCTGTGAAGTAGAGAAGAACTGTTATCCCCATTTCACAGAGAGGGACTGAACCAGCAAGAGGCCAGCCATCCACTCCAAGGTCTCAGAGAGTCTGTAGCAAAGTCACTGTCTGAGGGCCTCCGAAGTCTGAAGGTGATAACTTCATTTTCTAGTAGTGACAGAATAGGATACGTGACCAAAATGTCATGGGTAAGTGCACGCCAGCACCTGCTGGCTGGAATTGACAGGCTGTGACCTCTCACCACAACCAGCATTCATGTTTTCATCTGTTATTTCTATTATTTCAAATATTTTATCATAGCATTATTTTGTCTAGTCTAAACAATGGTCCCACTTGCTATTGAGAGTAGTACTCTGCAGAGGGAAAACATTGACAAATTTTGTTATTTCCAGTGTTTGGGCCCAGACACAGTGGGGTAGATGCACAGAGTCGGGACCCCCTCACCCTTGTGCCAGCCCCAGCCTGCACTCTCTGCATGCAGCCACACAGTGCAAGGGCCATCACCAGCTACACGGTCTCTTCTTATCTGTGTCAGGCTGAGCTCCTTCCTCCAGCACAGGGGTGCAGCTGTCTGTAGTGTGCACGATCTGTGTGGCCTCAGTGGCATCACTCCAGATAGCTATTGATCAAAGACAAGAATAAAAAATGGCCCCCACGTTCCAAGCTGACCCACCGTAGAGAGACGTCCAAGCTGTGATGCTTCTGCCTCTGGATATTCTGTCTCCTAAAGCAGGCAGTGGTTCGGATCTCTGGCTGCATTTTAGTCCTGTCCCTTTATAGAAACTCAGGTGTTTCTGAAAGAGCTATCCATGTCTGCTTTGGCATGTGAAGAATGCGTCACTTGCTTCATTGCCTTAAGAGCAATAAATCTCTCTTTATCTTGATGGTCACTTAGTAATGAAAACCAGTGGCCACATCAGTTATCTGAAAGAGGCTAAATGACAACTTGCTCCACGCTCTATACAAATCAGTCAGATAGCTTCAAAGCTCTTATCAGTTCCACATGGCTGGATATATCCAGAGTGGCTGAAACGGGCCAGCATACAGTGCTTTGTCATCCTGGCACCTCCTACCCTTCCCGCTACTGGCCGGACAAGGACTCACAGCGATTTCTGAGTTTCCACTATGATTAGACACAGCATTCTGTAACAGGTTATGAACAAAGAGAAACTGTATTTAATCATTCCTTAAAATTTGGTAAATGTCCCACCCAGCTATCTCAAAGCATCTCACAGTCCTAGTCCTTGTTGACTCAAGTATTCACTGCAGTGGGTAAGAGCCTTTTCATAGGGGTATTCTTGTGTTTTCCATTCTCTACCTGCAAACTGGGGAAAAGGCTATTCATCCACCTCCACAAAGGGCTTTGGGAACTCTGCAAAGAGAATGGTATTTAGCTATCAGATTTCTGTAGCAGCATGCCACGTGGAATTCAGCTGGGGAACACTCTGAGGGCTCAACTCCCACATGTATTGACTCCATGTGTGACTCAGTCTTGTTGCACTTTCATGCCTCACCTGTAAAATGGAGACAGTAATGTTTCTTTGATTGCATGAACCATGAGAAATAGTACATTAATGGTACTGAGACCATTGCCATGCAAATACCTGCAATGGACAATTCTGCCATAGCTGCAGACACAGCATTAATTTGCATTGGTATTCAATGAACTATTGGAGGAACTAGACTAGTAACACCTGAGTTCTGGGGGGAAATGCCTGAAGACGCAGACACCCAGGTGTTGCTGAACTTCCTGGGGTGTGGTGTCTAAACCTGGGTTTGAATGCAGATTGCACAGCCAATTACTATGTAACTAATAATAAATTGAACTTAAGTGTGAACTCCAACCACTGACTTAATAGGAATCTGCATCTGGATTCTGATGCCCATTTTGTAGTGTGGTCTGTCTCTCAAAATTATCCTGTTGTCTGCTTCAATCTAATCTGAAGCTGGTGATTTATTTCTACAGGAGGCAGGGAAACTTTTTATGTTGCCAAACTACTTCCAGTCTTTTCCAGAATTACAAGTCATGGGATGGTGGCCAAGTCTTGTGATTTCCATCCTACAATCTAAACCAGATGGGCTACCCTTTCATCATATACATTTAAGCAAGAAAAGCAAAAAGATTGTCAGAAAAAGTTCTGTTTTCTGATTAACTGCTTTATTTTGACTTATATTATTTGATGTGATGTACATAAAGGTAGTCTTTAAGATAACTTGGTCACTGGCTTTGATTCATCCCAATAAAACTTGCAGGTTTTGGTTTTTTGGGGACAAGGAGGTGACCATAGAATAATACAGCAGTTGTGCTTATTAGAAACAGAAAGCTTTCAGTCTGCAGAAGGAAACACTCTGTCAGTAAAGCTCATGTTAAATTAATCCAAATATGCAAGCAATTAAATGTGATCCAGCATAGCTGTGTTACTAATATCAGCCCAGGTGAGATTAACAGACTAGAGCACAAACTTACTTTTTACACACATGAAAGACAGGACAATATCAGAAGCAATGAAAAAATGAAAAAAAACCCCAAAACCAAAAACAAAGAGAGCCAATGAATTAGAAGCTATTCATGTCCTAACTTGAAAGCCAGTGAAATAATCAAGATGCTGGAAAAAAAAAATCTGCCATAGTTAAAATGGTTGACTGGTGAGTGCCCTGGTGAAGGCCAATGTATAATCTGTTGGGAGCCCTGCTAAAAACATTGCCAGAAGGACCCAGATCTACGTAACTGGGAAATGCAAAGCCAGATGTAGTTTTGTGGGGATTTCAAAACAGAGGCTTGCAAGACAAATGATTAGCCTCAGCGGTGCACAGCAAGTTAGCACAACACCAGGGCAAACCTGAAGCTGCTCCTCCACAGCCCTGGGCACCAGTAGAGCTAAAACTGCCATCACCCACCCAAGCCGCGCCTCAGCAAGCTGACAGGCACTGACATCACACCAGGTGCAGCCCCAAGTTGTGACAAACATAAAAGTAGTAGACATTAAGAGAATAGTGGTCTGATTTGGTCTCTTCTGGCTTTATGCATGTGCCACTGTACCCAGGTCTGAAGCACTGTGGCAGCCCAAAGCCTCTGTGGCAGATCTGGGGATGGGGTGGCTGGACTTGCTGATCTGGCAGAAAGCTTCAGGAGATCTGTTGCGGCAGCTGCCAAAGCCACTTGCAGCAGCATCGCAGCACTTTCTGACTGCTCCTCAGCCACAAAGAACTGGGATGCTCTAAATTTTTTATCCATTTCTGTGCAAAATAGATTTCCTCCAACTGCCTGAAAGAGTAACCTGAACCTTTTGCTGTGCTGTCACACAGGGGGCATGGTGGTGGTTCAGCAGTGTCACTTCAGAGGGGGAGCAGAGTTATGCTAGGGAGCAAAACTCTTAAAAACCTCCAGATGAGATGCAGGAAATCACATCTGCCTGTGCTCAGCAGCACAGCAGGAGGGTAGCATGGAGAGAGTGTAGCACAGAGGGTAGGTAGCACGGAGGAGCAGCCTGCAGAAGTGGAAGAATGAGGGAAAGGATGAAAAGGGTGAAAAGGCCTGCGGAGCAGATGCTGATGCAAAAGAGGCAGCTGTGAGCATTCCTTTGCCTCAGGCTAGACCTAGAATAGGCAGAAAAACTGAGTAAATCTTACTGGCATGGCCACAACCAAATAACACCTGTAACTAACATGTAAATTCCAGGAAGTTCAGTCCAAGAATTGAAAATAAAAGGAAAACTAGTTTTACAAAACATCACAGACTGCTGTGCTTCCCCATGATCCCCTCAGACAGACAGGCAGGACTAAGTTTGACAGTAGCAGAACAGTTTCGTAATGGTTTCTGGTATTTTTTTCATTATTCTAAAAACTGCCTCTAAGTAGTCATCAGTCTTTCTTGCACTGGCAATGAAGCATATGCTGTCTTGGATCCCAGTTGCGTGAGGTTAACACATAACCTTCTTATTTTTTGCTTTCAGTCTTTCAGTGTTTCTGCCATCGAAGATCCTCTTCTACGGCTCCAAGTTGAAAAATCTTTGTGGCAGATTTGGCATTGCCTGTAATAATTTATGAATGTGATGTGTTGACACGTTTACTGTGTGCATACATTGAGCTGCTTCAATAGCTGGATTGTCAAAATGTGTACCCACGAGAGAGAAGATGGAACCAGGCATACATTTTTGAGGAAACACTTGGGAAACAAAGCAAGTGCTCTTCACTGAGAAGTTTGGGCTAGGCCCCTCCTAGGCTCACTGGAGAGAGGTCCCTGGGAGGAATGTGGGTGCCTGAAAAGCAAGACATTAAAGACCCCAGAAAATTTATAGTGGACCATTTAAGTAGAGTTTTTCTGAGAGCGACACTCCAGAAGGAGTTGAAAGTGTTCAGATCTGTAGATGTTTAATTTAGTAGACATTGGCAAGAATACAAGACAAAGTGGATGTGAAATATTTTTTAACCAGCTGGGTTTATTTCAACAGTTAAATGGCTCTTCTGTTTTAAAAACATCCTTTCGGTCATGCAGGAAGGCTGCAGGTCTCTGTTCTTGTGTACTTGTGTGAGCTTGTAGAATGTTCAGGATACATCGGCAGGAGCTTGCTTGAAAGTGTGTGAGAATCAGATTATCCTATCTATGGAAAGGTAAAAGCTCAAGGCCTGGCATAATCAGAGGGTAATTCAGGAAGACCACATACAGCCAGATACAGCAGTAACTGTAACACCACCATCATCTTTCTTATAAAGTCCTTGCATGTGATTCTGCTAATGACTTTTATTAAACATTTAAGCCTCAGCATTCAAGTGATTCATATTTGTTACAAAAAAAGTCCCATTAACATAAAGTACAAGCCGAAACCAAGTTAATGAGCCCTAATACTTGCAGGATAATTCAAGAGTTTAAGGGTGATATTAGCAAAAATAAAATAAGGAAGAGTGGAAAAATCCAGTTTCAGTGTCCACCAGAGAACCTGAGGTTTTGGTTCATAAACTCAAATCTATTGCTCAAGTGACTTTTACACTGTTATTAAAGTAGTACAAGAACACATATATGTGCATAATTAAGTACCCCTCTGTGACCATAAAAGGTCTATCTAGCTGTCCATGGGGAATGCGAGTGGGACTTGATTCATAAGCATGAAAGAGGGAATATCATTACTGTAATCACCTGTATTTCACTACTTTGTCTGGGGCTCAGCCTTATGTGGTGGAGTGGTTGGGCGTGCAGTGCTGGAAACAGGAGTGGTCTGGTGCAGGGTCTGGGCTGTATGCCCTGTACCCATGTGAGGCAATAATAAATTGAGTTGGTATTACACAGATGAATATTTGTCGTATGAAAATCTTGAGTATGATTCAGGTCAGGCTCACAAAAGCTGAGGCACTTGGTATGTTAAATGTATCTGAAAATTAGATTATTATTTTTTTTTTAGTTTGCCTTCTGGTTTTGCACTGTCAGATATGAATGGCAAATAGATAAGTGGAAAAAAGTTACTGACACCATCCTGCCCTTGAAAACATGTGGTCTGGCTTAAAACACAGTTTTAACTTTTGTGTTCAAATGAAGAGACTAAACACGTTCAAGGAACAAAAGCGGTAATCCGCACAGCTATAAAATGCCATTTTGGAAGTGACAGGTGAGGAGTTGTGTAGTGGCCAATATCCTGCCAAGTTGTGTTCATTTTCATGTGGCCCCCATTACCCACAATACCTGGCCCGGGAGCTCCCCTGCCATCCAAGTCTCGAGAAACAATTTTGGCAGTGAAAAAAGGGATTGGATAACAACAACATAAAACAACGGAGCTGCGGAGCAAGGCATGCACAGAAGCACTATGCACATCTCCTACAACACCTCCTAACTCTGCTCCTTGGTAAATAATCACGTGGTGCTACAGCAAGTCCTTGAAGCAGGACCTAGAGCTGCTTCATAGATGCAGCAAGTTCCTTTTGAGCTGTCTCTTCTGTGGGACTGGAGCTGTTCCCAAGAGGGATCCCTGTGGCAGTGCCTCTCATCTGTCTGTCTCTGGAGCAAGCATCGCATTGTGCTGGCAGCAGAGAGGAGGCAGCAGGGACATCTTTTTTTGGGTAGTAGAAGAGTTACCTGTGTCCTGAGGCTGCTCTGGGGGCTGTAAACTCAGGCCAAGAGGCCAGAAATAACCCAGGAGCTGCTAGCTGGAGAGCCTGGGTTTACAGGCTCTACAAGAAAACAAGGATTAATGAAAAACCTGGAGGAAAATTTGACAAAATGAACTGATGTGGACATGGGAATACATTCTACAGCATAAGTCATGAATTCTCCCCAGTTTGCAGAGAGGTAGGAATTTAATCTCCATTAATTTCATCTGGCAGATACAGATAACAAAGCAGCTCTCTACATGGGAGAGTTAACATTGCTAAGGTTGATACAGAGAGACAAGATGCACTTGGAAACATAGAAAAAATGCATCTCTGAGAAAGTTTCCACTATTAATATTTTTCCCTTGCAAATGTGAGTCTCCTAAAACACTCTTTTCTTTAGGAAGGATCTAAATGAGGAGGAGGTGGGAAGTAGAGCTACAAAGCATGTAAGAAAGCCTCAAATACATGAGTGGGAGGAAGGAGGAAGAAATTAAAGAATAATGAAGCTTGCATCACAGGGAGCAAACAACAGGAGAAGGGAAATACATGTACTTGTCGCTAAATTTTGCAGGGACTTAGGTTTAAAACTGCTGTGCTTAGCATAGATAGAGGCACAGAGTGATTCAGATGACCTGATCAAAGGACAAAGAAATATCTACTGATTTCATTAGGAAAATTACCTAGCTTAGAGTTAATGGCTAAGCAAAGGAAAAAATGCCTTCTTTATAACATTGATATGGAGTAGCTCTGCAAACTGTAACTGGCACCTGTAGTCCACAATGGTTATGCAATCTGGAGATTCCTCCAAGGGGGCCAGGATTTTGCCCTTCATGGACACTATTGGCATCTGTGGGATTTCCCTATGTGGTGATGTTGCAAATAGATATTTATATTTTTAAAAACAATTAATTAATGTCTTGTTATTAACATAGTGCCTGGGGTTCTGAGCTCAAAATGCTCAGTTACTCTTGGGGTGTTTTCATTAAAACTAAATCAGGTGTTTCTACTGCAAGTGCATCTCAGTGGCCACCACACCAATGGCTACCCATCTGAACTAGGAAACAAGCCTGCAAAAGGATCCTGGTGTCAGGCTTATTCCAGACTTTCCGATTTTTTTGTTGGTGCTTTGCTGTAAGGGCACTGTTAGGCATTCAGTGAGCAGGGCTGACCTCTCCTGTTGCAGTTTTAGGCATATTGTAGAGCAGTCAGTAGAAAACTTTCAACTGACCAGAATAAGGAACCTGTGTGTCTTACACAGGAATCTGGTGGGACGGGAATGCCTCCATCTCCATGTCACCAAAACCACCTATAAAAGGAAAACTGTAACTTTGCTCAGGAAATCCCAGGGTTTTCTATTCACTTTAGAATAAACTGAGTCCATCCACCCATTGAAGATGTGAGCATCAGGGAACCAACAGGAGGTTATGGCCATCTGCACAGACAAGCAGTGCGCAGGGATGTAGTTAGGACCACGGTGGGGGCAGGGAGAAGTTTCATGCCAGCAATTTTTACGAATCAAAGGACAGAGCTTCTACTTCAACCTATGCCTCGTTTTCAAAATCCATCCTGAGACAGTGAGGAAAAAGGGCACAGAAACAATATCTCCATTCCCTTGTGCCAGTAAAGCTGTATTTGATACAGATACTGAAAAGCATTCTTTTTCTTGTTTTTCTCCAAATCTTATCAAAATTCAGTTGATACGCTTTGTGTATTGTTGACCTCTGAAAAATGGCCATATGGTGGTGTAAAATCTGGGTTTCCTTGGGTCATTCCAACACCAAAACATCTTGGGCCTGGGGCTGGGAGCCCTGTACAGTTGAGTAGTGGAGTTTGGGTAGGCAGGAAAAAGGGTTAGCAGGACACATCTTATATTCTGCCTCTGTCCACACTCAGTGTCAAGGAAAGGATGTATCCCTTGGGGAAAAAAAAATCTCCCCAATCCCCAATCAGTCATGCCTACATTATGGCAAAATAAATCTAAAGGGATAAAGCGAGGCTTTTCTTTTAATCACTACAGCAATCGCGCATGCTGTGCGTTATCACTCTATAGGATTGGTTGGAGAAAGGTAAATTTACAATGAATAATTAAATGCCCTTTCCAGGCTTGATGGTTCCCCGGGTGCGTGGCAGTGCTGATGGCGCCAGCTCCCTCAGAGACTCTTCCAGCCTTCGCACTCACAGATGGGTCCCTGCTCAGCCCAAAACTCCCTCTCACCTGCTTTCCTGGGAGCAAGACAGGAGAGAGGCACTGGGAGGAAGATGAGATGAGGGTTGCAAAGGGGTTGAGGCGCTAGAAGGAGGAAGAGGCAGGGTGCACCCTTACTGCAAGGTCTGCTGTCATGGGGGAGCTCTGTAAAGAATAGAGCATAACGAGGTGCCAGGCCTCGGCTGGAGCTCCCGGATGGTAAGGCGGTAACAAAACCACCACTTTTAGTTCTGCATGTCTCAGTTGTTGACAGGTACAAGTCCGGCTCCAGCGGCACGGAGGTCGCTCACAGATACAACGTGACGGCCAAGATAGGCAGCCCAGGCGTACAGGCATTCCCCAGAGGGTCGCGTCCCTCCCGGGTGACGGGATGACGGCAATACCGGGTGTCCCTGTGGGAGAGCGGGCCCGAGCGGGGCTTCCCCCGCCAGGAAAGAAAAGGGAAGGCAAGGGTGGCGCTGCCCATCCGCCGGCTGCCCCTAACCTCAGGGCAGCTGCGGCTCCCACGCACCTACCGGACAACACCCCTCGGGGTGCAGCACCCCCAGCTCGCCCCCGCCCGCTTCCCGCTCTCAAGCGCCCACCTCTCCCGGAGGTTCCTTGAGGTAGGCACGGCCCAGGCACCCACCGCCCGCCGCGGGAGGTGGGCGGCCCGCCGGGCAGGGGCGGGGCGAGTGGGCGGTGCTAGCGCCTGGCGGNTCCGTCCCTCTCGGGGCAGGGAGCCCCGATCAAACTTTTGGGGCCGCTGGACCGTTTTTCGCCGCGGGCGGGCAGCGGCGCCGCCGCTCTGGGGACTTAGTCGGGGCATTCCCGCTCTCCTCGCCTCGGTCCCGCCGCTGAGCCCTCCCAGGAGCGCAGCACTGCCGCGCTGGGGAGGCGGAGGGAGGCGCAGTGGTGGCAGCCTGGCGCCAAGCAGCGGGGAAGGGTGCCCTGAGCCGGGCCGCGCCGCGTCCCGGGCGGGTTGTGTCCCAATAGCGCCGCTCCGGTGGCCCCGACCCCACGGGGGCGCCCAAACGTGGCTGTGGCGGGCGGGCTTGGGCGGGAGGGACGCGGCGGCTGTAGCCCCGGCCGGTCTGCGGCGGGGCAGCGGCGCAGCCGGCGGCGGGCAGTCCTCGCTGAATCCCTTTTGTTCCTGCGTGCCCTCGGCTTGTTAGAACTGTGCCCGGGAAGAAGCCACTTCGTACTTCAGGGGCGGGCATGCCTGAAGGGCATCTTCTGGTAGTGCTGCTCTGTCAGAGTCGCCAGGAAAGGTATTCTCTTATTTTCACCTTAGCTCCTCTTTGCTCTGCTGTGCTTCAGTGCTGACTCTTAACTTATCTGGAGTTATGGTGAATTAATTTCTTCACAATGCACTCACGTGTCCTTGCATCCTGGAGAAAGATTTCCTGATTAACCTGCCAGCTGTGCTGCAGTCAGTTATTATTTATATTACCAAAAGCATGTCTGTGAAAACCTGTTTGCATGGCCAGGGCACCACTGCTCTTAGAACCCAGTTTGCTGAAACTTTAATTGCAGCAGAGAATGTTTTACTGTGGAGCCTTTTACGTCAGAGCAGAGCGTTACTCCGGTGGGGTAACAGCTTCTCTCAGACGATGGTTTTTCATGCAGGGAGGGCTCATGTTGTTTCGTTGGATGAATCAGAAACAAAAATGAGCAAGCGATAAAAATGAGTTGGTGTGGTATTAAAAAACTCAATGTGGTAACGTCTCTTATAGGCACTGTAAATCAGGCAGCAACCCCCCAGTTTCCTCCAGTGTAGCTGACGTATGAACCGGTAAACAACATAAACTGGGATCACTTTTGCAGCCGAAAATACAGGCCCTTGCAGCCCTGGCTGCCGAAGCGTTACGTGTCAGTAAAGTAGCTCTCTTGGAGGAGAGGGACTGTCCCAGGAGCTGTAAAATCTATAAACACTTTTCTGATTGGTTTAAAAATTTAGACACAGGAAGTGGATGGTATCTAATAACAGACAAGTGGAGACACTGTTGTCATGGAAACTGAGAAGACTTCCCCCCCATGTATTTAAAAAAAGAAAATAAAAAAAAAGTCTGCATGTCGTCAGAAATGCCTCCACACTGCCTTGGCTGCTGTTGCCTTTCTCACAGCATCTGTTGAAACCTGAGAACGTGCCTGTCAAATCAAGGTCATTTTCCAATAAAACCCCTGTTCTGCTGTCTCCTCTCTTTCCTCTCTGGATGTTGTCCCTCACTTTCCACCCAAGGAGGAGTTCAGGAGATGCAGCCTGCCTGCCCTGTGCCCACAGGCTGCCCTTTGTATGTATGGTGGGCATCCTGGCCTAGCGAGGCCTGTGGCTGGGGAGAGGCTCAAAGCAGGACCACCACAAGGGTCAAAAAACAAAAGTAGTGAGGGATTACTACTTTTTTTTTTTTTTAATCAGATGACCAGGTTACATTTCTTTTTGTGGGAATCTATGGACCTGGGAGAGGAAACTGGGATTGATTAGATCTCCCTCTGTTCCTCCTCATTTCAAAGTTATATTAAAATGTAATGATGTGGACTTGAATACTAAGGCTGTTTCACAACTGTGCCTCACCTGCAAAAGAAAAAAAAGATGGCAAATGGCTGTGCGAAATCCTGTGCAATTGCTTTTCATAAAAGAAATCACTGTTTGGTTATAGCATGCTATTTGAGGACAAAAGCAGAGATACAAGAATAAAATATACTTCATTACTAATGAATGCAGCATGAGAAAATCAGGCTATTATTGTGGTAAATTGAAGTTTTACTTTGCTGGACTATTGAAAGTTTATTGCCTGTGAAAGGAGAGAGCTATTTTGCTTTTGGAGCAGGAGTAAAATATTTCACAGCAAAGTCACAAGAAAGATTTTAATGTTTTTGCTTATTTTCTTGGGCAGCAGCTGTTGATTTCAGAAGTTTGTGATGGAGAGATGTCTTTGAGCAGTCCCTGCATTTTCTCAGAAACATTTCATTTTGTTGCTCCCTTTAATCTTCATTTTGCAGGGACCAAGCAGAGAAAAAGCACTCGAGTGCTTCAGCCACTGTAGATCATCACTTTGAAACCTTAAATGACCAGATTGAACTCTGTTGCCTCTTTGCTTGCATATTTCACTTTTTGCATTATTATTTCTTAACAAAACCAGGCGCTGGTGAGCAGGTCTTGTGAATCAGGAGGTAAATCCTGCAGGGCGCTGAGGCAAAGGTGCTCAGCACCCTCTCCACCCACACCTTTGGATCTTGCCATCCAAAAAACCCAAGGCCTGGCTTTAAAATCTGGCTGTGAGCAGAGCAGCCTAAGACGGTGGTAAAGGGAGAAAGAGCAGCACCTGCTTCTGCCTGAGCAGTCACTGTTGGCTGTTGGGCAGAGATGACAGCGGGGTGCAGGAGCTTGGTCCCCCCTCCTGTGTCCAAGAAAGGTGTAGGGAGTCAGGCAGTTGTGTATGTAATCCAGCTCATGTCTGATTAGCCAGATGCTGCTTTTAATTGCTGTGGATTTCAAATAGAGAAAGTTTGGCTTGGTAGTGAAAGCATTCTTGCTTCTAGAAGTGAATTTCCTGTTGTCGGGAGCGCCCTTATCTGCAGGGAGGTTTGCGGGCAGGAAGCATGTCAGTTACTTGTTTTTACACAGTGAAGGAAATGAGCTGGATGAGGTACTTTCTAGATTTACCCTTCATCCTCCTCTGTGTCTGTGCTACTCTGTTTACCTCTAATGGTTTTAGTTTGTAAAAGTTTCATGATGTCAGTTATTCCCGTGGGAGGTGCAAGAAGTTAAGTGCTTGTGTTGTCCTGCCATTTTTTGCCGTTACAAAAAACCACCTCACCACCCTCTCTGGACCACGTTTTCAAAAGTATCCAATTTGCAATTTATACCTTTTAAGCCTCATTAGTGATACTCAGATGGACTCCCCCCTTCCCTACACCCCCTCCCTTAGAATGGAAGATCAAAAAATGTACCAGTTGATTTACTAATAGGGGCAGTCCTTACACTTCTGAGCTTCCTTTCATCATGGATCATAAATCACTTTACAGAAATTCATTTTTTAATATCCACAGGAGTCGTATGTGCATAGGAAGCTGAAACGTAGCATTTCACATGAACTGCCCAAAGTTGCAAGGCAAATTAGGAGCAGAGCTTAGAGTTAAATTAATTGCCCTTAATTAGTAATTGCTAATGGATTAAAACTTTGAAAGCGTGTCTGCCTTTCCTGAATGCACTTGTGCTAATGTGCCAGTGCAGTGTCTATGTACTTGTGTTGTGGGGTTGGGGGTGAGAATATAAGCAGTGGTTCCGGAAAGTGCCAGTTGTTTATTGTGTCCCTGCCTGGCCTGTCACGTCTGGGATGCCAGAATGGAGGCTTGTAAGATTAGACATGGCTTTGGACAAAGGTCCAGGCTAAAGGCGAGGAGTGGGGTTTAGGTCTGTGTTCTGGTAAGCAGAAAGCTTCAGGAAAATAAACATTATTTATCTGATGTCAACTCACGACAGAGTATTTATGGTGTTAAGCTGAACTTTTCACAGAGAGTTTTGAAGGAGAAACATGGAAGAGTTTCAGAAATGTGTAAGAAGCTGCCTGATATAGTTCAGGGAGTGATTTTTGTTGTAGGAGATGTCTTGATGCTAGGAGCTGTTCCTTGCAGAAGAGGCTAATGGGGTGTCCAGAAGCCTAAGCTAGGCTAAAACAAGACTGTCCTGGCTGACGCTGGCCTTTGCCGGTTCATGACTTCAGACATAACATAGTGCAGCATGACTTTGGCTGCAGTTTTTGAATATTTCTATTGAAACCACATTTGGCTTGTTACTTGCACTCATGGTCAAGCCAAAGTAAAGCTGTAACGAAAACAAAAGGACTGCAACAAAACAGTATTTCATTTAAATGTAAAACTTACGACCATGGTTTTTCAGAAGCAAACAGCTAATTCTGAGAAACCAGCTTGGAGCTCTGGAAGCGAAGGCAGTTTTTGGGTAGCAACTCTCTCCTAGGCTTTAGAAATCTTACTCCATTTAAGGTGCCCAAAGTTGAGCTGCCAAGCATCAAAGCAACCCAGACCCTCCTTAACTTCACTATAACACTTTAGGTGCCTTTAGCTGTCTTGGAACTTACAATTGGTCTGGACTGAAGCTGGTTGTCTAGCCTAAAATTTGCACCTTGGCTGCTTGTGTAGCCCATAAAGGAGTGAGGCTCCCTGTGCCCAGGTTATCCACCTTGAGGATGGGCATAAAGTGGTGGGGTAGCTTTGCTCTGGAATTGACTGGTAAGAGGGATCTGGGGAGTGGCTAAAACTTGCTATGGCTGCACTCACAACTTTCAGGTGGTTCATGTTCTATAGGACCACCCTCACATTAGCCCAGGCACTGGTGGCTGCTTGCTTGCCCAGATTCGTATTTTCCCCACCTCTCTTGGGGAGGAAGAGAAGTGACATGTTACACTCTCAAAATTCTCATTAAAGCTCATCTATTCTGTAATGTCTGCAACGACTGGACAGGCTATGTCTGCTGGAGGTGAAACTTCTACTTATTGTGCTGGACAGTATTTCATCGCTCTTTGCTTTTACTTCTCTGTCTGCAGTCTTAAGAGTCATTTTGGTAGGAGATGGTCTTTCTCTGTGTTGGCATTGACTGCAGGACAGACAGGTTATTAGGAGCCACTGAATGGGAAGATCTGCCCAGCTGTTTGACACCATTGTTTTTTTCCAACATTAGCAGTAATTTACATCAGTGCTAGCCAATACAATAATATTTCCAGCTCTGGATGTTCTTACCTTTTACTGAAAATAGATTAAACCCAAATAAAGATAGATATTTTATAAGGACCAGGATAATTTTGGTCCACATCAACTTTTTCCTTTGCCCACCTTCTACATGGTGATTTGTGGTGGGACCCTGTGCATGAGTTCTGTTTGCTCGGGCCAAGTGCTAGATTCTGTGGTGGGAGCCTAATTGCAAACTGATTACCTGCCACCTATTTGCTGATAGAGACTTCTCACGGTTTCTGGGCTTATTTATTTTTGTTGCAAGGAAAATACAACACATCCTGACAGACAGGGCTTTATGTACAAGTCAATCCAAGCTAGATTCTAGAAAGCATTTCTCAGAATAGCAGCTTTATTGGAAATTGCTTTTTAATAATGTGGCAAAGCTGTTGTTCTTTTTAGTGTAGTTCTTTGCAAGATCTGCGCCTGCCTCACTGGACTGAGCTGCGGCCTCACGTGTCCTATGACCCTGTCTCAGGCTCACCAGACTCCCTTCTCCAACCCCTGGCAGCTCTGTGGCTCCCTGGTGCAGTGATGCTTTTTGTTTTTTCTCATGCGTTTTGTAGAGAGGCCAACCATTTTCCTGGATAAAGATAACTTCTGGCACAGCAAGCAGACACAAACTCCCCAGCCCAACCCATCCTTGCAGAGCTGCACTTGGTGTTACTCCCCTCAGTAAGATCTTCTCATTGCCAATTTAATTGCTGGCCAGCCTTGCTGTGGAAAGAGCAGAGGTATTAGAGGGGTTGTGAGAGGTTACTAGAGAGGGGAGAAAACTGAAGGTCTAACCCATCCAGATTTAATGGGATTAAATCTCATTTTACCCCCAGCTCCAATTTGTTTTGATCTGGGTTTTTGCAGTAGATCATTTGTAGAAGCTACCCAATTAATATGTTAATTTTAATACAAAATTTTGTAAAGCTTTTTTGTTAGAAGTGGAGAAGGAATCCAAATGTTTTGATCCTATTTTTATCATTATCTTCACTGAGTTTTTCTCACTCTGCAAGAGGAGCAAAATTTTAATAATTCACTAATATACTCTCACTTCATTAACATTTTATCATTCTGGTATTGTGCATATGGTGAACTCCTTAGTACTCTCATTAAGGGCTTGATCTTGCCCCCATACTTTCACATCTCTCTAGGTGTGGAAGGCCTAAACACAGGTGCTATTCTGCTTTTTGGAAAAAGCTTTAATCTTTTTCCAGTAGACAGTAAACTGAACAACACATGCAAGTGTGTTTTGCTTTTTGTTTGTTTGAATTTTTTGGGTGTGTTTTTTTTTTTTTTTGTATTTTTTAGAAAACAAACATTTATATGAAGCTAGCACTGATGGTTAGGTTGGGGCTACTACATGCCAAGCCTGAGCATGAAGACACAGGATGTTGTTGTGGTATTGTTTGCATCATGTTTTACATGGTGGCATGTTTGGTTTAAGCAGAAAATTATACTGGTATTGTAATGGTTATGAAACTTTCAGGTGCCTTACCTGGGATAGCATGGTGCTTGGTATTAGGATGGCAAATAACATGTAACACGTCATGTAATCTTGGTGGTTGATCATACAGTTATAGAGTCATAGAATGGCCCAGGTTGGGAGGAACCTCTGCCATGGGCAGGGATGCTGGTCAGTAGACCAGGTTGCTCAGGGCCACATCCACCCTGGCCTTGAATACTGCCAGGGATAGGGCATCCACAGCTCCAGAGAGCAACCTGTTCTAATGTTTCACTACCCTCTGGGTAAAGAACCTCCTTCTAATTTCCAGTCTAAATATGCCCTCTTTCAGTTTATATTCATTCCCGCTTGTTCTATTGCAATCTGACCATCTGAAGAGTCTCTTCCCCTCTATCTTGTAATCCCTCTTTAGGTACTGAAAGGCTGCTATGAGATTTCCCCAAAGCCTTCTCTTCTCCAGGCTGAACAATCCCAACTCTCTTAGCCCATCCCCATAGGGGAGGTGCTCTAGTCCTCTGATCATCTTTGTGGCCCTTCTCTGGACCTGCTCCAACAGGTCCACATCTTTCTTATGCTGAGGACTGCAGAACTGGATGCAGTACTCCAGGTGGGGTCTCACGAGGGCAGAGTAGAGAGGCAGAATCACCTCCCTAGACCTGCTGGCCATGCCTCTCCTGATGCAGCCCAGGATATGATTGGCTTTCTGGGCTGCGAGTATACATTGCTGACTCATATCCATCTCTTCATCTGTCATGACCCCCAAGTCTTTCTCTGCAGGGCTGCTCTCAACATGTTCCTCTCCCAGTCTGTACTTATATCTTGGATTGCCCCTACCCAGATGCAGGACCTTACACTTAGACTTATTAAACCTCATATGACTGTTTTGAGCCCTCTTTTCGAGTTTGTCCAGGTCCCTCTGGATGGCATCCTGCCCTTCTGGCGTATCTACCACACCACTCAGCTTTGTGTCATCTGCAAACTTGCTGAGGGTGCACTCAATACCCATGTCCAGGTCATTAATGAAGATGTTGAAGAGCACCGGTCCCAAGACAGAGCCCTGAGGGACAGCACTCATCACCAGTCTCCACCTAGACAAAGAGCTGTTGGCCACAACTCTCTGGCTGCATCCATCCAGCCAATTTCCTATCCACTGAGAAGTCCACCCATCAAATCCATATCTCTCCAGTTTTGAGATAAGGATGTCATGAGGAACTGTATTGAAGGCCTTACAAAAGTCTAGGTAGGTGACATCAGTCAGTCTTCCCTCATCAGCTGTTGCAAATGGTTTGGGTTGGAAGAGACCTTTAAAGTACTATCCAGTACCAACCCGCTAGCTGTGTGTCCACGTTGTATGAAACAAGTGCTTTTTAATTGTGTCCTCATCTGAAATTGGGTGTTGAACTTCCATGATGACTTTTTTTTTTTTTAGCATAAAATAAACCTCTGAATTAATGCATCATTTACTACTGGTAATTAAATTCTGTTAGCACACTAAATTACTTCAGATGTATTCAGAAGGCATAAGAAGCCAAGCATGGCTGAGGAGTGGACAGTGGCTTGAGAGGGGAAGGGAAGCTTCTGTGTTGTGAGCAGCCAAGAACTAAAGACCAGGTAAGAACTTCAGGAGATATTGTGTATTGAAAAGAGTATGGCTGTTGGGAGACTGGAGAACAAGAGATTACAATGACAAATATAGATGTTGAGTGAGCTGGCTGAAGGTTTTTACTTGTCAAATAGAATGTATTTGCTTTTAGAGGCACCAGGACAGAAACTCATCTCTTGCGAACTGGTGTAATGCCATTGGGGTTAGTGGAATTACACTGACTTACACTAGCTGATGGTCTGTCTAGTGGTATTACAAGAGGAGTGAAGATGTGAAGAATGGGGGAACTGGAAGAGGTTGTAGGCCTGAGCAACAGGGAAGGTGGAAATTTGTTCAGAAGTGATAGAGAGGCAGGGCAAATGAAGAAAGATGAAAAGGTACATTGCAGCTATGTTGGGTTTGATGTGACAATGAGATATCCAGCCAAGAGACATCAGCAAGGCAGGCTGAGACATGGGCTTGGCTGGAGAAGAGAGTTGATGACAGTAAGTATGCTTCTCATAATCATGGCAGTAATTGGTACATGAGTGAATAAGAGTGGGAGGGCAGGGGGAAAGGTCAAGGCTGCAGCAGGAGCTAGGGGAGAGGATGTGGAGGTACAAAAGAATCTCCGGACATGGACAAGGAGGGACAGAAGGCAGCATCTCACAAAGCCAAAGCAGGACAAAAGTCCTTTGATCTGGAAGGAGGAGTAGAAAAAAACTTCAAATGTTGTTTAGGGGTTGAGAAGAGAAAGGGAATGACATTGACTTCTGTAGAGACATGAGCCGTGAATAAGGTCTACTACAATTAGTAAACTCTGAATAGCTGATGTATAAATAAACTACATCTTAACTGGTATGTCTATTTTTTTTTTCTCTGTCTTCTGTTGTTGCAAAGTAGTCTCATGTAATGGTGCAGCAGACCTTAATGTCCTGGGGATGGTTACAGCAGCATCTCTAATTGATGCTGAGCTGCGTGGTGCTGCTGTGGCTGCTGCATGCAGCTTTCGCTGTTCTGGGAGTTGAGGTGGCCATGTCAGCCCTGGTTTACCCCAGGGACCTCCACCTGGATGCTGAGCCTACTGTAGTTAGGGTAGGAGGGGAGGCATTGCAGTCAGATTATTGCTCAGGAAATTCAAGCAGGTGCAAGGAAGACATAGGATTTTGATGAAATGTACTGGCATTGGAGCTGTGGTTGCCATCCCCCACGTGGGGGAGCAGGGCAGTGTTGAACCACCTATAGGCATGGGGCAGGGGACAAGGGAGGTGGCAGGTGGGTTCCCTTCTGGTCTGTGACATCTGATAGAAAGAGGGCTGGGATGTGGTGAAGAAGGTCTTGGGAAAATATTGAAGCTTCAGCTTGTGTTGTGACTTAGCAGGTGATGTCACTTTGAACATATTTCAACATGGAGTAACTTTGTGCAAGGAGGAAGAATACAGACTGGAAAAAAAGGAGGTAAAATGTAGGAAAAATGAGGAAAAATGTAGTAATTAGGCATATGTTTTAGAATGGTCACCCTTGTTCACAAGCAGGTCTCATTACTGGAGCAACTGCAACCCATATGAAATCCTGGGATACACTGCATAGCTTGAGAACAACCTGACTAGAAAAGAGACTGGCTTAATTGTACCAAGACAGGAACAAATAAAATAAAATTAGCATCAAAAGTGACAAGTAAAGTGCATTTTAAAAGTCTTTTTGGGTTTTGTAACCCAGGGTGCTATTTCTGATAGGTGGGGACATCCCCATTGCCCATTTTTGACTCTAGTGATCTCCCTGTCCAGCACTTCAAAGGCAGTGGGCCTGAGTTGGAAAGTCAGTGTCTTATAGAAACAGAAACCATTTTAGCTTTCCAAGTGGGATGATTTCTTTCTTTCCTAGTTGTATTGAAAGCATATGTTGCTGTCATTGCAGCAGCTTGAGAAAAATATTTGAGCATCTTGAAGCTAAAATAGTTGAGACGTGACTCCTGGAGAAAGCAAGGAAAGATGTCGAGGGCTCAGAGGCACAGGAATGGGATATGAAGCCTTTCACCACAGGTCACTCAGGTGGATTATCTCCAGAAAGCAGTAGTCACCTTCTGACAATGGCTGTTTGTGGTGGCAGAGCCCAGGGGCTCATGCTGGCTCCTGGTCTGGCACAGCTGTCAGGATGTTGAGGGCTGGTGTGAGCTCCTGCAGCAGCCCTGCTCTGGTTCCTCATGGACTCACGACAAGGCTATGCACCCTCGGAAATTAAAGACAGTGGTTGTAGGATCAGGCTTCCTAGTGGTTTGTGCCTGTCCCATCATTTGAGAGCTGTACAGAAGTGTTGAAGAGGTGCAACAGGTGAGGAAAGGGCCAGGCACAAGTATGTAGCCCTCGAGTCCCTTATTGAGGGGATAATTCCACAGTGCTAGTAGCAAAGGCTTTTTTTACCAGAAAAGCTGTTTTATCTTTCATCAAGGAGTTGCATGAAAAGGCTTTTGCTGTGCTGATGATAAGAATAGTGTCAGTCTTGCCAACTTGCCCTTTCTCCCCAAGAATATTATGTCCCATGCTGATGAACTCTGCCCACCCTGCATGTTGGCTGCACTTATTTTATTCAAGCCAGGCTTCCTCTTTGCTTTTTTGTGAAGTGCTTTCTGCTCAAATGAGGATGCCTGTTCACTGTGTGACCTGAGCAGTTTAGAAATTGCTTTTCTATCTGGAGCAGGATTTTTTTTCTCGTAGTTATTTTTGTTCTGATTTCTTGTTCAGTCTTGCTTACTACTATTAGTTAGCTTACTGCTAATTGCGTGGGAGTAAGGGCTGGGACCACAGAGCAGCAGCAATCCCAAGTACCCTACTCTGTTAGTGTAGAAAAAAGATTTTCTTTCTTACCCCAAAGCCTGCAGCCTAAATAAGGTATTTGGAGCAAGAATTACTACAGTATAGAAGTCTTTACACCAATATAATTATTCTGCTTTCATATTTCACATGCTTTATTTCTTTCACCTGCTAGTAGCGTAGGAAAACTGGGTTGGTTGAATGGTATGCACCGTTATTATTGGCATTTCTCAAGCAGCTGCTACTGGCCTGCTTACCTTCAGTGGATTTCTTACTGTCAAAATCACTTTCAGCACATGAATGAATGGGCAGGAAACCACCTAAATATTGATCAATATGGACAGAAACTGCTCTCCCTTCTCTTGCTCATTCAGAACGATGATGACAAAGTCAGGCAGCAGGATTCAGCTCATGGGCTGTCAGAAAGAGCTTGTTTTATTTCAGAGGTAGAGCTTTGTTTTGGCTGAGACTGGGGTACTAGTGCTGGGAATGAAACTTTTGTTTCCAAACAAGAGGGACAAGAAGTTCAGCCCAACTGCAGCATCTGTAGGTGAGGAAGCACCTTGACTTCTACAAGTGTTAAAGCAAGCAGCGTGACACTTTGGAAAATCTAGCCAGTCATTTCTTCTGATGCCAACATGGGCATGACCACTGGCAAAAATCGAAGCTGGTCTCTTTGCATGCCAAAATCTATCAACTCTGATTTCAATGAAGATTTTGCCTGAGGTTGCTTGATGTTTAATGTTGTAGATAGTTGATGATTGAAGTCCACCTTCATGTATTTGTGGGGAGCTCCCATGGGAAACAGTGGTGGTTGCCTCTGATTTTGTGGGTGCAGAATTTGATGCTCCACTGCCATCATTGAGATAGTGATGGTGACAATGGTTATTATTAATTTGTATTCCAATGGCAGGTAAACAGTGTTAATATTTGACTCTTCCACAGACTTTGTTGCTCCCCCAAGTGCCTTCTCCACTGATACCAGAGGTGATTTACTTGGGTATTCCCACTCTGGCAGTAAGTGATGCACATACAGCTCTTGGGAGCCAGCAGATGAGAAGACCTCTTTATACACAGCTGTGAAACATAGATTTATATTGCTGAAACCATGAAATTTATATCTTGTTATGAACAACACATAATGCATTACTTGTTTGTGCAAAATTCAACACTTCAGCAGGCAATGAAGGGAGGAGCAGAAGGCCAAACTCAGCCCCTTGAGTGCACTATATTGGCCTTTACTGACTTAAGGGCATAGACTGGTCTCAAAGTCTTGAGACTGTTGGAGCAAGCAAAGGTGGGTTGTCAACATATTTATCTTGTGATGATAAACTCTGATGTCTAACAATTGAACCCGGGTAGCAGCCTTTCCCCAAGTTAGCATAATTATTGGGTCTCTGTCTTGGCCACTGTGCCTTACAGAACTGCAAGAAGATAGTCCGTAAATTTAATTAGCTAAGCCTATTAAGGAGGAGACAGACAGACGTAGACAGCAGGATGGTTGAAACCTTTTTTAATAGCCAATAAAGCTAACTCTGTTCCCTTAAAATGTGTAAGTAGCAGCCTAAAGAACTGCTTCATCTATGAGCTGCAGGAGAAGGAAACATAGTTAGATTACAGAAATTCATGTAATGAGTTTATTACGGTGCATTAATTACCACTACCCATAGTTATTCTTCATTATTAAAGCAATTTCCTTCAAGGTAGCAAAATGAAATGTACATTTCCATATGTTTTTGTTAGTCAGAAGCCCAAGAAGAGGTTTCTGTTCCAGTTCTATCTTGTGATATGAAATAATGCAACTCCACTGAAGCCAGAGTTAGATAGCTGGGAAGAAGGCAGCTTGCTTTTTTACTAGAGTCCTTTAATACAACATTGTTTTATTTCTGCACATTAAAGTTAATAACACACCGAGTCTTTCTAGGATCTCTGTTATATAACTGCGAACAAACTTTATAGTTGCTCTGTAGGCCCTCATGATATATCATTTTGAGCTGCCTTCTATCTACTACGTTTTATCTGCCTGCAAAATCCATTTCTAATTCTGGCCATATCTCCTTTGCAATCACTTGCCAGAAATCTATTCCCAGGATTCTCCTTATTTTAGTGAAATATCTCTGCTTCAGCACCTTTTCCAAGGTGGCTGATCTAATCATGGTGCTATCAGTTATCACTTCTCATTTCCTTTGCTAGCTCTGTCACATGTAATGCACAGCCTAACAAAGTGACATTCAAATACTGTCAGTGACCAAGGCTATTTCACAGAATCACAGAATGGTAGGGGTTGGAAGGGGCCTTTGGGGATCATCTAGTCCAACTCCCCTGCGAAAGCAGGTTCACCTAGAGCAGGTTGCACAGGAATGCATCCAGGTTGGTTTTGAATAACTCCAAAGGAGGAGACTTCACAACCTTGCTGGGCAGCCTATTCAGTGCTCTGGCACCCTCAAAGTAGGGAAATTTTTCCTCATGTTCATGTGGAACCTCCTGTGTTCCTCTTTGTGACCGTTGCTCTTTGTCCTGTCACTGGGCACCACTGAAAAGAGTCTGGCCCCATCCTCTTGACACCTGCCCTTTAGGTGTTTATAACCATTGATAAGATCCTGTTTTCTCCAGGTTAAATAGCTCTAGGTCTCTCAGCCTTTCGTGACAGTAGAGGTGCTCCAGTCCCCTCACTTTCTTTGTAGCACTCCATTGGACTCTGTCCAGTAGCTTCCTGTCTCTCTAAAACTGGGGAGGCCAGAACTGGACTCGGTACTTCAGATGTGGCCTCACTAGGGCAGAGCAGAAGAACTTCCCTGACCTGCTGGACACACTTTTCTTAGTGCACCCCAGGAAATCTTTGGCCTTCTTTGCCATAAGAGCAAGCTGCTGTCGCATGGTTAAATTGTTGCCTGCCAGGACTCCCAGGCCTTTCTCTGTAGAGGTGGTTTCCAGCAGGCTAAGCCCTGACCCGTATTGATGCATGGGGTTGTTCCTCCCCAGGTGCAGGACCCTGGTTCCTCTCTGCCCAGATCAGTTTGTCCAGGTCTCACTAAATGGCAGCACAGCCTGATGGGGCTGTCCTCCCAGTTTTGTATCATCAGCAAGCTTGCTGAGGGTGCCTCTGCCCCTTCATCCAGGTCATCGATGAAGATGTTGAACAAGACTGGACCTGGTACTGACCCCTGGAGAACACTGTTAGATACAGGCATCTGGAATTGGATTTGGCACTGGAATTGTGTGTGGCTTCTTGAACGTGTGTGCCCTTTGCTCCAGGAATGTAACTTGTAAAGTGCGCTGTCAGAAGAGTTAATATTAAGCAGGTGAAATATCTGCCACTGTATTTATCACAGATTCCATTTATGGTGACTATCTGGATATTTAACCCTGCATTCACAAACCTTTTTCAGGTAGAGGAGAGCAGTGCTTCATTTGTGCCAACTGGCAGGAGAGCCCTACTTTGCCATCAGAGAAATAAAATTTGGCACCTACTTGTTCCTAACCTACATTCTTGTCTGTTTATATACATGTTTCTTTTCTAAATGAGTGTGACTGTATGCAAAGGTCAGCATATACCAAAGAGGATGCTTGTTTCTCAAGTAAGGAGTCACCTGTATTGTGGAATCCTCTTTTAAGTTTAAATGTAGTTTCTGTGGACACAGGTCCAGCAATAGGATGTTTTTTGGCCTCTGTTTTTTCCTTTGGATGAGAAACCTCTTTGTGTTATCTTAGATTGGTATCAGAGACTAAGACTTGTTTTAGTAAGTGTGTGGCTGACCACTCCATCCGCTCTGAAAGATTAAGTTATCCACGTGTGTCCTCACAGCCCTTCCTGCTTTGCACCATTTAGCACATGCTGTCACGAGCCCTGCTTTGCTGCAGTCTCATTTCTCCATTGGTCTTTTTAAGGGCTGAATCCTAAATCTTCCTTTTTCAAAGGAAGCAGGAAGGAGGCTCTTGCCAGACTGGATAGGAGCATGGGTAGACCTGTCTCCACTACACACTTGTCTGGGCTCCAGAGCACCACAAAGTGCAACACTTGTGTGGTGCTGGGAGCTTACCTTGAGCTGCACAGCTCTGGATTTCTTCTGAAATCACACAACCTGTTTTTTGGGATTTTTTTTTTTCCTCCAACTGTGTGAATCAGTTAAACCTGTCTTCTAGTCTGCAGCAGATCAACACACGTATTTTCCCTGTAGTCTGTTACAAGTTGCAAAATTGAGTTTATATCAGACAGCAAGGGAAAAATTAGCAAAACAGGTTTTGAGCTGACAAATAGAACCAGTCTGATTTGTTGTTTATGGCTGAAGGTACAACATAAACCAGGTGCTCTGTTTCAGTTCTCTGGCATGCATTTTGATGAGCCACGTCACCCTGGCAGCTTTCAGGGCAAGGTGTTTTTAAGTCCCTCCTGTCTGTTCCTCTGGTTGGCTGCGGAGGTGCAAACTGGGAAGCAGCTATCCTAATGGAGGATGGCAGAGCGAGCTTCTGTGTGTCCTTAAATGGCAATTTCCAGTACAGCTAAATAACCAGGGTCGTATCTGATGTCTTTAAAAGGTGGTCATTTGCTGCATTTTTTTTCTAGCTTTCTTCACTGTAGGAAGGTAGAGAAATCTGTGTTAAAATAATAATTAAATGCTGACAGTACTAAATTTCCACCCAGCGTGAGTTGGCAGCAGTTGCAAACCAAAACATTAGGTCATTAAAGAAGAAACCCAACAACTTGATTAAATACCTCTGTATGTTTTTCTGATTAGCTGTTCTTGAAAGGAGAATGTGGCTGTAATGTAAGGGTGTGCTTGACAGGAGCAATTGCTTATTTTGGGAAAGGTAAAATACTCATGTTTTAACATGGGTATATGAGCATTTGAAAGGATTTCTTGCTGATTGTGACTATAGGGATTTGTATCTTACTAATCATCCAACTTTAAAAGCCACCATGAAATCATCTTGCCAGGAAGTACATGAAATCCCCTCGATATTATGTTTCTGGAAAGAACAGTTAACAGTGACTAATGCACCCAAGGTTTTGTTTTGGTCTCTTTTTTTTTCTTTTCTCTGGCTAGACAGAGCTGATTTTGCACTTAAGTGTTGAACAGCTGTGGTTGACCTTGCTGTAGTGTTGATGGTACTGAAGCACTACGAGCCTCAGGGACTGGCTGCAGTGTGCATCCTGCAGTCATGCAGATGAAAGGGTTTCTGCCCCAAAGAGCTTGCTGCTGTGGGTAGGTGTGTGAAGTTGGGCGAGGATTTGGAAGGGGGAGAGAGAGTGGTGTTGGGAATAAAAACTCCTGTTTACCCCATGCCCACTCATGGCCAGAGGTCCACTGCTCTCAGAGGCAGGCTGAAGCTAGCACTCTTGACCATTTCATTAATGCACTGTTGGCTGAGGAGGCTGCAAAGGAAAAAATTTCAGAAGGTGTGTTTATAGGCCTGTTTCTATAAACCACCTGTTTCTTCCTTTCATGTGCTCTACCATGTATTTGCTCCAGTGTGCTCCATGGTAACATTTTAGGGGCTGATATCTATAGCACATGTATGGCTGGAGCTCTTTCCAGGTCCTTTTGAAGAGATGTTGCTGGAGCTAGCGAGGAGAGGAGGATCTTGTGCTAGTGGGGACTTGAGACGCTGCAGGAGAGTTGTGGCTGCTGTTGGCCCCATGGGAAGCCCTGGAGCTTGAGAGGGGTCAGTGGGCTATTGAGCATCTCCTCTCTTGGTGCCAGAAGCAGCTCTGAAAACTGTATGACATTTGTCGCCAAAAAACTTCCCAAGCGTGTGCTGAATATGGAAGGATGTCCTCACTGCTGTGGCTCCTGCTGCTGTTGTATCAGAGCAACTCAGTCTGTGGTGTGTGTGTGTGCGTGTTACAGAGCCAGCCTTGTGAGGCACCATGGAGTCATCCTTCTCTCTTCCCTCTGAGTCTTCCTTTCACACTTACATTTAAGAAACTGAAAAACAGAGGGGTTAAGATGGAGGTTTTGTAAGTGATTTCAAACTATTCTGTCGTTTGATAAGGTAATACAACCTTCTGTCTGCACCCAGAAGTTGCATATTAACAGTGGTCTCACAAACATAATTTCTGCTACCTGAAAAGTTTGTCTGAAGAGGTTCAAAGGAGGCTCAGCATCATGTATTTACAAATTTACTCACTACTGGACTCTTCTAAGGGCAATTGGTATATTAATTTTTCCCTTCAGAGCTGTATAGGTTACGTACTTCTTTTTTCTTCACTCTGCATTCCAGAAGACAATTTCTCAGGAAGAGTGTTTGCAGGTTAATCTCTGGATTATCTATTGTTTGTTTTTCACCCAAGACAAAGCAGCTGAATAATCAGCTAACCCAAATTCAGGCAGAGCTGAGGACTATGTATGGGCATATGTGTAGGGATCCAGATCTGAAGAGTAGTTATGTAGGTTGCAGTGTTTCAGCTGTATAGCCTGAGCACATCAGTTGCTGAGGTGCTCCAGTGAGCCTGGTCACTGCTCAGGAATCAGGTCCTGAGCCCCCTGAAAACACCCTGGATTTGAGAAGTAGAGCAAAAGGCATGTTTCAGCAGATGTTAGAATGGTGATTTTTTTTTTTTTTTTTTTTTGCAATTAAATGCGGTGACCAAGAGCAAGAGGAAAATTTTGGCCCGCGTTTCTCTCCTGTATGAAGATGTGTCAAGCAAAGAACAGATTGGGTTGGGGGACTGCCTGTGGATGTCTGAGTCTCAGGCTGCCTCCATCCCAGCACTGGCTGGAAGCAATGACCTGCTCTCGCTTGTGTCTGCTGCCTTTGCTATTCTGAAGCTTTTGCCTCGGTTGCAACCGTGCAGGGTGGCATGTGTGATGTGCTCCAGCCAGGACACCCTTCTGCAATGTGCTGTGGGGGAGTTGAAGTCCCTCTGCATGAGGACCCTCCCTCATGAAAACTGACCACTGTGAAACCTTAACGACAGAAAGTGGCTCTGAGAGCCTGACCTTCATATCTCCAAGTTCATTGGGTCTTTGTAGCACTATCAGTGGGTTGAGACAAACTATATCTCTGCTGACATTAATGTACTTGACCCCACAGAGTCCAGGCTAGCCAAGCAGTTACAATCTCCAATTGCTTTTGTCTGGTGGTATTTTCATTAATCCAGGGCTAAACAGTGGTTTAGTTGTCAGCACAGACCATAAGAGTTTTTTAGTTCCTGGTTAGTGCCAAGTTAGCATCTAGTTAGTGCTGTTACACAACTGTGTAGACAGATGCTCTCAAATTTCACCAGTTTCTGCACCAGAGCTCGGGCTCAGCATTGGTTCATACACTAAACATGCTTTCAGAACCAGCACCTTTTCCTGTGTTTGGATGGCTGGCTCGGTGGAAGCTGGCCACTGCTGATGTACCTCTAACAGGGGCTGCCCACTTTTAGGTCTTTGCAGTGCACCACATACCCCAGGATACCTGAGAGGCAGCTCCTAGAGAGCTCTTAATTAGCCAGGCTGCTTTTCCACCTTGTGACCTCTTTGGGCACAGCTGGGATGGAGGTGGGTTGGTTGCATTATTTCAGTACAAGTACACACACTGATTTTATTGCCTCATTTTGCAGAGGAGGAACACTCCAGGCATCCCATGGCAGAAATTCCCCTTGGACACTGCCCAAGGATTACTCATTGGAACAATAACTGCTTAAAAAATAACAATGCTGAGCACCAAGATTTAAGAAGTGCTTTGATATGCCAGGCTGTGATGATTGAGTATAGAGGGATGTCCTTTTGTAGCTTGAATTGCTATAAAAGGCTGCAGTAGCCTTTCTCTGGCAAACTGCTGGTACCTGTAGTCAGGGATTTGAGTGAGTTTTGCAAGCTTCATACCACTGTACACATGCTGATCTGTGGCTGCTCTGGAGGTGAAAACTGTTTGTATTTTAAGTACATTGAATTCTGCTTGCGCTATTCTGTATGGAAGTCTTGTCTTGAAAGTATAAGAAAAACAAGAAGGAGTAATGTTAAGATGTTTTAACACAGCAAAAAGCATTTTCTTCCTACATAGAGGGAACAGCTTCTCTTCCCATTCTGTTTGGTCTGCGTTTCTCTCTTCTGAGATTTAAACATATGCTTATATCAGTTCCTCAGCTGGTGTGTCTGTTGGCATAGTAGGTATCTACTGACATAATGCACTTTCTGCATTTATACCTGATGTTTTTTGCTGTGGGTCTTTACACTTAGCAGATTCTTCAGGTTTTAAACATGGTCCTTTAACAAAGCTATAAAGTGGAGGCTTTGGGAATTTTTGTTTTCGTGAGAAGAATGTTGACATAATTACCAATAGGAAGCTAAAAAGGTTGGATCATCCTATAAGACGCTCTTCCCAGGGAAGCGGCGTGAAGTCAAAAGCCTACAAGCGGTCTTCTCAGAGAAGCCGCAACCACTAAACACAAGCGGTCTTCCCAGGGAAGTCGCAAAAGTGCCTATGGGTTGCCCCCCCGCCCAGGGGAGACGCTACCTGCAGGCTTCCCAGGGAAGCAGCAGCAACTACTTGTTATCCTGATGTCTATAGGATTTCTTACATGCCACAAAGCAATTGTCCTTACTCAGCAGATGGGGACCATAATGCTCCATGTGGAGCATCACCTAGCAGTCTGAGGCACACCTGAAGCAAAACCCAAATGTTTCTGAAGTGTAGGCACTGCAAGACTTGCCCTTCTCTTGGGAAGCTGCATGCAGCTGGAGGCAAGTCCATGCTGGTGAACCATGCAGCATGCTCTGGCTTTGCCACTTCAGATCCAGGGGAAAGCTGGGATTTCTAGAAGTGCATAGGTAAAGCTGGAGCACAAATCCATTGAAAGTCTGTCTGTGTCCAGGTAAGCGGCTGAGATCACTCACAAACTGTTATTCTCTTTAGCAGAAACGGAAAGGAGCACATTTGGGAACTGTTGGGGCCTGCTGTGCCTGGCCACAGGAGGCTTTGCTTTCAGATTTTATTTGTTCATGGGATTTTGTCCTAGCTGAAATAGCATTTGAGGAGATAAGAGTAGCAACTTTAACTTCTGTTCAGAACATTTGCAGACAAGATGTTAATTATCAGAGACTGGGCTAAAATCCTGGTCCTAATGGAGGGTTTCAATGACTTTTGAGGATCCTGAGATCATGTGTGGTAGGTTGACTTAACCACCTCTATTAGATACTCTGAAAGAGTCTCTGGCAGGCCACAGGAATGTAATTCTCCAATTTTTGTTTCCTTGATTGCTCCTGTTGTCCTGTTTTTTGTTGGTTTTGTTGTTGGAGTTTTTTTGTTTTGTTTTCCCCCAAATCTAAACATTATTGTGTTTTCATCCTATGTCTCATACATGCATTCTTTTGCTAATGAAGAAAGGGAAATGGTTGTGCTCATATTTTGGTCTTTAAATAACAAGAGCATCTTGATTTTGTTACATTTTTTGGACAGGCTATAAGGGATAGAGCTGAGCATGTCTGAGGATAAATGGATACTATCATACTGAGAGTTTACCAAGTACAAAGTGATTTGGAAATAAGTTTGATGGGGGGTTTTTTCCCTATAAAAATGAAAGGCATCAAGTAAGCTGAAATGATTTTTGAAGCAGTACTTGTTTGGGGTTTTTTCCAGTTCTTCAGTTCTGTGCTGCAGAAGAGCCAGTTTCTGGAAGTATGTTGAGTGGAAATAAGGAGTGCCTGGGTTGTGTAGTTGGAGTGCAAGACTTCAAGCTGGTTCAGCGGTTACCAGGACCTCTCTTAACTAAGTCCTTTAGGCTGGAGTAGGTGGCTTTCTGCCATAAGTGCCGTGCAGTTTTGTATTTTATGTTGTTTGATTTCATTACAAAACTTCCACTCATTCATCTGCCCTACTATGATTTCTTTGTGTATTGTTTAAAGCAACATCCATCACTCTGTTTTTGCAGGCTGATGTGATGCCAGCTTGGTGCTCAAGACCTGCCCTCATGCCACAGTTATTCCCACTGTTAGGGTAAGGCAGTCATGGAGGATTCCCATCCCAAGGATGTGTCTTCCACTCCAGCTTGAGAAGTGCAGTCAAACAGCATGATTGCTCCTGGCTGGTCCATGGGGCTGTGTTGACTTTGGTTACAGTACGGGGTGGGCTGTGTAATGGGCAGTTGTGGTAATGAGAATAGAGTTCTCGGTGTTTTGTTGAATCGAACGGTGAGTTGCCTGTTGTTTGCTGTTTGTTTGACAGTTCCTTGGAAAGCCATAGCTACAATTTTCACTGTACCTTTTTTTTTTTTTTTGCCTCTCCTAGGCAAGCTAAGCAGAAATTGTTGGAGACTGCTCCTATCTGTGTCTCATATCTGTCAACATGCTGTAGACAGACATCCTCTCCTCCTAAGTATGGATTATTAATTGTCAAGAAGTCAGGGAGGAGGTGGATTTTTTTCCTATGGTCGTCTTGATGCTCTCTCATGTACAGTCACTCATTGTTTTGCATTGACTGTTCATATTTGAAGATTTCTGAGAAGAGGATTGATAGTGTGAACCCTTAAAAAGCAAAATTAGATGAGGTAGAACTGGCTTTGATTGCCACTTTGGACTATGTTGCTGTGGTCTTTTCACTGCAGCATAGATGAAAGGGTATGTTTATTCCTAAGGTAATTAATATTATGATTCTCACCAGAGTTTAGCTATTTACTTGGAGGAAAAAAGTTTCCTTAGAAATGAGAAGGCTATTCAAAAATCTATGTTGGGCATTTTAATCACAGTGTGTGATGAATCCTTTGAAGTTTTATTACCTATTATATACTTGATTCAAAAGTTTCCTTTTGCCATAGCTTAAGGTTTTTTATTTGCCTGAGAATATTAACATTTCTGTTTCAAGCTTTGAAAGAGCAAACTTTCTGAACATGATTATGAACATTAGGTTAATGCATAATCCCTACTCAAAGGTTCTCCTAGATTTCCATGTGCTTGTTTAGAGGCTGTTCAAAGGTGCTTAGCTTTAATTGCCATTATGTGAGCACAGAGAAATAAGGACTCAAGAGTCTTATCAATTATTCTGTTCACAAATTCATTTTTATATTGTCTCAGTGCTGTTCTAAGTTGAATTTACATTGAAGTTACTGGGAGGTGTAAAGGTCTTCAACTAAATAGGGAGAATGTTTTGTTGTGTCCTGTAAACGGTCAGTAGTGGTGCCTTTTTTGATCTTAATGTAAATGATGAGAATTTGTTTTGCTTTCTGTGAGCTTTTTTGCAGGTGTTTCACCTGGCTTATGTGTGCATGTGCAAACTTCTAGCTGCCCGCATAGAAATAATAGTACAGGTCTGTTCAGAAGTGTCATGAGTGACTGGGTATGAGTGACTGGGTCTCTGTGGCTATAAGATCTTAAATACTTGAGTTAGAATGGAAAAATGTTACTTGGATTAGAATGGAAAAAATGTTACTTGAGTTAGAATGTAAGAATGCTACTTGGAGCACTAGAATTGGGGCTGGCTGGACCTGCATTTGCTACCATCTAAGAAGCCTTTTTGTAGTCCCAGTTCCCATTTCACAGAATCACAGACTGTTAGGAGTTGGAAGGGACCTTGAAAGATCATCTAGTCCAACCCCCTTGCCACAGCAGGGTTCCCTAGACCAGGTTTCAGCATCTTATCTAAAGGTCTGTAAGGTCCACAAGTCCAGTAAGAAACTGAAGATGTGTTTCTAGAATGTGGAAAGGGACTGATGTGTGGTGAACACCTCTTTGGTGCAGCCTGCCTGGTACCAGAAGTTTATAGTAAGACTGAGTGAAAAAAGACTGAGGAATAACTTTGTAAACCTCAGAGGTAACTAAAACACTTCACTTTTTTTTTTTAACATTGAATTTGATTTAGTTGAAATTCTCTGCCTTCCTGATAAAACGCCCTGTGTCTTTGGTGGAAGAAGGTTGGTCAGTTTTCCAGTAAAAAAAATTCAGTTAGCATAAAGCTTTTTGTTTGTAAAAAACCCTAATGTTCTGTTTTTTGGGTTGCAAGCCCAGTCAATACGTATTTCTAGGGTATCCCAAAAACCAGTCACCACCAGATTTTCAGAGTTCTCCAGGAAAATCAAGTCCAGTTTGTCTTGAATCCTGGTTAATTTATTCCCTGTTCCGTAAATGTTATCCCCTACCAGTGCAAAGGCTGTCATTATGCTGCTGTCATTAAACATCTGTTTAGCATGTAAAACTCCTCGGGGCAGGGATCGCAGCTTTGCTTTGTACTGTGTAAAGCTGAGCCTGTAGCTGACACTTGAGAAACGATTAATGATAATGTAGCACAGTAGGGTCCTGGATACCAAGCTAATAAGAGTGGTATAAATGCCTGGCTGGCTGGGATTAGAGGGAACTTCTGTGTCCCCGTGGTGCGTCCCCAGCAGGTGAAGGAAAATAGTGTTAAAACATCATCTGACAAAGAGCAGTGAAAGAATAGACAGCACTTCTGAAGGATACTAAAGAGTCAAGGATGCAAGACAATCATAGTTTAAGCATATATTTGTGTTTTGCTTGATTATTATTTGTCTTAAGAGATTTTAACCAACTAAATACTCTCTCTACCACAGAATAAGGCATCACCTCAGAACATTAATTTCATTAGTGCCTGCATTTTTTTTTTTCCCTCACATGGTCTTCTGCACACATTGTAAGTCAACACTATCATATTTTCCTTTGTATCTTAATGATCCCTGTGTGTCATGGTGGGGGGGAGGGGAGAGAGAGAGAGAGAGAAGTGCAGTAGATTTTCATCTTATGTTAATCCATCAAAATCAAGTTAGTTGCAAGTGATGGAGGAGGCTTGTGTGTGTGTGCAGACATCAGCGGCCAGCCGAAAGCTTGCCAGTTGCCCAGCAACCTTCCCAGAGGAAGATGGATGTCCTGCCACCCGCTCTGCTTTTAGCTGAGCCACAATATATTCCTGGTGCCGCATCCTCCACACATGCAGGGGAGCGCCCAGGGGCTGAGGTGGCAGGACATGCTGAGTCTTTCGGTAGTTGGCTTTTGTGCCAGGGCTGGATAAAATGCATTTCATGCCGTCCTCGTTAGCACTGTTAATTCAGTTGACTACATCAGTTTGGTTTGGGAGTAGGTGATGGTGAAGTTCTTCACCTCACTGGTGTTGCTCTTCCCTTCCCCTGGGCTCTTGAAGCCACATTGCCAGGGTAGTTTGTCCCTCATTTTTAGAAAGGCCATTACCTGCAATAACAAATGGAACCATGGACTCTAAGAGCTGAGCGATTGTTGTATGTGTCGTTGACCTTTTGCTCTTTGGTAGTTTTTTAGTTCCTGAATTGGGCTCAGCTGGGGCAGGGCCAGGTCTGATCTCCACTTTGGCTGTGCTTCCCTGTCTCATGGTTGTCCAGCGTCAGGACTGGCCATTCATGTGGTGGGACAGGCATCATCAGGATGCAGCATTAGAAGCCCCTGGAGAAATCAAAGGGCTTTTTCTGTTGGAGAGTGTTGTGTAATGCCAACGTTTTGAAAACAAATAGGACTTAACAGTGTCTCTTTAATTTTGTGGAATATTTAATTATTACAGCATGCATTTATTCGCTGTTTGTATTCCTTTAGAAGATGTGCCAATCTCCTGCTCTAGAAAGAGTTTAAAATTCTTGCACATCTACAACGATTGGAGCTAAATCATGCTAAAAAGCTCACACAAAATCCGACCGGTGTAATTGCAGCTATGTTTCATGGTCTGGCTCTGGTGCCTTTATTTATGTTGACAAGCTCTTTGCTTAGGGTTTGATTCAGGAAAGCAGTTATGAATATACTTAACTTTAAATCTTTTAATAGTCCCATTAAAACTAATGAACCTCTTGACAGGTTTAAACTTCAATCTGGATCTGGATGTGTGTGAGTAGTAAGAGCTAAGTTGGCTTGGGTGCTGTCGGATCAGGTTTTTTGACCACTCCAAATTAGGATTTTTGCTGGGACAGAATCTTAGGTAAGCTGTGGTCTGGAGGTCATTAGCAGTTATAAGTCAGCCAGGGCAGCTGACCTGAGCTGGCTACAGGTGTATCCCAGACCATAGACATCATGTTTAGTATAAAGGGGCAAGTTTACTGAGGATGGGGAGCCTCCTGCTTGGGCTCCCGCTCTTGCTTTTACCTGATCCTTCTGCTCTTGAAGACTGCCTTCCCATTTATTGTGACCACCATGCATTTCCTTGGGCTGAGTTTATCTTTGTATACTTTGTATTGGCATTGGTATTAGTTTAGCTGTTTCATTAAATCCATTTTGATTTCAGCCCACAGGTCTTCTCTCCTTTTCCTGGTTCCCCTTGTCAGCTGGGGAGGGGTCATCAGATGATAGAGCAGCTGCTACAGTTTAGTCCCATATATGGTCTAAACAGAGAGAGGTATAGAAACACGTAAGAGGTATCAGGGGAAGCAGTAGGTGTCCTAAGGGATTAAAAAAAAAATAGCAGCCACATAACACAGCCCCTTAAACTGAGATAAATCTGCCTCAACCCAAGAAACACTGTTCCGTTTCCATCTGTGTTCCTCCTTCCATTGCTCCACCAGGAGCAGCTGTTTGTGGGCACCCAGCTGCTTTGAGGTACTTCCTTGCACCTCTGTCCTGGGGTGACTCCATCCATATGCCCATGGCCTTAGGGGAATGGGGACTGCCTCTGGGAGATGATACTTGTATTAGCCGGCAGGGAAAACATGCAGCAGCTACATGTGGAATGGTTCAGCATGGCTCTTGCTTACTCTGTGCTTATATATGCGACAATTACGTGCCATTTCAAATGCACTTTCTGGTGGCAAGCTATTTATCAACTGACTATTAAACTTGTTATTTCCTAAAGCATATGGTGCATGGCTCCTGACTGAAAAGCTGCTGTTTTGTCTCCTCATTCTTCCACTTTACACAGATTCTTTCCTATTTGTGTTGTTAAAGTCCTTCAACTCTAGATCGATAACTTCCATCACCTGGGTAGTGGAGCTTTGTTCAATGACAGTGCTGTTGTTTTTGTCTGTGCCATTTCTAAAATGGCTGTACACAGGGTGGCATAGGGAAGTACCTGGAAGCAGAGTATCAGATGTCTGAAATTCAGAAGGAGGAGTTTTCAGAATGCTGGTGTACTTATTTGCTGGGAAACAAATAGGGGCTATGAAAAACTAACATTGGGTTTAGCAGATGGGAGCCGGGATAACAGCAAAAGGCTACATATTAAGGTTTTAATTGAATGAGTCGAGGGTTGTTGGTGAGAAACATTCCTTAGAATAGGAAGTGTGATCAGGGAACAAGTAGCCTTGCTCCTGTTTCAGTCCAGGAACAACTCTTGCCATATTCAGTCTTGATTATGAGAGATTGATGTTTGATCCTCTTTTTAGCCAAGTCCAGGAGGGATGGTTCCTGCTCTTTTTGACAGAGAGAGTAGTTTGCTGCTCATGGATTCCCATTTGAGAGGAATGTCAGAGAAAGACTTTCCTTGCCATGGTTAGATAAACTCTCCTCCCCCACCCCAAGGGGTTAGGTGGGAAAGTACTGTAAGCTGTACACTTGAAAAGAGCATCATCAGTTGGGGTCTGTACAGGGGAGCCTGCTTACCCTTATCAGTGCTACATCTAATGAGTATGTCATTAATTTGCATTGTAAAGGCTCCTGATGAGCTTGGTTCTGACCTATGATCCTGCCCTTACTCACAAACCAAAAAGGACCATACCCACCTTAAAGAGTTTACATTATAAGAAACTACCCTGTAGTACGTGCAGGTAAACTGTTAGATTAGAGCCTTTATTACAGACCAGGAAGTGTTTCAGCCCTGCTGTTTGTCCTGCATGGTGGGACTTACCTGGCCAGTGCGGTATGGATTCCATATGTTCTAGAAGGAGCCAGCACCCCTCCATAGTCTGCAGAGAGAAAAAGGCGCTCAGGGTGCAAATCAGTTCAGCCGAAGGAGTGCTTCTGACCAGGCGATTGCTTCCATGAATCCTGCTCTGCCAGTCTTCTGGTGCCCAGGTGACCAGTGCAGCTGCAGGCAGAGGTTAGCACTTCGCAGCATTCTAGATTATGCGATGTGGATGTGTGACCATAATCTGATCACCAGATGTAATGCCAAAACAGGTCATAGTATGGTTCCACTTAACTGGAGTGTGTTTACAGCTTGATTCTTCTTTGTGCTGGGTGTTTCTGCTTTCCCTTAGGATGAGGAGGAATTGAGGTCACCTAGTGCCATCCAGGATGGTGTCCTAGGGAAGCATGAAGGAAGGGCAGAGAAGGCAGGTAGCTGATCACAATGAGCTACTAAAGCAGCAACAAGAATATCTTCTCTTATTTGAGACCATTTGATCTTTTTGAATGAGTAATATAATATTTATAACGTTATAGTAGCTGTAATAACTTGCTAAAAAATTAAAAATAGTTAATGGGTGAAGTGGAATAAGCCTGTTTAATGCTTCTCACTGAACTGCTGCTGTACCTCCTGCTAGAAGATTTTTATTTAAATGCATAATTTTCTCCCATTTTAACGACCCTGACTGGAGCAAACTCTCACTGCCTCTGTATTCCCCTCTGGATGCACATCAGGCTGATGGTATTTATACATCTCCCTGCCTGGTACCAGTCCTAGCTATCTGGAGCACCACCTCCTACTGTATTCCTAGGCAGAGAAGGCCTTCTCAGCAAAATGCATTTTGATCTGTCAGGCCAATTTTTGGGATGCAACAGTGGGTCTTTTGTGGTAAGTGAGTTTTGTCTACTATTTTGTATATTCTTAGATAAGATTCCATTAATTCCTGGGAGGTTAGCCTCAGACTCGGCCCACCTCCCATGACAGTACTGCTTCCTGCAGTGGTTTCCCAATGCAGTAGACAGCTCTGGTGTTCTTGAGGACCTAAACTGCTGACCATAGCCCTCAGTTGGGCACTGCTGGAGATACTGTAGACGACTTGGACCTGTTGTATGGGGAACTTGGAGAATAGGAGATGACACTTGTCTGGATTTGATATAGTTGGGTGGTACAAAGCTGAGGGAACAGCCATGTCTTGTGTTGATGAAGAGGTGTGATGAGGCATTTTGTACGAGTAGCAGCAGTGTCCATAGCACTGAAGGCTTTGTTCCTGGGTAGAGTGCATGGCAATTGTTACTTGAGAGGTGGTAAAACACAGAAAGTTGCAGCAAGGTCATCCTCTAGTAGAATGAGGTAGAGATTCCTACCCAAAGTTGGCAGAAAGTATTTTGTTGCTCATAAAGATTGCTGGGAGATAGTTTGGTTTTGGTGTGAAATGTAAGCCTGGCTGCAGGCAGGGTTGACTGATGGAGAGTGGCATAGGGAGCAAGGAAGAGCATTCCTTAAAATGAAGGGATCTGCTCAGTGTGAGTAGACTCCTCAGAGTGCTGTCCTTTTCCTAGCAAACTCATTTTTGCCTTCTTAGATCTTTGGCTGATTGATCTTTGTCAGTGGACTGACCCCTGTGTGAATGGTGAAGGCTAGGTAGAACTATTTGTCATTCAGAGTGTTGATGGTTCAGTCCATACAGTATGGTATGGACCATAGTGAGGTAGTGTTCAAACATCTTCTTATGACTGGGGCCAGATAACTGGTAGTCAAAAATCCTAAAAAAAGTTGATGCAGAAGATCTTTGGTCCTTCACTTTTGTTAACTTCTTACTCCTCTTGGAAATTCACAGTGAGTGAACATGTGCAGAAGGAAGATCCTGGGTAACTGCAGGCAGCTTAGTTTGGCATCAATCCTGGGTAAAAGAATAGAAGAACTGATAGGGGATTTAGAGAATTAAAGGTAGGGAATATAATTAATGCCATTCAATGTTCTTTTTTGGAGAATGTGTCTTGTCAAACAAACCTGATTTATCTGATGAGATTGCAAGTTTGGGGGATAAGATAACTGTGTAGATATAATACACTTAAACTTCTGTAAGGCGTTTGATTTTATTCCACATGACATTATGATTAAAATATTAGTACTAGATACTTTCTCTGAAGCACATGTTAAATGTATTAGGAACTGGGTAACTGACAGACCTCAAAAAGTAGTTGTCAATAGGGAATCATCACTGAATGGGAACATTTTTAATATAACTCTGCAGGGATCAGTCAGAGCCCCCATGCTATTCATCATTTTTGGCAGTGATCTGGAAGTAAATATAAAATTATTTCTGCTAAGATTTGTGGGTGACACAAAGATTGATGAAGTGAGAATGGGGGCAATAGGATACAGTGCTCTTGGTCACTTGGTTCATTGTCTCTATTGAAACAAAAATCCAAAATTCCTTTAAATCTAATTAAATCCGAAAGCGTTCATGGATTTGGAGAGGAGTGCATCATAGAGCTGTTGTCTAGCTTGGAAAGCAGAAGGTTTATGAGAACACTTTCAGTCAGCTGGCCTCTCTGGAGAAATGGAGCTTCCTTAGGAAGAGGCTGTTTGCTTGCAGGATCCTTCAGCCTCCATGTGACAGTGATGGTGGTCCATTGCTTGGCAGAACTGATGTTTGAGAAGGTTCACTGAGGGGGCTGCTGACAGAAGAAAAACTCTTTCTCTGCAGTGCTGTGGAAGGCCAAAGACAAAAGTGGGTTTAGGACCGGTTAAATTTTTGTGTTCAGGTGTGTCCTTGAGATCTCGAGTATGTTTTCTCATTAATCTTTGTCCATTGGAGATATTCAAAGATGCCCCTACACCTGTATCACAGACTTAGCAGTAGAGTTTAGCCTGTTCATGGGGCAGGGTCCTCCCTGCTGTGACTGGCTTGTAATTTTCTTTTAGCACCGTCAAACTTAAATTAGGCTACAGCAGCAAAGGACATACAGCAATGAAATGAAAACACAGAGGTGTCACATACCCATATTGTGGCTATATTACTTTAAGAGGGAAGAAGTGAAAGAAAAAGAAATTGTTTTGTTACTGTAAAGCTTAGTATTTCCCAGGGGAATCCCAGCACATGACTGTTTTAAAACCCACAGGGGGAAAGTGACATTGAGCCAGACCATTGAGAGGTCCACCTCAGGGTTGCCTATGGCTCAGCCAGGCCTTGAGGATCCTCAGCTGTGTAACTACCTTGCACCAGGGGTACAGTGAAGATAGATGTGCCCATGATGAGACTTACAGGAACTTCAGGTCCAAATAACAAGGCGCATCAGGCCATGGTCCTTCCTTCCCTGTACTGCACCACTGCTTAATGGCTGGTGCAGGCAAGTGGATTCTCTGTTGCCATTTGAAGGACTGGGAGCCATTCATAAACAGACCCACTTTTAGTGTAGCTTTCCAGCCACAAGTTTCCCTAAGCTAAAAGAAAACAGTGTATCTTACTAAATAAATGATTAGACATCAATGATTTTCTGCCTTCTGCAGCAGAGTTATTTGGAAACATGAAAGGAAATTGCTGCAGCAGTATAAAACCCACTGCCCTTTGCACTTGCATCTTTCCCACAGAGTAATCCTTCATTCATTGTTTACTTAATGAGAAAAGAAAGAGGTTAATTTATAAAACCAAATAAAAAAAAGACAGAAGACTTATTTGTGGAACAAAACCCTGAATTAAATGAATATTCTATCCATTAAATGCTGCTAATTGTGCTGTGTTCCACTGAGGAAAATACACAGGTCTGCTAGTATTTTTCACTTACTGGTGGAGTCCACTGGCCCTCTCCATTGAGGGTCCAAGACAGCAATCTGTGGCAAGAACTTCCTAAAAACTTTTCTTACTTGCTGAATTAATTTCAGCTCCCAGTCTGTGACAGGCGCAGCCTCTCAGGAGTTTCTTAAATTTAATAGATAGGCATAGGAATAATTGGCAGAGCTGATCTTGCTGGTATATGCTGCTGTCTGAATAATTTGTAAATCTCATGAACATCCATCTGCAGAGAGCTGCTGCAAGGAAGAGAAAGAGGGCCTCTTTAATTCATTTTCCCTGCTCCAGAGAAGTCTGTCGTACCCATATTACAGTTTAGCAGTTTCTAGGCTATTTCTGTTGACTAAAGGGTGTTGCAGAGGTTGGAATGAAATCCAGGTTGAGGGAATGTTTTGCAATTCGCCCAGGTCTCCTGTGGTAGCTGTTCATCTGTAGTCAGTGCAAGTCTGAAATCTCCATCATCCTGATCTACTTGAGAAAGTTAGTGGAGAGAGGAGCAGGGTAGTTCTGCTATGATCTAGATGGGAATGGGTTATATGACAGCCACTTGATGATGAGGCTGGCTGGAGGCTAAAGCTGCTGTTTGTAATTCTTTCTTGAGTGAGGGAGCAGAGGAGACCTGGGCAAGCATGGGTCTGTAATGGCTTGGAAAGGGTGGTTGCTTCTCACCTAGGAGAAGTTCATGAAGACATCTAGGATTAACATTGTGTCCCTTTTGGGAAGCTAGGGATTAGTGTGAAGTGTAGATGTGGAAAAACATGGGGGGGCGGTGGGAAGTTGTTTTTGCTAGAATTCCCTGTGATGGTTTAGAAGTTTTTTATGTTGGAAATGCACTTTCCTCTGGACTGTGACTGAAACTAAAGTTAAAAATACATAAAGAAGGTTGATCTCTTCACTGAACTTTACCAGCTACCCTGTGAATGTTGAGGCTTCATGGTCTGTCTTTTCTTGATGGGGCATGAGGGCTTATAAGTGCCGTTCACTGCCCTACTGAAAGGAGCTTGGGAGAGTTTGCTCCTCTCTAACTTCTCACTGCCTTTGTCAGCCAGTCCTAAACCTTGATTTTCAGATTGTCATAGCAAAAGTGACATTCGAATTGTGAAAATAATTAGTAAAAATTTAAACCAAAGTTGTATGACATGGCATATATGGATTTTAATGCAAAAGGAAAACCTAGAGTAGAAATGTTTTTCCTATTCTTACATCAAGCAGATTCATCACTCTTGAATTTAATCTGCAATTTGTTTTATTTCTGACATGATAAAATTCTACTTCTTAACTGTAAACAGGACTTGTTTCTTTGTATATGGGTTTTATGTGCGTATATAATATGTATGTATAAAGTATATGTATTTATGAATATAAATGAATATATATGTATTATGAGTATGTACCTGGAAAAGTGTGTAACTGTTGCTGTTACTGGCACACAATTATACAGAATCTTTGGAAAGTGGATTTTTTGAAAAGCAGCCATCTCTGTTAAGTATTCAAACACCAACACTGTAATTGTTGCTGTGAATATCTTTTAAATGCTCAGTGGAAAAAGTTGCAAACATTTTTGTTAGAACATGTATTTGTAACCTGTTCAGAACATCACCTATTTGTGTGCCAGCTGGCTTTCTTTCAAAAATGTAGTATGGAGAAGATATTTTTTTTTTTTTTTAATCATTGTGATTTATTTTTATGTTGGTGTCACACTTTAATGGAGATCCAACCCTTCCATAATATCTCCCGGAAATATTTGGGAAACAGAAGACTGCTTTTTCTGGATGTTGGCAGAATTGTTCTTGAATTTAGTTTGGATGTGCAAGTGAGGTTTTAAATTTTTTTTTTTCCCCTCTGAAGTCAAAGTAAAGTAGTTGTGCTTGCCAATGGTTACATCAACACAGCAATGTTCATTTTGTCTAGAAGGTACATAAGCTGTAGTGTCTTCATGTCTGAAACTGGCTCTGGGACGGGTTTGGGTGCCAGAATGAACTGCTGGGCAGGTGGGTCTGTGGCTGGTGGTGGCTCACAGAGTGAGCATCGGGTCAAAGAGGCACTTCCAAGCACCATGTGCTTGCTGTCTTCTCTTTGTCTTCCCAGGGAGTGACCTGTGGTTGTGGTTCATCATCTAACCATGCTGCAAGCTGCTTGCACCTTCTCTGAGGTTTTGAACATTTCAGGACATGCGCCATCTTCAGTGTTTGTGTTTAAATGCGGGGCTGCAAGTAGTGAGGGAGGAATCATTTTGCAATATAACCAATTTCTGTAGGTGAAGATCATTTCAAAGGAAGTCAAGGGTTGTGTTGGTAAAGCTGAACCCCTCTCTCAGTCAGCAGCAGCCTTACCTCTGTGGTCTGCCCTCCTGCTTGCATAGCCCGTTCCTGCTGGGGCATGGACCACGACGTGGGTAGTTGGGTAAGTCTTTCTTCTGGTGAATCCCAAATCAAAGTTAAGATCTGTAAGAAATCTCCACTGGTTCCCCAGGCTCTGGGCTTGCGCAGTCAGCCACATTTCCACTCAGTTTTGGTTTTTAGCTTTTCTGGTTCATTTCTGAGAGCAAGGGTGCTGCTATTTTTTTTTATTTTATTTTATTTTTAATTTTTCAGTGGAAGTTGAGATTCTCCTCTGTATCTTTCTTCCTGCAGAAGTCCTCCAGGGGTTGGGACTCTCCAGCACCAGAGGTTTGGCTGGTAACTCTTCCCCTTTTTCTGGTTTTCCCTGCTCACTTACGGAGTGAAGCTGGCCTCTCCTGGAAAATAGCTCTTCCATGTTAAGCAGATATAGCTGTGCTTCCATGCTTGTGTCCTTTGTGGCCATTTAGAGCAATCTCTGAACAGGAATGAGGAACTTACCTCTGTGGTGGACTCAAGCAGCTCTCTTCCCCTGCTGGGCTCTCCCTCGACTCTGTGTGATCGTGAGGGGGAGGCTATGGTGTTTTATGGATGTATAAAAAACAGCTCTTTTTTTTTTTTTTTAGTAGGCCATTCATCTTAAATCTGGGAGAAAACCCTGATAGATTGGAATAGCTGAAATTGCCTGTCTGTAGTTAGCGTGGCGGGGGCTGTGGGCAGGATATCCTCAGCCCCTGCCAGCCGGGCTGCGTCATCCTGCCACAGCGAGCAGCCAGAGTGAGAAGAGAAACTTGAGATACACAACATGTAAATACTCCATAAATACAAGGAATTTGGCAGGGAGGCAGCAGCAGCTTCCTCTCTCCCTGAAGATACCACCATATGCCCAGACATGAATCCGGTTGTTTCAGCAGCGTTGGCAAAACTCAGTTTCGACTCCCCGCTGCTCCTTGGTTGGCATGAGCACCAGCCCTGTCTTCCAAAGGCTGGGGGGCTGCAGGGTAATTGGGACCAGAGAGGGCAAGGAAGAGCACCACCATGGAAGTACCAGGACCTCTGGTAATGATAGCTGGGGTGTGGAGCAAGCAAGGTGGTATGTAAAGCAGCAGACTTGAATGGAGGGGAGTGCATCCTCATGCACATCGCACCCCTGATTTAGTTTTGGGGCACAGAGTTGGGACTGATAGTGGGGGGCAAGTGCTGGCAGCAGAATGTGTAGCCAGGCACCTCCTCCTTTGTGTTTTGAGATCTAATGGGATCATGGCACAAGGTGGCATAGCTGCAGGCAAATCAGTTATGACAGATATATTACTGCAATAAAATTATAAAATTATGGTAGTCAGAGATCTAGGCATGTGCGCATAACTTCTCCTCACTTCTGTGTGTTGTCCCAGTCAGGTGGCATATAAACTGAACCAAGCTGTAGAAGAAAGAGCTGATTACTGGGCTTGCTGCACCCTCCTGCTTTGCACTTTGGGCCATGGTGCTGTGCCCTGGAGTATGGCATCATGAGGGGCTGCTGGAGCACTGAAACACAATGGAGGCTTCTGTGAGGGTTTGGATAGTGGGAAACAAGCTACTGTACAGTACCTTCTCTGAAAGTCATTACTTACTGGCCCATGTCAAACCTAAGGCTTGTGGTCTTCAGTGACAGCACTTTTCTAGCTCCATGTTACTGTTACAAATGGAAGGTGCAAGCTGTGGTTTTTGTTTCGGAGTTTTTGTGTGTGTGCTTTTTGGTTTTGTTTTTTAAAATTATTTTATTTTAATTTTATTTTCCACAAGGAGAGGAGGCATTTCAAAGACTGGAAATATCAGGGGTGATTCGTGTCCTGCTCCTGGCTCCACTCTTCTGTACGTAGCCCTTCTCTCTCCATACCACCTACCTGTTGAACTTAATGCTTTAATAACCTCTGTAAGGTAGCACTGCTATTTATTTTTTTCCAATGTTTAAGTTTCTTTTTGACTTTTGGGATTAAGCTGGAGTGCCCAGGTGTCCTTGGGGACTGTGAAAATTCCTGAGCTGGAATGTCACAGACTTTTGACAAGGAGGAAAATATGTAGATTCTCTTGTATTTTCCTTGGCTTGCTCTCCTAACTGTGGCTCCCAGGACAGGGGAAGGGACCCAGACCCTATTCCCTGTGGTGTGACCCAAAGCAGAGGCAGTGTACACTGCGTAATGCCCCAAGGTCCTGCTGAATCCCACCTTGCTGCTCCTCGGCTCTGGGCAGCCCTCCCTTGCCTGCTGCTCTATGGGGTTCAAGCACAATCTCCCCAGACTAACCCTGGAGCTGCAAGTCTTCTGTCTTAATTTGAGGGTTGTTTTTTTTCCTTCAGAGATAACTAGAGCCTACGACTACCCCACAGCAGTATTTTAACAGAAGAAAAATTATAAGTATGGTAAACCAAAGAGCAGCAGGTCCTGCATTTCTAATCTTGCTCTGTCACTAGGAACATCTCCTGAGTTAGGCTCAGGGTTGTCTGGATCCCACTTACAGGCTGTCCTGGGAAACCTCTTCCTTTCTACTGCCTATAGTTTCTTTGTATTCTGTTTTCTGTCTTGGAGGGTGGGTGGTTAGGATTTTTCGGCTCCACTCTAGTGTGTAACACAGCATTGCTGCTTGTTTTGTTCTGCTGCTGGTTGCTGCATCTCAGAAACCTCCTGGTGCTGCCAGCTGATACCAACAAAGTGTTTCATCCAAAAACTATGATATGATCTTCCTACAAGGCACCACCCTCCTTTGCCTGCCAGGGTCTTCTCTCGGCCATGCCAGTCCATGGTGGACACCATGTTTGTCTGGAGACCAGCATGCTCGTTAGGCAGTAATTGTCACACAAATAGCTTCATAATAACTACAGGGTATCAAGCAGGGTTCACACAGCAGATTCTCCTGCTTATTCCACTGATTTGTCTGCACTGGCACCCTCTGGGTGTCTACTTGGCTGCTGGGGAGCTCACCACCTGTTATCAGTTTGCATACCTGGAGAAGGTGGTGTCATTCCTGTGTGTCCAGATAGAGTATGTCCGTTTTATTTTTCATCCTGGAGCCTTTAATTACTCTCAGCAAGTCCCTTTCACACTTTGAAATCCTGTAGCAATTTCAATTTGAATTGCTTTCTCTGAGGCTTCTGTTTAGATGAGTGCACCTGCTCTGGGGTCCCACTGGTAATTGGGCTGTAATAGTTATGATCCTTTAAATGCACTTAAGGTACCACGAGCTTTAAGAGTTGATAACAATGCAATCTGGCATCTCAGCACCAGTTCTGTTTTGTCTCTGAGCTGAGCATTTCAGGTTTATTTGTATTGTTTTGCCATTTATGAAGATGACAAATATTTGCACGCTGTAGAACTTATATATTTAGTTAAATGCTGCCTGATATTGGTGTACCTGTCCTGCAGGTCTGGGTCCTGGGCTGCTCCTCAGTTTCCACTCTGCCAGACTTATGATGGGTTCAGTGGGAGTTTTGCCAGAACAAGGCCCTAGAAAAGAAGTGTGGCTCGTTTGTGCAGTCGTGCTCATTTGTGCACCAGCTCAGGCTGATGTTAAAAGGATATTAAACAAAAAAATACTGAAGAACCTACTTGTCTTGTCCTTGCCCAGAGTAAACCTTTATCCTGGGACTGGTCCAGCAGGTTAAAGATGGAGTTTTCCTCTGGTTCATATATTACCGAAGATTTTGTATTGTAGCTACCAAGAATAGATCATAGCTTTTCAAGTTCTCTGCTGCCTTAATTCCCCTTTAAGGAGAGGGGGTGAAAACAAAGACAAGAGAAAGTCATATCTCAATCTAGTAGCAGGAAGTGTGCAGCCTGTAGCATGTGCTGCACTCAGAATATAAAATTTCCAAAATTACATATTGCAAGTGTGATAATGAACTGAAAGTAAATATGGTTCAGTTTGCTGTGAATCATTCTTTGGGGGGTTAATTGGACTCAGATGAGCTAGCATTGTTGTGGTGCAAGAATAGAGTTGTTTCAGAATTAGACAGATGATGTTGCTCAGCAGACCAGAGCTGCAGCATCCAAGTGGTACCACGGAAACCTTGCCCTCAAAGGGGCTTCCCAGGACAGACTGAGAAATGTCTCTGGGCAGGGAAGGAGCCAGCAGCTCCCACAACAGCCTGGGATCTGGGAATTCACCTGCTGGTACTGGATGCCATCTCCACTTTTTGAATCACTCTCAGATGAGTGAGAGTTAAGGTTGTTGCAATGAGACGGAAGGTTTTACTTCACCCTAAAAGCCCTCTGAGCTCTTCTAAAAGGGAAAAGGGGATATGAAATTATAATAATGGGAACCACTATAATATGACATTACAGCAAATGAAAATAAGTGTTTTGTGCTCTTCTTTCCATCAAGAATTTAAGATCCTGCCTTTCAACCCCAAGCAGCAAGTAAACATCACTTGGCCACTCGCTCACTTCTCCCTATTCCCAAGGGGTTACATCCCTAGGGGATGGGGAGGAGAATCGAAGAAAAAAAAAAAGTAGTAAAACTAAGCTTGAGATAAGAACAGTTTAGTAATTTAAATGTAACAATAATGATAATAGTAATGACAAGGAAGATAACAAAAAGAGAAAGACATGAAACCCAAGAAAAGACAAGTGATGCATAGTGCAGTTTCTCACCACCCACTGACCAATGCCTGAGCAGCAATCGACACCTGCCAGGCAACTGCCCCTAGTTTACATACTGAGCATGATGTCCTATTGTATGAAATATCCCTTTGGCTAGTTCAGGTCAGCTGCCCTGGCAATGCTCCCTCCCAGCTTCTTGTGCACCTGCTCACTGGCAGAGCATGGGAAACTGAAAAGTCCTTAACTTAGGATAAGCCCTGCTTAGCAACAGCTGAAACACCAGTGTGTTATTAACAGTATTCTCACACTAAATCCAAAAATACAGCACTGTAGCAGCTACTAGGAAGAAAATTGACTCTGTCCCAGCTGAAAACCAGGACAGACCCTAAAGCAGAACCACCAATGGTGCAAACAACATGTTGCATCCAGGTAGGGTCGATACTTTCTGTAGGAAGGTTTGGCTCCAAGAGGGAGAGTGCTGGATGATACCCTAACTGGGTGTTTGACTAGCGTAGCTTAACTACACTGGGAGTGGACAGAGAACGGGAACATAGGAACTGTCCTGTAATAGGCTCTTTAAGGCCACAATCGTGATTATAGGAGAAGATTCTTAACCTGCTGCAAGGAGATTTAGGTAAACAATTCTCATTAATGCTAGTGGCAATTACACAGAACTATAGAAGTGCATCACAATAAGAAATGTGCCTTGGCAGTTCACCATAAATGTTTGAAGATAGTATAAGCAGTCTTCTTCTCTAATTCAAGTGGGCAAAAACTAGTGATTTTTTTTTATTTTAGTCTTCTGAGATATTAGAGGAAGGTGAACCGTTCATAATAACAGATCCTCAAAAATAAGGGATTTCTTATATATGTGGCATGTTAACTGTTTCGGTGATTCTAACTGCAGATGCTTAGCTACCGTATGCTTGTTACTGATGGGCAGCAGCCTGGCTCTGTTTTTTAAGGTGCTGCTGACCACCCCTGCAGTCCCACTCAGTCCCAGGCTTCAGTCCTGCCTATTGCTCACCATGGGACAGGAAAGGTTGGTGCCATTCTGCTTGCAGTTACATCCTATAGTAAAATGAGATCGTGAGACTGCAGGCAGCAGAAGAAAGGCATAAGCAAAATCAGAATTTGTGATTTTAGTCTAGTGAAATACCTCAAAGAGCTTGCTTCCTTTGAAGCAGCCGTTGAAGTGGGTAGAAAGGACTGTTTATTTATGTGAGGTATAGAGAGAGGCTGACATTGACCTCTGCTTGATGTTTTTGAGTTAGTTGTTCTTCCTCTGTTTGGTTTGTATCAGTAACAAGCTTTCAAGTTGGCTTCAAATGTTGGCTTTCTGGGTTTTTTTGGCTAAAGTTGGCATGAAATTTGAATCTTAAAATCTGAGTTCCAACAGCAAGCATCATTTTAGGTTCAGGTCCTGTCCTGCATTGTACCGAGTGCAGCTACACAGCTTTCACCTCTAGTTCACCTTCCTCCCATGGACAGCAGGGCTCAGGCTGTGTCTGTTAGCAGCATGTTGCTGCGGTGCTTGCACAATGCCTGTAAGACCTGTGGCTAGTTGCTGCCATGCTGTTTCAACTAATTTTCTTTATTATTCTTAGCATTATGGACATATTTTTTTTTACGGAAGCCCGACTCGCTTAAATGAGAGAAAGTAAAATTTACTACTCCTGACAGATGTTGACAGCTTTGGAACAACATACAACATTTGGGCATAGTGACTGCATCCCAGCAATGCTTGGAAGAAAGCACCAAAGCAGATGAGTTTTGCCTTTCGCTCTGCAGACAATAAATGACAAAGCTAACTTTTATAACAGCGCTTTGCAGGTGATAGCCCACACCGAAGCCCAGGGTTCCCCACTGAGAAGATCCTTGCTCGTGGCTGCGCAAGTTGAATTTCATCAGTTTTCATGTTTGCATCAAATAAACTGGTGAAGTAGAAGTTTGTGCTATGGGTGGGCTTGGTGCAAACCCTCTTCGGGATTATTTTGAAAAGTCAAGGTTCTGGGAGATCATCGGCTGCTAGATTAGTAACACTGAGGATGATGGTGTATGCCCTCAGGGTATACTCCAAGTCATAAGTGGAGCGTGAAACTAGAGAACAGCCACGAAGTGCATTTCAGATGACCAGTGGCAAAATCCTGGCCCAGTGTATACACCTCTTACTACCCCTGTATGGGGCAGGTACTCTCATAGGAGGATTTGGCATTACAATGATAGGTACTGTTTTAATACTTCAGCAGAGGTAACAGTATACCTAAATAAATCCTGTCTGATGCTTAGGTAAGGATTTCATCCTGCTCTGTCTATTGGCAGATACCAGACAGTTTACAATTCTGTCCCAGGATTTGATCCTTTTATTCACTTTCTTTTTCAGTCCAGTTTACAGTATTTTGACTACATAGAAATTGCTGTAAGTAAATAAAGAACATAGACACATAATAGTCATGCAGAATACAGTCATCAGATTTGACTTTCCAAAGTGTTGAAAACCATGGACCTAGGAAGGTCTAGTTACTTACATAACACACATAACATTAAAAACTAGAAATTCTTGAATGTTCACTGCTTTCCTGTTAAAAAAACCCAATCAGGCAGACATGAGATGATGTGAGGGTACCTGTCTCCCCTGCCCTGTAATGTAACTGTCACAGGGTATTTTACAAAAAAAGACTGGCTGAACCATGGTTCACTCCCAAGTGCAGATGTGGGTCAGTGGTGACAGCTGGGGATAGCTCTGAGCACCAGGGAGGGGAACCCAGGCAAGGGCAGCCAGGTTGTTTGACAGGGAAGAAGGTTCTTTCTTTCAGCAGCTAAACCCCTTTTGTATTTTGTTTTTTCTTAGAAGCTGTTTATCAAAAACATTTGGGGGAGAAGCTGTCTCTTCATTAAATAGTTAACACCCTTGCCTTCAGCTGTGGGCTGAGAAACCTCTCAATCCACATGTGAGTCACCAAGAACTCCACCACCAAAACCAGATAAAGTCCAGATTGGAGATCACTACAGGAGAAAAAAAAAAAAAATTTGCTGGTTGGGAAAAAGGCCAGAATAGTTCACATGTCTCATATACCATAAAACAAGCACCACAGGCACTTTGCCATATACATAGACGAGGACACGTAGAGTCCCAGATTTTAAACGGAGAAGATCTCGGAATGCTAGGTAACAGCACACACTATATAGTGAAGATGAGCAGTGCTTCCAATAACTGGTCTTTTAATAGACACCATTTGGGTTCATATACTGACACATCAGAGATGAAAAGACAGATCGCTGTTTCCCTAAGTAGTTTGTTCCAGTGGTAAATTATTGCTATTTTTAATCTTAGTCTTCTTAGTTTTCACCTCCAGCCATTAGTTAACATAAAGCTCTCTACAAACCAAGGAGAGCCATGATTTAAAGGTGCCCTGCTCTCTCAGCACAGCAGCCTGGGACTCATCTGCAAAGAGTATGAATGCAGACTCCTGCATTCATGAGTGTATGGCAACAAATCATGATAAGAATAATGTATGATAAAGCAAAAAAAAAAAAGGTTATGGCTAAAGTTTAAGCTATTCTAGCACTGCTGGTCGTGAGTAGTATTGTGCACTGTGCATACACGTGCCATGCGTGAACGATGCTTTTAACTGACTCTGCTATTTATTTCTGTTGTATTGATAGAAATTGAATGAGTAAAATTAGGTTGAAAATTTTTTGGCGTGTTTCTCCCTTTGGCCAAATTATTTTTTCAACTTCCAAATGAATGATCTGCTGCAGAGATAGGTGGCGATGATCTCTGTTCCATAGCAAATTACAGAGACATCTCCAGCAGTGGTTTTACACCTTTCCTCTGTGGACCACTTAAAAATTTTTCTGGTGGTGTGGGTTCCTTGTATAGCAAAGGTACACATACTGTTAAGAGGTTTACTCCTCCTCATTTGCAGATACTTTAAATGTGGTTCACAGTATTTTTGCTGGTAGAAAACCTTTAGTCTGTGATGCAGGTAGTTTCTGTGTACTCAGATCACTTCTACAGAGGAGACAGACATGTAAACCACTTTTTTAGGCTGTGTTGCTCTGGATACTTTTGAACAACTTATTGTAGCTCATGGGCCTGATTCTGATTTCAGAGTAGTGTTTATATATCAGTGTGTGGTAAGGTTATTCCTGAATTAAAACTTTGTGGTAAGATCTTAGTTTTTCCAGATGTTGAGCCTCCTCTGCCTGCCCTGCTTATGGTGTTAATTGGAAGGTGAGGAGTAACACCAGTAATACCTGTTAATGACATACTACCAGTTGAGCAGCACTAACTGGCCAACGTAGTCTGCTGCAAGTAATTTGACCCCTTTGATTCTTTGACCTCCTTTGCCTTGTGCAGGTGGGAGCCTTTGTATGTGTCTAGCTTTTGGGTAGCCAAGATTAATGGATATGACTCTCTTTTCTCTAGTTGTCCTTTTCTCTCCCCGCCTTTCCAGGAGGCGAAAATGAGATTGCTGGAAGTCATCTTGAACATTAAAGACTGAAAGCAGTTAGACACCACTTTGACGAGCATTCTGCAAATGCCCAGAGGCAAGATGGTTGTCCTGGTTTCGGCTGGGATAGAGCTAATTTTTAATTCTTAGTAGCTAGAATAGTGCTGTGTTTTGGATTCAGTATGGGATTTGGTATGAGAAGAATACTGATAATATGCTGATGTTTTTAGCTGTCAGAAAGAAATCAAAGACTTTTCAGCTTCTCATGTCTTACTGATGTGCAGGCGCACCAAAAGCTGGGAGATAGCATGGCCAGAGCAAGGGACCCAAACTGATCAATGGAATATTGTCATGCATAGTATATAGATGGAGATTGTCCAGGAAGCTCCTTCTCTCCCTTCTGGGTTTGAGGTTTCAGGACTTTCTCTCCCCTGGGATTGCTAGCTGGGAATGGGCTGAGTGTTGGTCGATGGGGGTGATGCGTTGTGCATCACTTATTTGTATATTCTATTATTATCTTTATTATTAATTTTATTTTATTCCAATTATTAAATTGGTTTTATCTCAATCTATGAATCTCCTAATCTTTATCTCTCCAATTCTCTCCCCTATCCCCAGGGCAGGGAAGGATGAGTGAGTAGCTGAGTCGTGTTTGGCTGCCAGCCGGGTTTAAACCATGACAGTGGTCAGGAGACACTTTGTACCAGTATTATGGAAAACATTAAGACCTTTTTAAAAACTCATTGCTCAGATGTGCTGCAACATGTACCTGGATGAACACGTGTGTAAGAACTCCTCACGGGGAGGAGCTGGTGTGGCTGTCGGCCTGCACCTAAGCTGGCTGATACATCTGGCAGCCTCATTCCCTAGACTTGGCTCAAATTGCCTAATACTGCAATTGCCAGCGCCTTGTATGAAAGGCAGGTTCGTGTATCAGATTGTTCAGCATTAGGGATAGGGGATTAGAGTTGCACTGTAATCTTCCAGTAACAGTCTCTTGATCCAGAGAGCATGCTTTATGAAAGAGCTCTTTTCTCTCTGACATTGTGGTGGCCTGCTAAGGAATGACCAGCCTCCACCTTCGTTTGGAGATAGTAATGCTGCTACTGACCTGAAGTTCGTGAAGGTCACAGCTGCACCAGGCAAAATTAGTTCTGTGCAGGACAGTTAAGTAGATTGGATTTTCTCAGTTGTAGCTGATTTGCTTTCATCTGGGTTCCTCTTGCAAAGCCATTTAAAGTCCATTCCCCTCTGCCTCCCACTGCCCATCTGTGGGAAGAGACTGAAAGGGGGAGATTTCTGCCTGGGCTCTGATTCTGCTTCAAGCTCTATACTTACATCTTTCCAGAAAAGTGTTCAGACAGAGACTGGGCTGGGCTTTGTAGTTCCTCTGGAGCCTCAGGCTGTATTTCATCCCATCACAAATGTTGTAGGGCCAGTAGGGATGGTCTTCCCCTGTGCCAGTTGACTGCAGTTTTGCAACGTCTGCTTCAGATCAAGACCCTATGGGGACCCTTCTGCAAATTCCTTGTAGTATCACTGCAGATGTGGCTGAGCCCTTTCCAGTCCAGCTTTTCTATTCTTGTGGCTGAATGTCCCTGCAGATTTTGGAGCCTGATGGAGCCAGTTAATTTGAGTCAAAAGGCAGGCAAAGCCCATGGCTTCCAGTAAGGGGAAAAAAGCTTCTGCTGAAGTCAGTTGAGTACCAGATACGACCAGTTAAGTCTGGCAACTAGGAAATGTCAGATGTATTTCTGTACTGGAAAAACAGGGGATATGGATAAGTGTGAGAAACCTATTCATTGTTAGCATGGTGAGACACGAGAGAGAGTGATTTCCACCCGGACACATTTTACTTCAATGACGTTGCCAGCGGGATGTAATTATGGTGGAGCTTTGCCTGTTGCCCTGGGTTGCAAAGCAACCATTGGTCGTAAAAGCCATTTACTTTCCAGGCATCCTCCTGGTTTTGCTCACTTTCATTGTAATTGTGGTGAAACCTGAAGTCTGCAGCAATTATTGCCTGGTGAGTTTGGGAAGTGATACTGGAGGTTGCAGCAAACAACTGACAGAGGGAGATACTGGTTATGGACTCTGTGATCCCAGTACAACTCTGCAGTGCAAATGGGGAAGTTTCATAGGGAGATTTCTTTGAGGGCCTGGGCAGGGGCATGTAGCATGTGAAGGGGATGTTTCTTTCTTTGCAAATTCACCTTCAGCCTGTTTAGATCTAAAATCATGCTACCTGGAACCATATGGAGAAAGAAGGTATGGTGATAGTTGACTAAAAGAGAACTGCTATATGGTATGTTCCCTCCTCCCCAAAACTGTAGCTGATGCAATTAAAAGTAGATGAGCCTTAATTACTCCCAGACCTCTGTATCTTTCTTTTCTGGATATGTGAGCTGCACTGGAGCACTGCTGGTAGCACCAATGGGTGCTGTGCAGCGGGGTCCGGCATGGTCGGGGGAGCCAGGATGGCAGCAGAGCGTCTCCATCCCTGAGCCCCTGTGCATTGCAGTCCTCTTGTACCAGGCAGGTTCCCTTGACTTGGTCATGCTGGTCAGCTGTGTTAACACAGATTCTGACTGACTCCAGGATCGTGGCGCACTGCAGACCATCCTGTAACTGATGCTGCAATGTCCTAGTGTAGGAGAAGAAAAGAAGAAGTGCAGTCCTAGTGCAAAGGAGAAGCACCAGATCACCTGATTATAAACACAGGCAAATCAAGACTTTTGAATTCTATTTGCTTTTCTAAAAGCTTTGGTAATGATAATTTTCCTGTAGTGTGCTGAAAACATGCGATGACCCTGGTTTGGCTTTGTTATTTTCTATTGCTTTTTAAATGGCATCTCCCTCTATATTATGACAGTATGTCCCATACTGGCTTACAGGAATAAATATTGCTTCAGAGTTTGGGGTTTTTAGTCAACATACATTTGGGAAAGGTGCTACTGACTGTTGAGGAGTCAGTGTGCAGCATGTCATTGGAAACATTAGCATCCTTAGTGTCTGTTTTTCAGAACAGGTCTGAGGCGTGAGGATTTTAGGTTTTCCATTCAGACAGTATTATATTAGGAGCATGAAGTATTTGACAGTTCTTTTATCTTTAGTCTTTTAATGTCAAAATGTGTCACATCTGGTATTAATTGATGGAAAATTATGGCTCTAATGTGCCAATTTGATTGTCTGGGAAAATTGAAAAGAGTGTAACATAATAAATGAATGCCTATTAATCTTTTAAATTTGTCTGTTTACCACCAACTACTCTCTGCTAAAATGGCTTGTTCCGTGGTGCTGTAAACAGCTGTTCTGAAATACTGGTATTCATGGAGAGGAATCACTATCTGGGAGAGCCATGGTCAATGTGCTTCAAAATTGCTAGGGGGAAGTTGGGGCCCATAGAAGTCCTGGAGCTCAGGGTTGCTGAGAACCACCTGAGTCTGAGTCTCCTCCAGGCTGTCCTCTATTCCAGGGGAGGAAGGAGGCTGCTGTTCAGTAATAACCCTCAGGGGGTGGCAGCACGCTGTCCCTGTTCCTGCATCCATGGAGGTCTAGTCCTCTGCTGTCCTGGGTGCAGGGGCAGAGGAGCAGCCTCCTGCAGATATGGCTTTTGCTCTACTCCTTTGCTCCTGGGCCTGTCTTCTCCATGTGGGTTTCTTACCCCAGAGCACAGGCTACAGCTTCATAGATACCCAATACAAATAAGCATATTTGTCCACTGTGATTATTTTAACCCCTTTTACCGAACATCAGCTGTTTCCAGTGAGAGCTCTCCAAAAGCCCTGGTTTTCCCAGACTTGCCATCAGAAGAGCATAGTCAAAGAAAGTCAAGTTGTTCTTCCTGGGGCTGCAAAAGAAAACGTTTTTCTGGTAGGCAACATGTGGATCAAACCTAAAGTGCCAGTAGACTTCAGCAAGGCACTGTCACTTAGTAGTGACAGCTTGAGCTCTAGTGAGATGGGTCACCACTGCCTTTCCAGGTGACGTGCAGGTGAAGCAAAGGAAGCTGGTGGCAGTACGTGGTTATTTGGGTAACATATGTGGATAGCAACAAAGCCAGTAGCTTTTCTATCAGAAGACAGCCGTCTGTTTGTGAGAATACATTTTTGGAGGATCAAATACCAGGTGCTTCTTTAAGTTGCAGAAAGCCCTGAAATATGCCAAGTCTGGAATAAGCAGAGTCTGAGAGCTGACATATTCTGTATGACTATTCCAGAATACACCATCTGTCTGTAGCATATCCAAATATTTATGTATCTTGGTTATTATAACTGTTATGTGGATACTGAAACGCATAAGTAATTTCATTTTCAACAATCATTTTATTACTTTTCCATGGTTTGATAATGATGTTTTGCATGTGTCCATTCAGGCTCTGACACAGTGAGAAGAGTCATAGTGTGGCCATGCAAGTGACGCCCTTCACACAAAAAGCCTGTCGTTAGGGGATGGGATGCCTGAGCCCATATGCCCTCTGGGTCTGTGCCAGCTCCCACTCAGTTCATCTCCTTGGGCTTCAGCCTGTGCTTTCATTCAACTCCAACCTGCCTTGTCAAGTGACTACGCTTAGATCGGCAAATGATATAATATGACTAATTATGTTTAATACAGATAATGTCTTATAATCAAAATAAGGGTGGATTGCAAACAGATCCTTAAAGGGCATCAGGCACAGAACTGACACAGTATTTATTACCAATAATGTTGCTTAAGTGCTAACAGCTGCTCAGCTTCAGCAAGTGCAGCCCCTTTGCAGAGTTTTCCAGAAGAAGGGCTAAGTGCATCGGAAGCACATTATTGCTGATAATAGTAATTAGTTCAGTAGAGCTCAGAATGTTTTGTAAAATATTATTATCTTGATTTTGCAACTCTGCAAACACTGGCACAGAGAAACAGCCTCCTTGGCTTGGAGGAGTCGGTGTAGGCTGTGGGGATGGCCCTGGTCCTGGGTGCAGGGCTGCTGCCCCTCTCACTGAACCACGTTGTTCTTTCCAGCTGACTCCAGAAGCAGAAGCTATGTCCCCTCCATATCTCTGTCTTCATTTTCACAAGAACTAGCAAAGAGACTTCAGTAGATGGAGAAGTGCACTGATGTGAGAGCAGATTTGGTGTTACATTTTTGAAAACCCATTGTTGAGCTAAAAAAGGAAACCGCAAGCTGTAAAGGTTGATGAAGCTTCCCCGTAAGGCACTGCTGTTTTGCTGTGTACATTTGTTTTCTCTTGCTTGCTAAAGGGATAAAGTGCAATCTAAGTTTCAGAGAGAGATGGCCGATTAATCTGTCTGCCAGGTACATATGGAAATAAATTAGCAAATGGTGCACCTGGGATTAAACTACTGCAGAGATGATAAATTATTGCCATCTTCCATGGCTATATTACTGAAGCTTCACTGACTTCCCAGTACTGGGTTACTTGCTATTCACAGGGTATCACTGTGGCTGTGGAATGGAAAACCTCTATGTTTGAAGCAATTTTCTATGATATGCTAGTCTGAGAGCAGATCTGGCCAGACCTATAAGGATATGCAGTATACTTAGATTAAATTAAGAGATTTGGTTCAGTCCTTCTGCTAGGCATAAAATTCTGCTGGTTTCTGGGGGCAGGAATGCTCAGGAAGGGGAAAGGCAAGGACCTGCAAGACATTTTTCCACTATCTGCAGCCACCCCCCACCCTTTATCACAAGTAACAGAGAATTTTATCTGTGCTAGCAGAAACTTGTGAGAACCTGGAAGTGAGCATCCTCTGGCCTGAACCTCTCCCACAACCTCAGATGTAACTCTATATTGCACAACTCCAGCTCATTGCCGAGATCAAGACTGAGATGAAACACCACTGAGGCAGGTGATATTTGCATTGAATTCTGATACAGACTTCTCAGCTGTGTCTCTGCTTCTGCTGCATTTTTCATGTCCATTTAAACTGATATATAGGTGATGGGCTGGCAGCTGAAATGTACTGATGATGCCTGCAAACAGGACATGCAAGTGGAGTAAGTGTAATGGCAGATGTGTGGTACAACACATTTCTGGAGGAAGAAAGTGTCATGCAGAAGTTCTTATTAAGGCTTCTGCAGTGTAATACTTAGCAAGGTAAAGGCTGCATCCACAGCACTTGTTGGGAGCTCTCTGTGGATCATCTGGACCATCATGTTCTTTCTTACTGAGATTTCATTTCAAAAGAAACTGGGACAGCTGCAGAGATGGTACAAAAAATGGTAGCTGTATGTACTCAGCCAGGAGAGATTCCTTACCTACAGAAAGGTGCAAAGTAACAGAAGTTCTTGTTCTGGTTTCCTTAATTCCTGAGGCCTTTACATGGGTTCTTAACACTTGCTCTATGGTCATTCTTCCCTAGAAGGGTGTTGAGGGAAGAAAGCAACTCTGCAAAGGGTCACAATGGAATTGAGTAGGGAGCAAGTGGGAGCAGTGTTGGACACAGATTAATCAACATCAAGTTTTGCTTAACATGCCTTATGTTTTTAAAAGCTTGTATTTTAGTTTGAGAGCATACTGAAAGAGTAGCTCAGCTTGTCCTAGGACAGGTTTGCAGCATGTAGCAGCTGTGGCATGGAGGGGCCAGATCCTGCAGCACACCAGCAAGCTATGGGAGCTGGAGCAGCTCTGCTGGAAAAGCTGCAGCCAGGATTTCATACATAGTCTGCAGCCTGGCATGGAGAGCTGGTGTCTCCGTGTCGATCTCCCTAGCCCAGCATGGGACGTTGGTCCCTGCGCAGGGAACTCTGCTAGGGACAGATCCTTCAGGCTGTCCCTGGGGCTCTGGGTTGGGATGTGTGGGACAGGATGCTTGCAGAGCTGGAAGCAGCTGAGCGATGGTTGTTCTTCAGCTCCCATCAGTAGCAATGGTGAGCAGACGTGAGCCCATGGGGTGTGGACAGCTGTGGAACGGGTCTACTGTGTCTTCAGCCTTGGTAAGTGGCAAGAGCTGGGTTTGAGGGACAATTTACTGGGTGACTGTGCCCTCTGGTTTTATTCTCTGAGTTGCTCGTCGCGGTCCATGAGTCAAGCACAATTAGGATGTATGCATTTGTAATGGAATAATACTAAGGAGAGCAACACATTTTGTTACGAGATGCATGGGTGGATGCTGGGCTGTAAATCTGAGCTGGAAGGACTCGCTCTGTTCAATTAATCCAAACACGAAAATATTTACTAGAAATAGATTTATCTTCCAGTGACTTTATTTGCAAATTTTGGTTAACAACAACAGTTTGCTCATAATATAATCATGTCAAGCAGCAAGTGGGACTTACTGTCGTTCTTGGCCTTTCCCACAAAGTGTTTGGAGCAGAATGTAGAGTGAGTCAAAGGAAGCACTGGCTGATGGATGAACAGATTGCGGCACAGTCATCTATTCTACTGTGCACTTCCAGGGAAACCCCTGCAAATTAGATGGTGTGGCTTTTAAATGTAGAGAGAAAACTGAAGAAATTACATTATGAATGAAAAAATTAGATGGAAATATCTATTTCTGTTCATAAGCAGTTCAGGAGTAACTCCCCCTAAAATATTCTGCTTTAAGCATGCATTTAATTTGTGCTGTAGGAACAAAATAAAGTTGCTAAGATAAAACATTCTAATAATGATTTATGTAAATTTATTTGAACAAAGCAATGATGTAACTGCTTCTAGCAAATTGTTTGGAATGTGAAATGGTATTTAGGAGCTGCTTCTCTCTATATGAATATAATAGATGATAGGAAATGCTACATAAAGAAAACATAATTGTACATTCAGAATGGACTCTGATGCCATGTTTAGTAAGCAGGAAAGCCAGCTGAACAGATTGCTGAGTGATAAAATAATCTCAAGTTTGATTCTTCCTGGGCTATTTATAGCACACATTTAATTTGAAATTTAGATATGTGCCACAGATGACCGTAATGGTCATACCAGGGCCATGTATGATAATAGAAATTGTTTGCAGCAGAAATCTCAGGTTGCTCTGCAAGCAGAAGATCAGGCTCCATATCTTCAAAATATGGACAAAAAGAGGAAAACAATTGTAGACCCCAGCTGCCATGGGTGTATGGGGCCAAATTTATCCTGTCTGTTGAAGGTTATGGAGTTCCGCCAGGGATGACTTTGATTCCGTTATGTCTAGAAAACTGGAACCGGTATGTCAGTGTATCCTGCTGCTTCTCGTGTTCTCTCAATAAAGTGACATCATTCAAAGTGGCTTGCATTTCCCAAGTGCCCAAGTCACAAACATGATCAAGGGGGACATTTAAAAAGTGTTCTGATTCTTGCTGATGTTATTTCTAAATGGGGGTGTAAGCGTAGGAGTTGCTGGTACAAGTGAGCGTGCATCAGCCCTACGCACAGAAGACCAAGAACCATTTGAAGAATTTTAAGACAGCACTGCAGGACAGAGGGCTGTTTCTTCATTCAGGTAATGCAAAGCATGTTTCACTTGAAAAACTTTTTTCAAGTAAGGAGTGAGAATGCCATGTAGAAATAACAGGATTATCTTTTTAGGAGGTCAGATAGTGATAGAACCAGGAGAAATGGGTGTAAGCTGGAGGAGAGTAGCTTTAGATTAGATGTTAGGAGGAAGTTCTTCACTGTTAGGGTGGTTAGACAGTGGAACGGGTTGCCCAGAGAGGTTGTGGAAGCCTCATCCCTGGAAGCTTTTAAGACAAGGCTTGATGAGGCGCTGGGCAACCTGATCCGGTGGATAGTGTCCCTGCCAGGCAGGGGGGTTGGAACTAGATGATGTTTAAGGTCCCTTCCAACTCTAACGATTCTATGATTTACTTATTTGCTTTGGCACACTAAGGCATCTCTAGATACCGGGTGATGGGTTGAGCCACAAGGTTTGCATTCAGGCTCCAGCCATTTACAGGTTTAAGACACATTTGAATCCCTTGCTTTGAACAGGGCTGATTTCCTAGTACCTGGTGGCTACTGTCTTGGGGGTGTAAAGCACTTGTATAGTAAATTTAGGTGAACACCATGTGAAAATGCACTCATCTGACTATTGTTCAAGAATCTGTGTGCAAAATTGTGCCTGTGAGAACCCTAGATGGGTTCAAGTGAAATAGTACTCTGCATCTGATTAGGGTTCAGGTGACGGTTTTGCAGAGTTAAGTTCCTCTTGGTTTGTTCTGGACTAGCACTAAGTGCCCAGTGTCAGAAAACTATGCTGCTGCTCAGGAGTTCACTGTTGGTTATAGAATGGTCTGTCTAGCACCAGACTGGCGTATTAAAGGAAGTAACAAACAGAAAGTAACTCTCTTTGGTCTCATGCTTACAGGCTGTTTGTTTGGGCCTTTCGTGCGTATCTGTGCGAGACTAAGAGAATGGTATAAATGCCAACATCATGAACCTGCAAGTGAGAACCTTTGACTAAGCTGTTGCTTAATTCTAGTAATGCTACATTGGACTGTATGAAAGGCAGATCTTGGTAAACACTGTCCTTTAGCATAACTGACAAAATTTTACATAAAATGATCCTTGGAGATGATTGTAGAGTTCAAAATTTAACCACAGACTAAGATTAACCAATAATCAAATTACTTTGTGCCCATTCAGTATACAGTGCCTTATAAAGAGGTTTTTGAATGGCTGTGAGTAGAGCCACTCCAGCCTCTGTTCGTAAAGCGGGTAAGCACTGTTATCTCGGAGAGAAGAGGTATAAAGGTACAGTACACTCACCACACAAGCAGCAACTGCAGGATCATCTATTTTGCTCTATTTATTCCTTTGTGACCACTTTCTTCTGCCTGGGGCTTTCTTGTCCTTGCACTGCATTACTTATGGGCTGCCAGGCCATATCTCCTAAGACATCTGAGAAAGCCTGACAGGTTCACTTTCAAATCTTGATCAATGCTGGTTTGCCCTCCAAATCAGAATTAGCTGCACAGACAGTAGCTCCTGGAAATCGGGGTGAAGGCATATGTGCTTTTTGTTTCGCTCTTTGGGAAGCCATTCTGTTGCCACAGCAGATCCAAACCAGGGAGACTACCAACTTATTTACTGAGACGGCACATCTTCCTTCAGAAATGTGCAGGACTCGGCTAATTTTAATAGCTCACCTATTTAATGTGCTGGATTATATCTAACAGCATCTATTATGTGTAATGAACTGAACTGGGACACCTCTGACACTTGAGGGTGCTACGAGTGTAAGGAGAGTTTCAGAGGGAGCTCTTGATCTGTCAGTGGTGACCGTAGCTCAGGCATCTTCAGCTGAGATAAAAGCTTTGTTTGCTTAACAGGATCGAATTTTCCTCAAAGAAATAATTGAAACAAAAGGAGAATCACCCAAACCTGTGCTGAACATTAGCAGATGAGCTGTTTAGAAATCGATCCATTTGGAAAGGAAATAATGGTCAAGGTAATGATGGTATTGGATGATAAAATAGATGCAGGGGTGGAGACAGCTTGTGAGGGATATAGTGTCACCTAAAAGCTTTGCAAGAGTGCTTTTATTACCCTGAATCAGCTTGGCTTTGCATTGACACTTTACTGTTTGCAAAAGAATTATACCTACTTGTGAGATAAATACATCTGACAGTGAACTCTTAACCCCTCTTTCTCAGGCCCTTTCTTCTGGGTAGTATCCTTGGAGAATGAGATGCCTTTCATTTTTCCATTTTTCTTTTTTTTTTACAGAGTTAGACAAAATGGGGTGCAAAACTATGGTACATAATTTTCTTGTGAGCAGAATGCTTCAGGAAAATTGCAGTCATTATTGAATGTAATGAAACCTGACAAATTAGAGTTTCATAGGCCCTCCTTGAGATTAGTGTGATCCATTAAACATGCTCTCTGACTGCTAAATGGTGTTGTCCCTTTTTGCCATAAGAACTTGAGAAATCCTGAGGTAACGCTGGCTAACAGCTGATTGAAAGCACCCAATCAAGAGCTCTTTAAAGTAAGAGGAGAAATTATCCTGATTAACATTATTTCCAAGAAGGTAGTCTCTGAGTAGGTAGTAAATTGTGTTAGAAGCATTTAGGTATTGCAGGGAAGACCAGACTTGACACTGGAGTGTCCACAAAGTAATGTACAAAGTGGAGTGATCAAGGAAAGAACATTTTGTTGATTGTGGTGGGAAAATTGAATTACTCTCAGTTCCATAGCTATTCAGAATATGTACATTAAAGTGAATGATACTCAGTTTAGAAGAAGAGCAAGCAAATATGAAGAGCAGAAAAAGCCCCTTTCCCAAATCCTTCTTGCCTTATGACTTACATCTTAAGAATGTTTTCACAGGGAATAGTGTGGCATGCTGATCATGAATACTTTATCCATTATGCTATGATGTCCCAGTGATGCAACTAAATCAATACAATAATGTTCTTTAAAATGATTGCCTTTTCCTTGACTGTGCATTAAAAGCAACCTTCAAATGATGGCCATTAGCACCTGAGACCTGGTCACTGACTCTAAGCTGACATGAGATAAATTGCAAAGGATCTGTGTGATAGCTACAGTTGGTACAATCCATCTGAATTTCACAATGGAGCCTTCAAACAGAGAGTCAGGGAGAGCAGTTGCCAGGACAGGATAGAAGGTCTTTATCCTATGGAAGAGACAGCACATGGATATACTCTAGTTCCTGGTCCTTCAGGGTACAAAGACCACCTTGACAATTTTTTTAGGCGTGGGCATAAGTGGAGGAGAGAGTGCTGTGGCTGTAGGTGAGCATAGTAGCATTCCAGCAACAGATGAGCCTCTCTTTCAGTAAACTGTCTAAAAACCCAGACCTGTGGTGTATAGCATATGTGTACTGAAGTAATGAAACTGCAGTTTAGTTTTGCTTTTTCATCTCTTGGTCTCACCCATTGCCTAACTCAAGTCCCAGCTGGGGAGGTGCCGCACATTGTGAGGCACTGTCTGCAACATGTTTCTGAAGCTTCCAGTGCAGTGATGCATGACAGTAAAATGCAGTAAAAATTAAAATCTGGAGTAATGGTAGGATTAATAAATATTTCTGTAATTCTGAGGCAAAGATTTAAATTGAATTCTAAATATCAAATTCAAAGAGCCACGTGACCACAATTTAATGCTGGAAGCTGTCTAGTCTGGTAAAGTCATCTCATTTCATGACATCCTAAATGACTAAGGCTGATCCAAAAGATTAATTTGTGGTATTTTTCCAGGGTCACCCATTAAAAATGGCTCAGTTAGTAGTGCTTTGGGTGGTGTTTCAGCCAAGAGCAATGGGCACTGGCATGGTGGTAAAGGGCCATAATGGCATATAAAGAAGTGTTGAAGTAAGAAGCATTGAAAGGTTGGAAAGAAAACCAAGTACTCGGAGATACATCTAAGATTTTCATAATCTTACCTCTGCCTAGAAGAAGAAGTATGTCAGCATCGCTGACGTGGTGCAGAGCAGAACATGACGAATGTGAACACACTTCCAGAGAAGTTAAGTTTGTTTCCTCTTAATCTAGCTGCTTATAAGCATTTATGGTTCCCATCCCTGTAACATCTGAGCTGCATTTGACATTGTTGTTTAGGGCTGGCAGCTCATGTCTGCTATCAAGAGCAGATCTTTAAGGAAGATCTCTGTTGGCTATGATGTAGCTTATACATAAAAATATTTATGGCAGCTGCTTACATCTATCCTCTTCTGGAAGATAAAGCACTGGAACGCACACTGAATGCCTGCTACCTACTCATCTCCCTGACAATCATTACAAACCAAGAAGCCAAGTTTTATAAAAGCTATTCAGATATTTTTTGCCCTAACTTCCTCTAATAGATATATTCCTATTGATTGCAATGAAACATAACAGAACAGATCAATTGGAAAGTAAAGTTACGACAGTGAGTACATTTCTTTTCCACTTACCTTAATGGAAACAGTTACGGCTGGGTCTATCCCAGGTGTAGTGCTGCTGATCCCGATGGAGTTGTAGCAGTGATGAATTTGGCTCGTAGTGTTTTGTTTTGACCTTTTCAGAAGGTTTCACTGCAGGAGCTAAACTACTACAAAAAGGCAGTGATACCTTAAGTCAAAATATAGAAAAGGCAGAGCTAGAGTGCATGGCCCTTTTTCATTAAGTAAGAGGCCTGACTTTTATATGACGAGGGTGAAAGAATTGATTCCAGATAAGTGCTAAACTTAGTTTCAGGTTTCCGTGGTGAATAATAATCCCAAGTTGGCCTGAGACTTGGACACCTCGTGTTCTTGCACGGCTGTCTGGAAGGGTCTGTGTGGTCTTTCTGCACATCTGTGCATCGGGACAGTTGAGTTGGATGTCAGTTCCTGCAGATACACTATTCATTTGCTCACCAAAGATCACGTAAACCAAATGAACATACTAACGGTTCAAGTGTCCTGAAATTGCCTGGCAGTGCTCCATGTGATGGTCTTTATTAGCAGGTATTTTTAGAGTTTGGTAGACAACACAGATTCTTCACACACTGCAATTGTCTCAGGAAGGCAGGGAATAGTGCTGTGACTTTAGAGTATTTTCAGCCTCAAGCTATTCTGTTCTATACCTTTTGGTGCGTTAATCCAGGCTAAGGGACAGCAGGGTGTTTTATGGCAACTGACAGAGAGCAATGCAGCTGAGCATGGGCCCTCAATATTGGCACTGTCTCCCTGCCACTGCAATGCCTTTTTGTTCTCCGCTGAACTTTCCAGAGATCTCTGAAAGCAGTAAGCGAGCCACGCATGATGGGGACAGAGGCTTTGCTAACAAGGAGGGAGACAGCTAGAAAATCTCCTTTTCATCCTCAGCTTGACAGAAGAATGGCAGAATTCCAGAGAGGTTTATCAGAGGTGAGCCCTGGCAGGTCCCCTTACCAGCAGCAGGGCTCAGGGCAGCAGGAGCAAACACCTAGTGGTGCTGTTGCTTCAGCAGGAGCTGCAGAAGGGGGTGGCCAGAGAAGCACCACAGCATCACACCACTTCAGACCAGAGATGACTGATGTTTGACAGGCACTCCTGGGGTAGCTGTTGCTGTGCTGCTGCCCTTCTTCTCATAGCTTCTTCCCTTTCTCTTTTTCCACATCCCCTGCCCTTTCCTTTTAAGTCTTCCTCAGCAAGGCTTATCCCCAGGTGTATTTAAGAAATTGTTGGCATCAACCTGACATTTGCAGACTGTCAGTTTGCTTGTGCAGGTTGCTACAGTCCTCAGCCGTAATATGGGCTGGGGGCTTTGGGGGGGGCAAAGTCTGATCCAACAGACCAAGGCCTCCACTTTGCCGTAGCTACTTCTATAGTAAATACACCGGCTTCTGATTTTCCTGGTGAGAGAGGAAAGAGGAGTATTCATCTAAAGATTCCTTGAGTCACTTGCACCTACCTACCATCCTGCACATGTAGGTGAGATGAGAGGATTTCAACACTGACAACTCAGAACAAGACTGTTCATATTAATGGAAAGTTTTATTTCTAATATTGCTCACTGTTTTTCATACTATTTTTTTTAAGTCAAATACAACCTTAAATTCCTAATTTGCCCTAATTCTTGCACATCATAATTCCTTTATTGTGAGGCTTGAGTCCATGTCCCAGCAGAGGTTTCAGAGCAGGAGGCCACAGAGCAGTCTCCCACAGCAAGGGCTTTCTTACTTTTGTAGAGTTTACTGCACTGTGTTTACTAGTTTCTTCTGAAGTGTTCTCATAAATAATTAAAGCTAAACTGTGCTTGTTAAATAAATGAGGGTTGCACATGTTCAGATACACTATCTATGCTTTAATTGCACACATTTGTTGAGGCCCTCCTCCTGTAAGGAGGCAGGAACTTTCTGCCTGAACAGAGGGCTGTGGGAGCTGCATGATCTGAGCTGAAGTACTGGGCCCTCATTTGTTTGCCCAATTATTTCTAAAACACATCTTTAATATAGTGGTGAATGTCATCTGTTGTGGTGAGACAACCAGGTGAAGCCCAGAGCCTCTTGTGGTTACAGCCATGTGGGTTTATGCCCCCATTATTAGCCTTCCCAAGGCTGGGGCTATGGGGCTCCCCGACACGTTCCCCATGCTGCTTCCTGCATGTGGGTCTCTGGTTGTTTCAGTTTCTCCTACAATCTTCTCATGTGCTTTTAGTCCTTCTGTGCTTACATAACACTACACACCAATGCATATGCTGCATATGAACTATTAGGTCCCAGTAAGTTGTCACTGTGTGGCTGTAGATGCATGAGGCCCCTCAGGGTTCACCAATCTGTGGGCTGTAGCATCCCTTTCAGAAAGCGATCCAACTTCATCTTAAAACTGGTTTTAAAACTAATTGTTTCACACAGTCTCACAGCTATCCTGATTAGTGGTTTGAAACTTCTGGACTCAGTAACTCTATCTTCATTAGGAATATCTGGTTTTATAAAAAATTGTCTCTAAAGGGGACCTGGGGGATTATTAAGAGATGGCATTCATTATCAGCAAAAATACCATGAAGAAGTTTCCTAGACAAATGTTGATATTCTGGAGAATGATAGTTTTTTTTCCACAAGAAGACAGAGTTTATTTAAAAAGCTATCCTGATTTCATCTGGGACAGAATTAATTTTCTTCTTAGTAGCTGGTACAGTGCTGTGTTTTGCATTTAGTATGAGGATAACATCAATAACACGCTGATGTTTTAGTTGTTGCTAAGTAGTGTTACTGTTATACTAAGTCAAGAACTTTTCAGCTTCTTATGCCTTGCCAGTGAGAAGGCTGGAGGGGCACAAGAAATTGGGAGGGGACACAGCCGGGACAGCTGATTCAAACTGGCCAAAGGGGTATTCCATACCATATGATATATGCCCAGTATATAAACTGGGGAAAAGCAAGCTGGGAGCTGCTCCTCAGGAACTGGCTGGCATCAGCTGGTGATCGGTGAGCATTTACATTGTGTGTCACTTGTTTTATATATTCTGTTTATTTTCTTTTTATTACTATTATCATCATTACTATTTTCTTTATTTTCTGTCCCGTTAAACTGCCTTAATTTCAACCTTCACGTTTGTCCTGGTTTCACTGGAGTAGAGTTGTAGAATCAATTTTCTGATCAAGAAAGGTACATTTCTGAGAAGACTGCAGCAACCAGTTCAGTGAGAACAAAGTTGATAAGACACTTTGTTTTTGCTTGTGGCCAGCCATGGTATGTGAGCCTCCATAGTGGTCAAGGTCTGTAGCAGCTTTGAGTTAGCCAGGTGTTAAAGGCAGGAGTAGTGAGAGCTAGGGCAGTTGACTCAAGCTGTCCAACAGCAGTATTCCATACTATAAACATCATGCTCACTGTAAACTGGAAAGCTTGCTGGGGACAGTCTCTTCTCCTCAATGGCTGCCGTCCCTGGAGGGTCTTGCCCATCATTCTGCTCCCAGGGTCAGCTGTTTTGTTTGTTATGAGTGTTATGCTGGTAGTAGAGCTGTGGTTCTGTCAGTGCTTGACATGAAGCATTCAGTTCTGGGAATGTGCAGCTTGTGACCACTGCCTGGGCAGAGTATGACTTTGGGTACTTGATATTAGTATTGGTATTAGTATTTTTGATGATTATTTTATTAAATCCATTTCCATTTCAACCCACAGGCCTCCCAGTTCCCTTCCTCAGGTGGGGTAGGTGTCACTGGGTGATAGAACAGCTGATAAATGCAGAGAGTTTTACTTTTTTCCCCCTGATTTTCTCCCACTGAGGGGGGGATGGAGTGACTGTGTGGTGCTTCTTTGCCAGCTGATGTTAAACTGCAATAAAAACATAATTATCTTAATTATTATCTTGAAAGCTAAATTGCATTTTAAGGCTTAATCTGTGATTTAAAGCTTGGTCAGTGATTTTTAGGTGGTTGACACCTGTGCAGCTGAGCAGCTCAGAAAGGCTCAGGCTAATTATTTGGGGAAAAAAACAAACAAAAACCAGCAGAGACAAGGATTAGAAGGAAGGGAAGTATTAGTGTCACTAGGAAGGAGAGGCTTTGGCAGGATCTGATGTTTAGGAAGCAGGCTAAGTTGGAGAGAAGTGAACTCAAGCAGCAGAAACAAACTTTGGAGCTTGAGCACTTAATGTTGGGAGACTATGGCAGATAAAGAACAAAGAATTTTTGGTAGTGCTTTTTTTTTTAGGTTTTATTTTTTATTAAAAAGTACGTATCTGGCCCAGAAATGGTCTCTACAAGAAAGAAAGCCATTGCTGCCGCTGCCACTAGGAGCGTGATGGTTCAAACTGAACCCCACAACAAGGATGCAGCAGTCCAGATTAATGGCTGTACAGACTGTTTAAACCTCACGACAGTCCTAGAAGATGAGGTAAGGGTCACCTGTGTCAGATGTGAGCAGGTGAATGATTTAATTCGTTTAGTGGCAGAGCTTAGGGAGGAGGTGGAGACACTAAGAAGTATTAGGGACTGTGAACTGGAAATAGACTGTTGGACTCGTAAGCTTCCCATCACTAAAGCAGTCCGGCATGAGGTGGTGGAACCCTGCCCATCCAGCCATCGGGAAGATGACTCGTATTCGGTAGGTGAGGGGGAGTGGAAACGCGTTCCTCACCAGAGAAGTGCAAAAAGCTCTCCGTATCCTCCTTCACCTCCTCGGGTGCCATTATTGAATAGATATGAGGCCTTGGATCTTCAGGGTCAGACAGATGATAGCCAGGGAGAAATTCTGTCTGGGGGATCCACTGGTTGTTCCCCAATATCTTCTAAACGGATCACAACCTCGGCTACTAAAAAACCTAGGAGGGTGTTAGTGGTAGGAGACTCCTCACTGAGAGGTACTGAGGCACCTATCTGTCATCCAGACAACCTCTCTGGAGTAGTTTGCAGACTGCCAGGAGCCCGCATTCGTGACATCAAAAGGAAATTGCCCCACTTGGTCAAAGCGGATGATTATTACCTGCTCCTAATCTTCCACATAGGATCATCTGAAGCCATGACGAGGAAATTCTGTAACATCAAAAGGGACTTCATATCACTTGGAAAGATGTTGAGAGGGTCAGGAGCTCAGATAG